>CAUYUJ010003969.1:279628-302128 GCA_963575745.1 Prorocentrum cordatum
CTCAGTCCCGTAAGAGATTGGCGGTGCGCAGAGGGGGGTATGGGGGAGGGGGGAAGGCTTCTTAGAAGGAGGCTGCTTCTTAGAAGGCGCCGGCCTTACATTTGTAGACAAGGCCCGCGCCTTCTAAGAAGCAGGGGTGCTTCTGAGAAGCATTCCCCCCTCCCCATACCCCCCTGTGCGCGCCGCCAAAGAGAAGCAACACGCGGAGAGACACAAGGAGCATCCCGAGCAGACGCAGTTCGCGCGGATGTTGTCGCTGAGGAGTGTGGTGCTGCCGTGGGCCCCCACGTTGAGGCGATCGTTGAGACGCCTTGGGACCACCTGGCTTGCTTCAGGAAGGAAAAAAGACACACAGACACAATGAATCGTCGATTCCCAAGGGCATCTGGGAACATATGGGAAAATATGGGGAGTGGGGGGGGAAGACAAAACCCAGAAAGTATGGGAAAATATGGGGAACCCGGTTGTTTGTGTCTATTTATTTGTGTGTCCCAGGGCCCCTTCATTGCTATATGGGAGCCTTCGACGCGTTTTTGCGGTGAACTCTGGCCTCTCTTGGCGTGCTCGAGGAGACCTTGGGGCCAGGTCGAAGGGTCGTAAGCTTGGCCGGGGCGCCCAGGGGGCAGTGGAGCGATACACATTGCTCATTTCTACTTGTTCGAAAGAAAGTTCTTTGATTTTGGGGGAGCCAAGATCCTCTCATTTCGAATTGTTTTATCATGGGCCTCTTCCTGGCGGCCAGGAACAGTTAGAAGCGAGCACAATTAGACATGAGCACGATTAGAAATGGATGGCGTGTACTTTTGAAAGGCAAGACTTTGCAACAGCCGCGATCAGACTAGGAAGAATCAGCTTCCTCCCTCCACCCCCAGCCTTATTAATCTTGGCAAATGTTGCATTCGATGTTGGGTTCAATCTCCTTCCAGCCCCGCTTCTCGGGGAACGCCTGTTCAATAATGAGGCCGGGGGCGGAGGGGGGTCGTGCGAAGTGGTGCCCCAACGCTTGTTGCAAAGTGCTGTCCTTCCACCGTACTGGAACGATTCGAGTTGACCTTCGCTACCTTGGAGCCATCTTGGAGGCCAGCTGGGGGCTGCGGGGGTCGTCTTGGGGCCATATGTGGGTTATCTCGAGGGGCGCCGGACTCCTTGAAAAGTGTCGCGAGCGTCCTGAGCTCTTGTCGAGCTCGCCTCGGGCGAAGCACCGCCGCCCCCGAGGATGGCGCGGAGGAGGAAGAGAAGGAGAATTCTCGGGGAGCCTCCTGGGGGCCTTCCAGGGGGGGCCTTCCGGGGGGCCTCTTGCGGGCAGCGCAGGGCGATGTTGGACTTATCCCCAGCCCTCCTGTGTTGTGCCCTCGTATGCCTCCCCTCGGCCTCGCTCTGAGGCTCCGCCGCTTCCTCCCTCCTCTTCTCTGCCTAATTCAAGCTTCGCGCGGCCCGCTTAGCTTCGACCGGAAGAGGTGCGCTCTCGACCCGCGGATCAAAAGAACTGTGTTGGGCCCTCGTCGTGGAAAGGGAGCCTCTGCTGCGCTGCTCTGCTTCCCGTGTCGCGTCCTTCCGCCCTGGGCGCTGTCGACGGCGCAAAGCTCGTCACTGTCGTGAGCTCTTGGGTGGTTCCGCGGAGTGGCGTCCAACTGGTACCCCAGCTAGACCTCGCCTCCCCTGGGTGCTGGTAACGGCGCGATTGTCGCCACGTCCAAGAGCTCTGGCGGTGGTTCCGCGGAGTGCAGTCCCAATAATTACTGGCATCCACACCGGACCTCGCCTCTCCGGAATGCTGCCAACAGCGTGCTTGTCGCCAATTCCGTGAGCTCCCAGGAAGCCCAGCGGAGTGCGGTCCTACGGGCATCGAGATTCGACCTCGCCTCCCCTGGATGCTGCTTACAGCGCAATTGTCGCCACTTCCATGAGCTCTGGGGAGGTTCAGCGGAGAGCGGTGCTACGGGCATCCGAAGTAGACCTCTTCCGTCAGCTGGGTTTGGGGGTCCCGCGGAGCGCGGTCTGGTTGAGACCCAACGCTGGGTTTTAGTCCGTGTGGGTGCTGCCACCTGCGCACTGTCGCCATGTCCGTGCGCTCCCGGGGGCTTCAGCGGAGTGCGGAGCCACCTGAGCCTGAACTAGACTCGCAGGCCCAGAGGCTGACACCAACACCAAGATCGGCGGTGTTCCTCCACCGAGGGAAAAAGATCCCGATCTCGGTGATGGTGGTAATATTCTGGCTTCCAAGGTGACCGAAATATTACCACCAACACCGAAATCCAGGATCATCTTCCCCCTGTGGAGGCAACCCCCTGTTTTGGTGTTGGTGCCCATTTCCAGGCCTCCAATAGACCTTGCCGCCGTGGGTGCTGCAAAGCATGCGACCGTTGCCAAACCCTGCTGCGCACCAGAGGGGCCTGATGCGGTCGGCGCTCTGGGCCGCCGGCCGCCCCTTCCACGACATGGAGACACGGAGAGCCTCTGGGTGCACAGGTAAGTACGTCATCTAACTCGTCGCCGTCGCCGTCGTTTGTCGTCCGTCGCCTCCTCCTCCTCCTCCTCCTCCTCCTCCTCCTCCTCCTCCTCTTCCTTCTCCTGCTGGGTGACAGCGGGCCTTTTGGCGCGGCATCACTCAAGACGGCACTCGCGCAATGGCTCCCAAGGCGTGGCCTGGTGTTGGCGACAACGCTCGTGGCCCTCGCTGGTCATGTCGCCATTGCGGGTGCAAGCGCAATGAGAGTTTCTACAGCTATTGCAAGCACTGCAGGAAATGGTGGAACGCCCCCATCGACGATGGTTCTGCGGGGGACAAGGCACGTGGCGACCCAGCGGCACTTCGTCGAGAGGCTGCTGGTGTTGCCGCTGGTCAGGCCACCAAGGCATCCTTCGCTTCAGCCCCTTCTTCCTCGGCTAGCAAGTCTGATTTGGAGCAGATGGTGCAGTTGTGTGAGAGGATGGGTAACCAAGTGCTGCTGCAGCAGGCCCAGCAGGAGCTGCAGAAGCACAAGGAGTCATCAGTCCCACCTCAAGAGCGGGCTGATGCTGCTCACAAGGAGATCTCGAGACTTGAGAAGAAGCTTGACAAGGACCTCAAAGCTGTTCACACGGTGGAGCAGAAGCTCGAGACCCTCCGTGCCCAGCTGGAGTCGACCTTGGCTGAGCTGGACAAGTACGATGCTGAGTACAAGACGGCCATCGCAGAGCTGCATCTCACAGTGTCCAAGCCCCAGGCCCAGCAGCAGGAGCAGTCCATGCCCACGATCAGCCTCACTGACATCCTGGAGGGTCGCCTCACAGGTTTGCAGGTGGACGACGGGAACTTGTTCGGGCTCGAGGACTATGTTGAGGTTTCTGCAGGGGACCTGGAGGAGGCAGCTCGGCGCAAGAGTCAGATGGCCGATTGCATCAAGGACACGTGCACGAAGTTGTTCGGTGAGCTCAAGAAGCGCGCCGAGGAGCACAAGATCGCGCACAAGGAGCAGCAAGAGCGTTTGGCCCACAAGCGTCGACGCCAGGGTGATGATGGTGTTGATGAGGCGGACGCCGCTGGAGCTGCATCTGCTGGAGACACGCCCTCTGCGGCTGGAGGTTCGACGGCTGCGACGTCTTCTGACAATGAGGCTGCGCGCACCCCTGCAAAAGCTGGTGGTGGAGCCCCAGCGGCTGAGGCGGCTGCGACAGGCAAGGCGCCTCCACCCGCTACGCCAGTCAAGGCAGCGGGCCCCGCAGCAGTCCCTGCAGACGTGCGAGCTGCTGCCCGCCAGACGGTCCAGAGGGGCGCTCATGCTCCCAGGACCGCGGCAGCAGCTAAGGCTCCGTCTCCAGGGTAATCTAGCCAGGACGGACTCCTCTTTCCCCATGATTCCTCCTTCTTGCCCAGTTTTGGATGATTCGAGCGTTTCGGGACATCACGGTCGGCGAGTTGGATCCTCTTGGGAAGATTTTGAATTGGAGTTCGTCACGGCTAACTGTACCTCTTGGAGTTCTCTCAAGAAGTTTTTAGCCTTGACCACGGCGCACGTCGTCATGTGTCAGGAGCACAAGCTCATCAGCGCCGAGGACCTGCGTAAGGCCCAGGCTTGGTGTGTTCGAAACGGTTGGGAGGTGCACTTCGAGCCTGGAGTTTTGGGACCTGGAGGGGGTCCGTCCTCGGGAGTCGGGGTCATGGCTCGGTCCTTCCTGGGACTGCACTACCCTGATTTTGGGCCTCGGGTGAAAAATCATCGAGCCACAGGTGTGTTAGTCCATCTTCCTGGTCAGGCCAGTTTCTATGTTATGAGTGTCTACTTGCAGAACTGTGCTGGCCTGAACGATCTCAACAGTGAGATCCTGGCGTGCATTGCCTCAAGAGCCAAGAGCCTCTCGGTGCCCTATGTGACCGGGGGTGATTTCAATATGGAGCCGTCGACTTTGAGCACCTCGCGGATCCCCGACCGCCTCGGTGCCGAATTTTGCGTTCCCTCGGGTGTCCTCGGCACTTGTAGGTCGACTGGAGGTCTCAAGATGTACGATTATATGTTGGTTGAGGCCAGAGTTGCCCAAGCTATTGCGAGCGTGAAGATTATCGCGGACTCGGAGTTGGCTACCCACGACCCCGTCTCGGTTAAACTTCACCCTCAGCTTGCGTCTCTGCGGGCCCTCTCTTTTCGCAGCCCTCCGCCACTCCCTAAAGAACGGCCCCCTGGTCCCTTGCCCCAACCTTCCAAGGATTGGGACTTGGCGTCTCGCATGGCCTCCAGAGCCCTCGTGACGGCCGAGCTTGGGGACACTGATCGAACCCAGTTCAACCTTGATGTGTTGTATCGGGAGTGGGGCACGGCGGCTGAAAAGGAGCTCGATGGGGGTTTTTCAGACCCAACTGCCAGTGCATGGAATGAGAGGCTGCCAGGCTCAGCTGCGCTGGGTCAACGTCGTCGACGCGTCGCATCGCTCGATGGCGGGCATCTCTCGTACTTCGCGCGAGGCTACCAGTTTGAGGTGGCTGTGCTCGCGCTACCGCTTGTGGCTCCAGTTGCACGGCCTCGGTTGTCAAGATCGAGACTGTCAGGTGGTGCCGCTCTCCTCCCCACCTTTTGCCTATTGCGGTGATGAAAAAACGGTCTTGCGTTGCGGGAGTTAGTGATAGCTCCCGCAATGTGGCCAGAGCGTCCAGCTCGGAGGAGCGTCGGCAGCAGCACCTGCGGGATACTGCGGGAGAGTTGTTCCACCCTCCGTCGAGACTGGGTACTTGGGACGGTGAGCCATTGACTCTCCTCCAGGCTGTTCAAGATATTGTTACTTATACCCCCCAATGCCAACCTTACTTGGAAGGGGAACCCCAACGTGTGCTTGATTTGGTCTCCCAGGCCCTGGCGGCGGCCGAGAGCAAGTCTCGCCACGAGGATCATAAGAATTGGTTGGAATGGATTCGTCAGAATATTGAGAACGGTGCCCGTCACGCCCACGGGGTGATTAGGGGAGCTGCGGGGTGGACTCCGTCTACCACCCTGTCGGCTAAAGGTGAGGTGGTCTCGGACCCTGGGGCCCTCTTATCGTCGGAGCTCGAGAAATTTGCGCGTATTTGGCACGCCCAACCTTTTCCCGAGCCGCGCCCATCGGGCGCTAGCTTCGTGCCTCTCGAGCCTCTGCCTGAGCTTTCGGTCGAGGATCTTCGTCGGACGGCCCGTTCGTTTCCCGCTCGTACCGCTTCGTCTGTCGATGGTTTTCACGTGCGGTCGTTTCAGCATCTGTCGGACCCTGCGCTGCAGGTGCTTGCGATTATGATGTCGATTTGGGAACGTTCGGGTTTGTTGCCTGGCCAGATGAGAGTCGTGCTGCTCATTATGCTCGCCAAGCCCGATGGAGGGCACCGTCCGATCGGATTGTTCGTTGCTCTGTATCGTTTGTGGGCCCGCGCTAGGCGAGACCTTGCTCGGCAGTGGGAGGCTGCAAATGCCCGAGAGTACTTCTGCGCTGGCGCTTTCGCCTCCAGTGTTGATACCGTCTGGAGACAAGGAGTGAGGAGCGAGTTTGCGGTTGCTTCTGAGGACTGTTCGGGGTCTATCTTGTGGGATCTTATGAAGTTCTACGAGGCTGTTGACCTCGACTCGCTCCTTGCCCGTTGTCACCAGCATTCCTTTCCTATGCAGATTGCCAGGGTCTGCTACGAGGCCTATCGCTCGTGCCGCTACATGGCCATGAACGGCCGCGTGGAGGGCCCGCAGTTTGCTTGGCGAGGCTTGATTGCTGGGTGTGGATTCGCCACCACTTTCATTCGCGTCTTCACGCTTGCGGCCTTAGATGGCCTCAGCATCCCTAGATCGGTCTCGTTGAGAGTGTGCATCGATGACTACACTTTATCTTGCACGGGGGCTCCCAATGCCGTCGTTCAGGACCTGATCGAAGCGGCGTTCCGATTGCAGATTGCCATCGAGTCCGATCTAGGTTGTTCCATTTCTGTCAGCAAGGCGGCCGTGGTCGCCTCAGTTCCCCTAGTGGCTAAGGAGATCCGCCGAGGCCTCGGCGCTGTGGGCAGAGCTCCGTGCGTATCTGCTGTCAACCTGGGCATTGACGACGCGGCAGGCAAGCCTAGGAGGATGGCCAGGAGAGGACCTAAGATTCAGATTCGGAAAAAGGCCTTCAAAACCAAATGCCATCGTTTGAGGGTTCATAGGAATGCTTTGGGGAGGCATGCCAAGCGTATATATACCAGTGGCCCCTTGGCCAGCAGGACCTATGGCTGTGAGGTGCACGGCACTTCCGACCATGAGTTGGCGAGTCTGCGGCGTTCTCTTGGACGGTTTCTCAGCCCCTCGGCTGGAGGCCGCTCGTTGACCGCAGCTTTGCTGTTCGCCGCCGACCCCACTTGGTATTGTGCCGTGGCCCCTATCGTGCGCTGGTCCAAAGAAATATGGGCCAGCCTCACGGCCTCCTTTGAGTTTGGCCTCAGCTTGGCTGAGCTTAGGGGGGCTTGGAATGTTGTGTTTGCGGGCCCCTCCCCCTCCTGGAGGCAGATTGGGGGCCCCGTGGGGGCCCTTAGGCTGTCGGTGGAGCGTCTCGGGTGGAGGATGCCCTCCTTTTCCACCTTGGTTGATGATTTGGGGGTGCAAGTTCAGTTGACGCTCGTTTCCCCCGCCCTTCTCAAACGTCTGCTGCGCCTCGCCGTTCTGAGATCTCATGAGCGTGCCTACGGCGACAGCCTTGGTCTTGAGCGCCGTGCTTGCTTAGACGTGCCGCTCCGAGCGATGGCTTCGTCTAAGTTCACGCCGCGGGAAAAAGGTTGTATCCGCGGGCTCGTCTGTCAGGCTCCGTGGACCAAGGTTAGAGCGGCAGAGCACGGCTACATTATGCCCGACCTGCTCTGCCCTCTGTGCGGCAAGGAGCAGGACACGATTTTCCACAGGTTGTGGAAGTGCTGGCACGAGTCCTGCGCCGAGCTGCGACGGGAACTGTTAGGAGATGACTTTCAGCATCATCCACCAGCATGGTCATCCCTGTCGAAGCATGATCAGGTTCTGTATACTACGGGGATTATGTCTCATCCTGGAGATTTCTTTCCAGCCCCTACTGTTGCGGATCCTACAGTATATCATGCCAGCGACCCCAGTCGTGATGATTATTTTGTTAAAGGTCATATATTCATGGACGGTTCGTGCATCTGGTCTGTCATTCGGGAGCTGTCGCGGACTGGGTGGTCGTACGTTTCGGTTTCCGATTCTGGGCAAGAGTTGGGTCATGTGTACGCTCCCCCCCCCTCCCCCTCCCACAAACGGCTCAGGCTGGCGAGTTCGCCGCGTGCACGGCGGCTTGCCAGAACGCCCTGGAACCTTCATGTGGGTATAGTGACTGTCAGAATGTTGTACAGCTTTGGTCCCTCCCCCGCTCTGAACAGTTGTCTTACAAACGGGTGCATGCTGGTATGTTTGTTTGGACGGCTGATTCAAAGATGGGCCAACTTTTTAAGGTCAAAGGACATATGACCGAGGAGCAGGCCCAGGGGGGCACTCATCTACGTTTTTGCCAGGCTGGGAATGACCTAGCCGATCACTACGCCAAGCTTGGGGCTTTAGCTCACGAGAAGCCGAGCCCCGAGCAATCTGTCTGGCTCGATCGAGCCCTCTCTGTTTCTAAGAAAGTGTGCGTGCTGGCTGCTAAGTTGCTCCCGCTCTGGCCCGCGTGTGATCTGTCTCAGGCCACACGCGAGCAGCGGGAGAGTGTCGCGCCTGCTCCCAAGAATCGCCACTCCTGGGTGCATAGGGACGGCTACTGGCAGTGCAAGCATTGTTTGCGGGCGACCAGGTCTTGTTGGCCCCCCAACAGTATCTGCCGTCGTGCCCACAAGCTCTATGACACCAAGCTCATAGAGCTTGGCCATAAGTGCATTGCTTTGTCTTGCTCCGACGGCAGCGCGTTGTGTATTTGCCTGAAGTGCAAGGCTTTTTCGACGGGGGGGTATGTGCGCTATCTCAACAAAGCTTGCAATGGTAAGCCGCACTGTCCCCGCTCGTCGGCCTCCTATTGGAACCGACTCCTCGCTGGCAAGCACCCGAAGAGCGATTCGATTTGGCTCGACGTGGATGCTCTCAGCGTGGTTCGGTTATTTGATTGACGCCCGACGGGCGAGTCTCCTGGCATCTGCCACGGGGGCAAGGCCCTGTCGCGTGGCCTGTTGCGGCAGGTCGGCCAGCGTGCACGGAACAATCCTGCGCTGGCAGCGTCTCAAGTGCCGAGCTCGTCGGCTGCCTGGCTGGCTGCCAGGAGGACCGCGACGACTCGCGGCAGAGTAGCGCAGCGGCAAAAAAATCCTCGTCCTCCTCCCGAGTGGGCCAGTTTTGAGGTCGTCGACTCGTTACTCTACCTGGGTGTCTGGCTGGGCCCCGCAGTGGACTCAATGAGGCTGTGGAAGGGCCCCGTTGTGAATCTTCGTGTTCGGGCTCGAGCTGTAGGACGTGGGCCGACCCCTGCCAGCATGTCCTCGGTCCTCGGCAACACTCGAATTGTGACAACACTCTCGCACATTGCTCAATGTTGTTGGCTTCTGACTGCCATGCTGCGACTGTAGCTTGGTGTTCTGGCGCAGATGTTCCGCGCAACGATTGGCACCTTTCTAATCGAAGCCTGGCCGCAGATGGATGTGTGGAACGGTCCTCGTGCTGTCCGATGGGCCCATCTGAACTTTGCGTCTTTGCTGCGAGCCGCTTTTCACACGTTCCCGCAGCACCGCCAGTTGTTTGACGACCTGCGGCATCATGCTGACCCCTATCCCGAGAGGCACACGATCATGATGATGTGTGCGAAGCGGCTCGCACTGGCGCTCAGCTGCCCTGGTCGAGAACATGGGCATGGCCGTGTCGGGGTCTCCCGCGTCTGGACAGCGGGATGCTGTACTGGTACGTGGTCGGCCCGGCGGCCTTGCTCTACTGGACAGCTGCGGTTGAGGCTCGTACCCCTGGTGCAGGTGCCCGCCCCCGTCCTCAGCGTGCTGCCGGCCCACCGTGCACTTCGTGCGCTGGATATCGAAACCGCTCCGCTCACAGCCCACATCATGCGCAGGATACGTAAGTTTGCTGGCCCACGCCCCGAGGTGCTGGAGATGATCGATTGGGACGCCACCTTCCTCATGTAAAAGCGCTGTCTCTGTTCTTGGACCTGAGCTGCCTTGAGGATGCGGTGTGACGGATGGCTCACGCCTCCCAGGATTTTGCACACAGCAGGGGTGAGGTGTTGTGCATTTGATTGCTTGGATCACCGTCGCGCTCTTGCCCACTACCTTCGCTGCCCGAGGTTCCCCGGGGCGGCCTCGTACGCTCCCTTCCTCGAGATGTTATGATGAAGCGTGTGCGAGTGAGGCCCTTCTTGCTTCCTTTCGCGTGCATGGCGGCGGCGGCGTATGCGGCCTATGGCGTTGCCAGGATGTCGATCTCGTGGCCGCTGCACTTACTCGAGATGAGTAGCGCTGCTTTTGCTGGTGTCCGCTCCATGATGACGGCCGAACCGCGGTCGCTCACGAATGATGACCGCTCCCAGTTCGCCCCCAGGCGGAGATGGACTTCGTCCAGCTCGCCGCCCTCTGCTTCGGACTCCTCCTCTATGTACGTTTCCTGCCCGCGACGAGGAGGGATCGACCAGCTCTCCACGCATCCCGCCCACATGCCGTGCAGTGTCTCCAGGCTGGTCGCCGAGGCCGACACCCAGATGCGACTCTCCTCCGACGCCTGATGCACTGATTGCGACCCCTCCCCGCACCTCGCCAGCGCCGCCCTCGACACCGATCGCTTCGTTCGGTATCGTTTAACCAATCCCCATCCCCATCCCCTTCGAGACCCCCGCCAGATTACCCCCCCCAGTTGGGGATACACCCGTCGGAACCCGAAGGATACGGCCTATTTCCGTGTACATCGGCCAGTGGGGCCCAGGCCACGCCGCTGGGGATGGGGATCGGTTAAACAATACTCATTGGCCAGCCCGGTCCGAGGAGATTTGTGATCTCGTGGATGCCTCTGCTTCCCCCGGAGGTGTTCCCCCGGAGGTGCAGATGCAGATTTGGCACGGTTTGCCCCCTGACCTGTCGGCGACTGCTGAGAGAATGTTGCGCTTGATTTTGGCACGTGATATTGCTGATTGGCTTAACTCTGCGAATTGTCTCGTTGCTGTGCCTGCCCGCCACCCTGTCCCCTGCTTTCCCAGCTCTGTCCGTGATGACTAACATCTCATTTGCGTCTCTCGCTCCTGCTCCGCTCCTGTTCCCTCGCGCCTGCCCCTCTTCCGCGCGCCCAACCGCTGCAAGGCCTGTCGGTGTCAGCCGTGAGCGCGCCGTGCCCTCCTCAGCATGTGTGGGCCGTGCCCGCCTCCCCTCCTGATCCGTCGCTCCCGAGCCATGCTGATGCCGGTGCGTGCCTCTTTCCTGCTCCTCCTCCGATTGAAACAGCGGCTATGTTCGGCGCCTACGACGTCGAGGAGCCCCCGCCCTGCGGGCCGCCCAGGTAGTGTGGGCGGGGATCCTCATTTCTCGATCGTCTCCTTCTCCTCCTCCTCCTCCTCCTCCTCCTCCTCCTCCTCCTCCTCCTCCTCCTCCTCCTCCTCCTCCTCCTCCTCCTCCTCTCCTTTTTATCCTTCTCCTTCTTCTCCTTTTTCTCCTCCTCCTCGTCCTCCTTCTCTTCCTCCTCGTCCTCCTCCTCCCTCCTCTTCCTCCTCCTCCTCCTCCTCCTCCTCCTCCTCCTCCTCCCCCGCCGCCTTATCCGCCTCGGCCTCGTCTTCCATCTCCTCCCACCTCCTCGTCCTCCTCCTCCTTTTCTTGTCTATTTTCCGTTTCTCCGCTTCCTCGTCTTCACCAACATCATCGTCATCGTGGTCCGCTACCATGGCAAGGACGTTCTCGCCCAGGGGCCGTTCGCGGATCTGGCGTCGCTCCTGCGGTTTCGCGTTTTTTTTGGTGCGGGCCACAGCAGGGCGAAGGTCAAGCAGCCGCTCGCTGATCCCAAAACGGAGTTGTCAAGGCGTCCTTCGTAATCATCCCACCCTGAGCGTATCCGTCGCCCCTTCGATTTCGTTTCCGTCCTGCTCCATCCCCCCTGATTTCCTTCCTCGTCTTGGACGTCGTCGTTGTCGTCGTCGTCGTCCTTCCCGTCCATGTCCTATCCATTGACCCCGTCGGGGGTGCAACGCACAGGACTCCCGATGCAGCTTTCCCACGGAACCGCGTGCCTTGTCAGATCCTGATGTGTTGGCGATGGGCCTGTTGATGTGAGAGCGCCAACGAGGTGGCTATTGAAACCCAGTGTGTATGAACCACGTACAGCGGCGCCCGGACCAGCTGGAGCGGTGTCGAGGATGTCCACGGCCGAGAATACATGTCGGGAAGAGCTTTCGCATTTCCCCCCACTTCAAACAGCATATTCGTTTTCTTTGGAGCCGTTGGGGACAACGACGCATCTTACGCGCCTTCTTTTCCTGGACAAGTGGCGGTCGTCCACTCTGGAATATGAGTAAGCACCTTCACTTAGCACGTCGCAGGACGGGAGCGTGGGATGTCAACGCGTGTATGTTTGCAACTTTTTTACATTGGATATGCCCCAATTACTTCGAGCGTTGGACTTCATACCCCCCCCATTGGGTTGGTGGCGTCTCGAGAGCAAGGCAACAATTTGGGTCCGCCTCGGACTGTGCTACTTTTTTCAATGAGCGTTTACCTTTATTACCCACGGTCATTATTCTACGTCTATCATATAACAAATTAGTGGTCGGTTATTAATCTCCAGCTCTGTCATCTCTGCGCTTACCTCATCTGACTGGGTGTCGGTCTGCAGTGACCTCTTCTCATGCGACTTGAGCATCTACCCCGTAAGATAAGGTGATGTGTTCTTCAGGCGTGTAGGGGTTAGCGGATTGTTAATGGCGTGTTTGTTGATGGCGCCATCGAGCTTTCCAAACGCGACCGTTCAGTAATGATGCAGAAGCAGAGGGAGGAACACGCGAACAAGGAACGCCACGTCGTCAACCTGCTGACACTGATGGATGTGGACGGAGATCAGCTGGTCACGTTCGAGGAGTTCGTGGCGAGTTTAGAGCAGCAAGAAGTTCGCGATTACCTGTCTGCGCTGGAAGTGGATGTCACTGATGCGAAGGTGTTCTTCCAGATGCTGGACGTCGCGGGCCAACAACGTATCCATGTCCACGTCCTCGCGGTCTGGACTCCTCGGCCGCGCCGGCATGTATTAGACAGGTCAGTTTGTTGCGGGTGTTTCTCGCGACGCGTATCCGCGGGATCGCTGCGCGTGATTTAGGCCGCCGCTTAGTTAGCTGCGCCCTTGGACTCCGCCCGGCTGCTCTCAGCGCGGTCGCGATCAAAGGTACCCGCGGGATCACGTACGCGTGGGATCGCGCCGAGGTGTCCAGACAACGACGGCATGGCCACGATAGGTTCTCGTCGTGTCGATCGGCGGGGACCCCGCCGCCGCCGGCGTTCAAGGCTGAGCGCCGCCGGCGACCCAGAATCGGTCGACGTTTCACGACGTGATGCTTCGAAGTTGGCCGATCGTGCAAGGTTGGACGATCCAGCGCGGCGTCAGAGGCCAACGCTGAAGACGGCGCGACACCAACCTGCCGTGCGCATTGGTCCTTCCTTGCGAGGACAGGGACGGCAGCGGATCTGTCGACATCATGGAGTTCACCAGCGGGATGCAGAAGTTCCGTGGCGAGGCCAAGAGCGTCGACATTCACATGATGCTGCACGAGAACAAGAAGCTGTTCAAGCTGGTGAGCTGCCTGGTGGGCATGCTGTGGGCGGACTTCGACGAGGAGGACGGGGAAGAAGACTCGTTCGGGATCTGTCCGGAGGACGAGGATGCTGATGACTGAGGCGCAAAGGGCACTGGAATCAAGCATTAGGTCGGGCCTGTTCCCCTACAGGGGGATTTTCGACGAAAAATCTAAAATACCCCAGCAATATTCCAAAAATAGTCCAACAATAGTCTGGGAACTATTTCTCTTGTATTTTTTTTCTAAACTTTTTGGGGGTATTTTTGGGGTATTTTTTGATTTTCGTCGGAAATCCCCCTGCAGGGGGACAGGCCCGACTTCAATCAAGCAGCACGGCACGAATCTACGCGTCTGACCCCCGGCGAGCGAGGCGCGCCAGGGGCGGCGCGGGAGGCGCCTCCTCCAGGGGGGGCGTCTGGCGCCGACCCAGGCAGCCCGCGCGGACCTCCGAAAGGTTATGCTTCTGTTTTCGGTGGATGCCCCTCTGGAGACGCCAGTGCTTACGCTGGCAGTTTCCCGGGGACGTCGTCCGTCCCCCCAAAAGGTGCATCTTTTCTCGCGCGGACCTCCGAAAGCTTCTGCTTCTGTTTTCGGTGGATGCCCCTCTGGAGACGCCAGTGCTTCCGCTGGCAGTTTCCCGGGACGTCGTCCGTCCCCCCCAAAGGGTGCGTCTTTTCGCGCGGACCTCCGAAAGCTTATGCTTCTGTTTTCGGTGGATGCCCCTCTGGAGACGCCAGTGCTTACGCTGCAGTTTCCGGGGACGTCGCCCGTCCCCCCAAAAGGTGCGTCTTTTCTTGTGCCCGGTGCGGGCTGGATGGGGACCCGACGCCTCTTTGGCGCGGAATCGACGCAGATCCGACGAGGCCGACGCGGATCCGGCTCGGACTCGACGCGGGCAGGGGGCGCGACGGGACAGACGAGGTCCCCCGAAGATGCAACATAACAGTTCAAGTGTGTCGGTTCCTGGTCCTCCTCGTCCTCTTCGCCCTCGTCCTTCTCCTCCTCCTCCTCCTCCGCCTCCGCCTCCTCCTCCTCTTGGCCCTCGTCCTCCTCCTCCTCCTTCTCCACCTCCTCCTACTCCTCCTCCTCGTCCTCCTCCTGCTCCTCCTGGTTATCACGGGGGGCAGCGCGGGCCGACGTCGTGCGAGCGTAATATGGCGTCGGGGGTCTGGATTAACGGTCCGCTCCTCTCCCGTCCTCCGTCTGCCCCAGACCCCTTCTGCTGCCGCTGCTCGGCCTGCTGCTGCTCCTCCTCTTCCTCCTCGTCGTCCTCCCGCTCCATTGTCCTTGGCATCGCTCGGACATGTGCATTCTTTCTCGGCGAGGACCAGCGAGGACCATCCTGGACCATCGAGCAAGAAAAACACGCGCGAAACCAAAAAATGCACGGGAAATGGACGTCCGAGCGACGGTCAGTGCCACGACTGTGCAGAGGAACCACTGGTCAAATCATGCATGCGCCGCTCGGGGCTCCAGGCATGCATGGGTCTCGGGTCGGCGGGCACAGCGCGCCCGTTCGGGCTTATGATAGTTATACGTAGACTTAGGTCGGGCCTGTCCCTCTACAGGGGGATTTTCGACGAAAAATGGAATACCCCAACAATGGGCAAAAAATGCTCCAACAATAGTTTGGGGAGCATTTTTGGGGTATGTTTTGGCCTTTTGGGGGTATGTTTAGGGTATTTTTTAATTCTTCGTCGAAAATCCCCCTGTAGGGGGACACGCCCGACATAAACGTAGACCAGGGCCGCCCGAGAGGCCTTCCGAGCTCCAGATGCAGGCGGGCAGTGCGCCTCCCTCCGCCGCTCGTGCCGCCTCGCCCTCGTGAGGCACCGTGGGGGGCCCATGCCAAGAAGCACCCTGCTTGCCTCCCAGGTCCCCTCGAGTAATGAAAAGATCATGACGGGAGGTTTTTCGCAATTTTCCGCCGTGCCACCTCGCCCTCGTGATGCACCGTGAGGACCCATGCCAAGAAGCACCCCTGCTTGCCTCCCAGACCCCCTCGAGTAATGACAAAAGATCACGACGGGAGGTGTTTCGCCATTTTCGGCCTCTGGGAGCCCTCACCGGGCCTCGGGAGCGTCAAAAAACGACACAGGAAGCAAAGCCAGTCATGGTGAAAGGGTCGGGACATCTGGGTGTCGACGTAAGAAATCATTCGGGGGTCTGGGGCTAGTGTCACCTCGCCCTCGTGATGTACCGTGTGGGCCCATGCCAAGACGCACCCTGCTTGCCCCCAGGATGCCCTGGGCTTCTTGGGTCTCGATGGTCTTGCGATGGAAACCGTGACGTTCCCACACCAAACATCAATGGACGTCCTGTGGTCGCCATGAGCTGGTTTCGCTGGCGCTGGTTTCGCCCCGCTGGTTTCGCCGACGGGTGGGTTCGCCGGCGCTGGTTCCGCCGGCGCTGGTTTCGCCGGCGGCTGGTTTCGCCGGCGGCTGGTTTCGCCAGCGTTGGTTTCGCCGACGGGCGGGTCGGGTCGCGCGGGCGGACCCCAACGGGCCGGTCGGGCGGCTGGACCCTCACGGGCGGGTCGGGTGGGGTCGGGCGGGCGGACCCTGGCGGGCGGGTCAGGTCGGGTTGGGCGGGCGGACTCTAAGGGGCGGGTCGGGTCGGGCGGGCGGGACTTTAAACTGTGGGGCGCGGACCCTAACGGGCGGGTCGGGTCGAGCGGGCGGGACTTTCAAGTGTGGGGCGCGCTCGACCGAGCACGCGTGAACCCTGACGGGCGGGTCGGGTCGGGCGGGCGGACCCTAGCGGGCGGGTCGGGTCGGGTCGGGCAGTTTCGCCGACGGCAGCTGGTTTCGCCGACGGGGCTGGTTTCGCCGACGGAGCTGGTCTCGTCGGGCGGGCGAAACCAGTCGTCGGCGAAACCAGGGGTCGCCCTGCGGTCTCAGGGTGGGGTTCCTTGTGGAAGGTTTCTTGTGGTCGAGCCCCTACCGTCGAGCATTTGATTCACAAACCTCCTCCAGAAAAGTTGGACCAGCGCTTCTTGGCCAACTTGCTGGAAAGCTGTCTCAGTTTCTTGAGCACGTTCGCCCTCCAGTGTTGACAACAGAACCTGGCCCAGGTGAGCTTTAAGAGACTTCCGGGAAGCTGGCCCAGATTTCTTAGGTGACAAGTTTCTTGATCAATTTGTCGGCTATCTTGCACCACTCCCAGAGGTGGCCGCCTCTGTCGCTCGCTTGTCTGTCCCGTCGCTGGGCCGCGCGCGCACGCACAGACGCCCAAGGGGTTGGCGCGCTGGCGACGCCGAGCGGCGTAAAAGTCAGACAGCCCAAGAGTCCTCGGAGATCACCCAAAGACGGCCCAAGAGTCTCCCATGAGAGCCACTTCAAGAGTGCCCGAGAGGGTTGCAGGGTGGCCATCGGGGTTCCCAAGACGAGCAAGGATGGCCCGAAGACGACCCGACAGCCCTCCAAATGGCATTAAATGGTTCCCCAAGCCAGCTTCGAAGGCGTCAGACGGCCCACGGACGCCCAAAGACAGCCCTAGAGGTCTCAAGAGGCCCCAAGAGAGTCTCCCAAGAAGAAGCCCCAGGATGCTCCCACGAGCCTTCGACAGCCCCAGGTTGGCCCCGGATGGCCCACAGTTTCTTCCAAGACGTGCCAAGAGGCCCTTAACACGGCCCAAGAGCGTTCCAAGACACCGACGATGGCTTCAACATGGCCCAAGAGGCCCCCAATAGTTACGCACCACGAGCGCTCCAAGAGGGCTCTCAAGAGGGCCCCACTTGGCAGACATTAGCCCATTCATACGGGAAAGCTTATATTTTTAATATGTTCGCACTTTTCATTTGACAGCGTCCAGGACGGCCCAGGATGCCCCGAAGGGGCCCAAGAGGCTCCCAAGAGGGCGTCGAGGAGTCCGAGAGGCCCGCAAGACGGCCCCAGAGACGCCCGAGACAGCCCAAAAAGGCTTCAAGAGGGACCCAGGAGGCGCCCAAGAAGGGGCAACGAAGGGGAACTCGATCTAACTTCTCGAGCCCTCCGCTCCAAGATTAACCCCGAGGCAACAAGCAGGCCCCCCAGAAGCCCCCAAGAGGCCCCCCGAGAAGCCCCAAAGAGGCCCCAAGAGGCGCCCAAGCGGCCCTAAGAAGCCCCACAAAAACGCCCCCAAGGGGGCCTGAACAGGCAACAGTCAGTGATTGTGTTTGGGTGTCTGTGTTTGGCGCATGCTCCTGGCCAGTAGGAGCTAAGGAAGGGCCAAGAGAAGACCCCACCGCCCATCCCTCAGAGCCACCGACCGCGCACAGCAGACCAACATCAGAACGCAGTCGGTGCTTCTTTGTCGCGGGTCCTACTAAAGTGAAGACCCATGCCAAGAAATGCCCTGCTTGCCTCCAGGGTGCCCTGGGCTTCTTGGGTCTCGATGGTTTGGCGATGGAAGGCGTGACGTTCCCACGCCACACATCCATGAACATCTTGGGGTCTCAGGTCGGGCTTCTTGTAGAAGGTTTCTTGTTGTCGGGCCTCCATTGCAATCATGGGTAACCTTCGAGCAGTCCTAGAGGGCCCAAGGGCCCCAGGCAGGTTTCTGGAAGGCCTTTGCTTGTAACCACTGCTCTACCCCAAGCCTTTCCGACAGCACTTCGGATATGCTGAGATCTGGATTTTGAAGAACACTCGACGGCCCCAGGACGGCGTGTAAGTAGTGAAGTGGACCAACACCAGATGGGCACTTGACCAAATAAGCTATTCACATCTATATGTATAACGCCTGATCATCATCATGCGGGACCCCCTTGGCTCCCATTGCTGTTAATTTGCTTGGTTGCTTTCGTTACGGCGTGGTGACGCCGCCTGGAGCGCACTAGAACCTAAGCGTGCACGAGGTGCACGCGTGGTTCTAGTGTATATATATATATATAGGAGGCAGTCCAGAAAGGGCCACGCCTTCGATATTCGAAGGGGTTGCCATCTCCTCCTTGGCGGAAGCCGGCGGAAGCAAACCGAGGCCGCCTCCTCCGGCGGATGCTTGCGGAAGGCTGGCGGAAGCCGGCGGAAGTACGAAGTTGTTGTCCGAGAGATGATCATTTAGTGGGGTTCAGGGTTTCCGGAACCAGAACCGCAATCTATGTCGCCGCGCTGTTTGTTCCGACGCGCGGCCCTGCGTTTTTGGGAGGACGCTTTGCCCACCAGGGCAAACTCCGCCTCGGCCACAGAGATTGCCGTGGTTTTGCCGTGTCGCCGCCTTCGTGGGTTTTGTGCGCGTTTAGAAGTGACTGTGCGGCTACATATGTATATATGTATACGAACGGCTGCCCCCCCCAATATCATACATTGGATCTTGAATCGTATTCACATTCATCATCTTCTCATTCATCCGTCCCTTCTCTTCTTCCGTTCTCCCCCTTCTCCAAACACAGTTCCTCCTCCTCCTCCTCCTCGCCCCTCCTCCTCCTCCTCATTCTCCGTTCCGTTTCCTCCTCTTTGTAGTAACACAAAAACAACAATACACAGTGTTTGGCGCCCTCGATGCAAGGACCTGTATTTTTGTTTTTTCTGTTTTTTCGTCGAGGATGCAAGGAGACATTGTGTATTTGTGGTTATGTTTTTTTTGGGTTCTGGGAGCTCAAGTGCTCCCCGCGGCCTCCCCCCAGCACCTCCTCCTTTCCTTTCCTCCTCCTTGTTGCAAAGCAAGAAAACCAAGCATCACAGTGTTTGGCAACCTCGGTGCAAGGAAACGCTGTGTATGTTTGTTTTTCCGGCTTTCTGGGTTGAGGATGTAAGGACACAGTGTATTTTTGTTTTTTTTGGGGGGGGGTCTGGAAGCTCAAGTGCTCCCCGCGGCATCCCCCCAGCACCTCCTCCTTTCCTTGCCTCCTCCATGTTGCAAAGCATGGAAGCCACACATTCACGGTGTTTGGCGCCGTCGGTGCAAGGAAACGCTGTGTATGTTTGTGTTGCTAAGTTTTTGCTTTGGTTCCAGATGCAAGGAAGCATTGAGTTTTTTTTTGTTTTTATGTTTTTCGGGTTCTGGGAGCTCCGGAACAGAAGGAGGTGATGGGGGGAGGCCGCGGGGAGCACTTGAGCTTCCAAAGCTCCAAAAAACCAAAATACCCCCCCCCCCCAAAAAAAAACAAACACTATGTGTCCTTGCATCCCAAACCCAGAAAACCGGAAAACAAAAACACAAATACACAGCGTTTCTTTGCACCGAGGGCGCCAAACACTGTGCATCTTTAATTTTCTTGTTTTACAACAGGAAGGAGGAAAGGAAAGGAGGAGGTGCAGGGGGGAGGCCGCGGGGAGCACCCAGAAAGCCAACATAACCACACATACGCAATGTTCCCTTGCATCCTAAACCCAGAAAAACCAACAATACACAACGTTTCCTTGCATCGAGGGCGCCAAACACTGTGTATTGCTGTTTTTCAATATTACAAACAGGAGGAAACGGAACGGAGAATGAGGAGGAGGAGGGTGGGCAAGGAGGAGGAGGAATTGTGTTTGGAGAAGGGGGAGGACGGAAGAAGAGAAGGGAAGGATGAATGAGAAGATGATGAACGTGAATACGATTCAAGATAAGATGCATAATTTTTTGGGGGGGCAACCATACGAATCTACACCCAGAAATGCGGCCGCTCCCATTTGTTCGATGCGTGGGCCCCGGAGGTCTGGACCACTTCCCTAGGGCCCGTTTCTCGTCCCGAGTCGTTCTCCCTCCCTCCCTCCCTCACTCACAACAGGTTTAGACACTCCTCCAGACCAGCCAACAAAGGGCGGCCTTTTGCCCAGACCCCGCTGGAACCTTCCAAGGCAGCTCTAATCTGACCCTCCAAACAAAAATCAAACCAACGCCCTTTTATTGTGAAATCTGTTGACGGTCCCGAGGCCAGGCGAGGGCCCCCGGAGGCCGCAAGCAGCCAAAGCCCGCCGCTCCGATGTTTGTTCGGGGACCTCGGGCGTCGTGGAAACGTGGCGGCGGGCGCTGCCGTCCCGCCGCCACGCCGCAGGGCCCCCCTTGCGCGGCGTCATATGGGCCTGCACTGAAGTCGGGCGTGTCCCTCTACAGGAGGAACGTTCAAACATAGTAAACAACAAACTCCTGGGACGTCTTTTATATAACACATGTTTGATCATTATTTTGATTGGAGTGGTATTATGATTTTTGATTCGTATGTTGATTTATTATTTATTGATTGGAGCATTTTGATTATTTATTTTATGTTGAACTTACTAAACACATAGTAAACAAATACTCTATTGGGATAGTTTGATTGTATGTGTTTCCGCCCAACATCCGCCTGTAGGGGGACACGCCCGACCTGAGCCCACACGGTTGCCGCACGGGCATGGAGGGCGGGGGGCGGCAGCTCGGGCCACGAGCAGCGGCGGAGCGTCCCGGCTTGCGCATGGGCCCGAGGCTACCAGTTTGAAACATATCCCTATCGCTATGTTTGACATCACCTCACCTCGATGCCGATCTCAAGGATTCCCTTAGTTTTCGAGGGCCTATCGCTAAGATTGTCCTCGCTTTTTGCTCGCCCATCTTAGGGATAGGGATACGTTTGAGGCTGGTTACGAGTGCAGTCGGCGACTGCAAAGGGCATGGTGACGCCGGGTAGTGGTTTGCGATCGGCACCGTCGGGGCCTGGGGGGCACGGCGCTGTCCTCGTCGGGCCTCCTCGGGGCGCGGGAGAGCTCTATCGAGGTCCCCGCGCGCCCCCCCCCAGGGTGCCCCCCCCAGGACGTGCCACAGGGTGCCGGTTACAAATGCAAGCCACACCTTTTGCAAGCCACACTCTTTGGAGTCTCCGATATAGGCCTACCGCAGAATGCGGGTTTGCACGACATGTTACCTGTTGGGGTTTGCACGACATGTTCTTAGATCATTTCTGGTTGAGCCCGTCTTCTTCTGATCAATCGGATGTTTTATCTGATATAAGAGCTTTGTCTTTCTAAGAACATATCGTGGTAGGCCTATGGGGAATGTCCGGATGGTCGGTCCCTGCTCAAGGCTCGCGGACCTGCATCGCCCCCCTGGCGGACTCCGCGCGCCATGGAGGGGGTCCAGCGTTGATCTGAGAAATCCGCGCGGACCTCCACGTTGTTGTGCTCCTGATGTTGTTTTGTCTGCTTCGCGTCGCCGGGCCTTGAGATCCAACGTTGCAGAAAAATTGCAACATCGCAAAAAGTCACGACCAGAGCCCCGGACCCCATGTCTCTGCGTCATTTTTCGAGCAGGATCGATCAGCGAGGGTCTCGGGGCCCGAGATGGAGGGAAAGCGCCTGCTGTGAACAAGAATACAGCGCCAGGATCTCAGGGGATGCGTGGGCGGGGGGGGCTGCGTGTGAAGAGTTCCGGGGGAGCTCGCCAGGCGCTCGCCGGTTGTGTTGGACGGCGCGGGAAAGCCTGCGTGTTTTCAGAAGCTCCGTAGAGCACGAGGGCCACAGCTCACCCAAGGCGAGCTGCACCTCCAGCTTCTGGGGCAGCACGCCAGTCTGTGCTTCTGGAGGGAGCAGGACGTGTTTCGACATCGAAGGCGCGGTTTTCCTCTCCACCCGCCCCTTCCCACTCCCCCCGTGATTGATGTTAGGTCCTTGCGCTGGAGCGCATTCTGGTTAGGATGCTTCGTACGCTTGCACTTTTTCCACAGCCGGTTGCCGAGCATATTGCAGTCGCCTCCACCAGCCAGCCCCACGTGAGACATTCCTCGCATGTAAACCTTTGGTCTTCTTCATCCTTCTCCCAATTTCCCTGCGCCGCTTCCTTGCTCCTCTTTCTCCTTCTTCTCGCCCCCTTCCCCCTCTCCCCCTGATCCATTCTCCCTTCCCTCACCTTCCTCCGCCCCCCTCCATCCTTCCCGATCCCTTTTTACCTCCTCCCTCTCCCCATCCTCCCTCATTTCTCGCCCTCTCGCCCCTCTCCAATCCTCCCTCTTCTATTCCTCCTTTCTCTCTCCCCCCTCACCTCTCTTCATTGAACGGTGTATCCCCCTCAGCCGGTTTCGCTGCTTCGTCCCTGAACGCGCAAAACTTCAATCAAGCCTCACCAGGGGGGGGGCCAGGGCAAGTTCGAAAGAGATTAAATACGCGATTGGAGCAGGTGTGGCCCCCCGATATTCGACACGGATTTGGACCCCGAATTCGATCATGGCCGAGGTATGGTGGTGGGGTCTAAGGCTACACATCTTTCCCATGACTTACCACGGCCACTGGCATGCACGAGGGGTCTCCGTATGCTGTATGGTCCCCCTCCACATTCGGCAAGTTGCATAGAGGTCTGTTTTCAGCCCCCTTCACCACGGACGTATGCAATTCCATTCCAGCTAGTCGCAAC
>CAUYUJ010003969.1:307128-332128 GCA_963575745.1 Prorocentrum cordatum
CCCGACGTCCGCGGGGCCCCGTGCAGATCAGGATGCCAGGGAACAGCAGGTTCTCGTCGGACTCCGCCCCCCTCAGTCCCAACCCTTCCTCTCTCTCTACCTCTCTCTTTCTCTCTCTCTCTCTCTTTCTCTCTCCTCGGGCTCGTCCTTCCACAGACGGCGAGGGCGCAGTAGCAGTTCTCTTCTGAGGCCTGCAGGGCCGCCAGGGCTCTGCATTGCAGCGGGCCCTGCCCCCAGTGCTCGAATCCTGCGGCAGCGGAGTGTTGAGCTCAAAAAGCCTCACTCCTCTTCGGCCTCCTCGTCGCCACTCCGGGGGGCCGCGCCCCGGCCGCCGCCACCGCCGCCAGCGGGCGCGCCCCCGCGCACTCGCACGCGCGCCCGGTCGCCCCGCCTGTCGCCGTCGCCGCCGTCGTCGTCCTGGGCGCGCTCGCCAAGCCAGCTGCAGAGGGAGGCACTGAGTGCCAGCCCTCGTCATGCAGCGGAGACCCATGTCGAGAAGCACCCTGCTTGCCTCCAGGGTGCCCTGGATTTCCTGGGTGTGACATCCCCACACCAAAAAGCAATGGACTTCCCGGGGTTTCAGGGGTGGGTTTCTTGTGACAGGTTTCTTATGGTCCAGCTCCTAATACCAGCATCCTCCTCAACGAACAGGAGATTACCGAGCTACTGGCCACCCCCGTGGAGAACATCGCTCAGTGCGCGTCCGTCCACTCCGGGGATAACAAGGAAGACATCGACCTTACCCTCGCCGGCCTCGGTTTCATAAAAGAACGCGCGTGGGCAACCAAACCTAGACGCTACAACCCTGGGTCGCCATGGCCTGGCGAAATGATGCAGATGCTGTTCATCCCGATTTACTTGACCAAGGCGAATCCAGAGAGCCGAGCGAAGGCTGGGGCACGGGGGCAGCGGACAACGACCACGCACAGCGCCTCGCCGAAGCCGACGCCCCCTTTCGCCGCCCCAAGTACAAGATACTTCAAGTTGAAGCCGACGTGGGACACTCCCCCTTCTTTCTCTCAAAGATATTTTGTATTCATTGTTTTGCCGATGGGCGCGGGCACTCGCACCCTCTTACCCTATGGAGTAGATATTGTATGTTTTTTGGCGCCCGTTTCGAGCAGGTGGAGTTTCCCCAATCGGATGCACGGTTGCAGACAGTCATACTAGTCAGAGGGTCAGAGGTCCGGAGCCGGAACATCCCCCTCCCCCAGACCCGCGCGATTCCCAGGTGCCCAGACGACCAACAACTGGTGGCAGAATGGGGGGCAACCCCGAACTTGAATTATAATCATGTGCGCTCTCGACCGTGGAGTCGAAGCATGGCTTGAGGAAACCAGTCAATTTACCGTCGGCGGATTCACAGCTCAATGCCCGGCCACAGGTACCAAGCAACAAATCTTCATGGACATCTTCGTCGACGACATCGTTCGCATCTACATGCCACCCACAGGTGGAGCCCCGTGCCAGGTGGGCGCTCGCCATTGAATACCTGGACATGGCCACGCGGAGCAAGTACAGCCGCCATGGGGGCCGTCGCCAAGACAGGATAAACCAGGACATAATCGCGTGCACCAGCTACGCCACCGCTCACGGGACATCGAACCGCGCCTCGCGTCACGAGCGTGGTCCAGATGAGCGGGCACGTGGCCGCCCTGGGCTCCAACTTCACCGAGATTAAGGATCGTGTCGAGTCTGCCGCTGCTGGATGGACACGTTTGGGTGCATATTGGATGGGCCTTGGCCCTTGGGAGTACAAGCGCAGTACTCATCGCTAACGTTGGTGGCCGGGCCTGGGCTTTCCTGGGGAGCTACGTTCTTGCGCGTTCAGAGATTTCAGAAGTCGATGTGCGCCTCGCCAGGAAGACGAGGGCCATGCTGTTAGGGCAGACCCACGAAGAATACGAATATGGTCGACATCGGAGTTGAAGTACAGCTGATATGTTTCGTGTCTGGCAACTCGCAACGACCGCAGTGGAGTTCATTATCGAGCGTCTTACGCGGTGGCAGACCCTTGTCGAGGGCCCCGCTCATCATGCTCACTGTTCGTTGGCTTGTATGCCGATTTCAAGTTGAGATCGCCGCGAGTGCCTGTGGTCTGTCTGCATCTCCCCCTCCTCTCGCGCATGACTCGCTTCGCTGCGACGCAGGCGTTCGCGCGTGGGCGGTGGAACTCTCTGGCGACTTCGGCGAGCTGCTGGAACACCCCATGGGCGCCACTTTCAAAGAAGAGCGGGGGCCCCTGACCAACGCATTCGTTTGTCTGTCCAAGCATGTGATCTGCTACTCTTGCCCAGAGGGCGCGCGAGCAGCCGGCGGGCACCGCGCGGCGCAATGGCGCAGGCCCTGCCCGCCGAAGACCAGGAGCTAGGCGATGCAGGCAGCGAGTGCGAGCTACTCGCCTCTCTCAAATGTCCGACCGGAAGCTGCAATGCAAGGCGTCAGTCCGCCCGTCGTCGCATTGCTTAGCAGACGCACGCTACCGCGCCTGGTCATGGCGGCGTCTCCATCTGATCCGCCATCACCATCGACAGCAAGTGCCCTGGCTGTTCGACCGCAGGCCCGTGCGTAGATCAGTATCAACGGCATATCCTACGATCGCGGAGACAGACCAGGTGCCCCCCCCGAACTTACGCGCGACCGATGCGAATGGGAACAGTCGAGCGCGACGCGTGCCCTTGTGCGCCGGTTTGCGAGAAGCCTGAATCCCAGACGTCACGTCGTCTACAAGGTCCCAGAATCCCTGCGGCGTCAGCTGGCAGATCACCCCCCGTCGGGCGACCGATTCAAAGTGGTGTCGATCGAGGACGAGCCCGCTGTCACTGTCAGTTTTCCAACGCAGATGTTTCGGCATATCTCGGGGGGGCGCAGGGCGGCGTGCGCTCCCTGAGGCGCGGCAACGCTCCGCGGCTTCGCGGTTAAGCGCGCGGCTCGTATTCCACCCCGCCACCGCCGAGAGCCCATTCTGCGCCGAGGCCGAGGACAGGCCCCCGACCGATAACGAGCACTCCCTGCATTACTACCTCGCCGACGCAACTTCCGGCTGCGATTGTCGCCTCCAGTCCCGCGCTGCCAGCGCCGCTGCCTCGCCGACCTGCCAACCTTGATTATGACGGCGGCGGCCGCGGCGGCAGCCGCGCTCGCATCGCGCGGCGCGGGGGGGGCCCCCCGAGCCCTTCCTGGGCGCGCGGGCGCTCCGGCAGCGGCGACGACGCGAATGCGCCGGCGAAGGCGGCCAGCGCAGCAGCCGCCACCAATAGCGACGAGATGAAGGGCATATCTGACGAAGAACAGATTCGCAAGCGGGAGTCCCGACGTGGAGGGCGACGACAGAGAGGACCGCGCACGGAGAAACATCTGACCAGCAAGGACAAAAACTCGGTCGACCTCCTCTCGGCCAGGCCCGAGCTGACCTCGACGAGCGCGCAGAGGCCCCGCGCTCTGAGCGCTGCTCACGCGGGCGCGCTGACGTCGCTGGAGATTCGCTCCCATCGCGGCCGCCCGCGCAGCGGAGCACGAGAACTGACGCGGCCAATTCGATCGTCTACGCACGCCAAAGAGGACCACGAGAGAAGGCCAAGTTGAAGTCGGTCAGGTCGCCAACGGCGAGCCTCGCTCTCGCGCTGACCGAGACGCTCCGCACCTTGGATGTAGGCGCCGCTCTCATGGGCCACGTCAAGATCTACCTAGACCTAGAGCGCTACCAGCCCCGGGCGAGAACGCCGCGCCGACCGTCTTCAAGGAGCAGGCCGAGGCTGCCGCAGCTATGATCAAGACCGAGAAGGGCCGCGACGAGAAGCTGACCACGCACATCATCGCCCCGAGGTGAGAGTTGCTCGAGGACTTCCTGACTGTTGACGCAGCCGAGGGAGCTGCGGCGCACCGGCTGGGGATCGCCCCGCCTGGGCGGCGAAGGGGTGCTGAGCTGGTGGCTAGAAGCCCTGAGCCATAAGTGAGGATAGGGTTTGTGCGACGTGAAACCATTGCTAGCTTTTCGCTTGGCTGAGGAGGCGCGAACGGGCCGCGAGGCAAAAAAGTCAAAGCTTGTTAGTCCGAGGCCAATGCTTCTACACACTACATGTTCAACGTTGCTACAAGCTCGAAGTGCGGAAACAGTTGGGGGATGGTTCGGCGGTGGAGAAGTTCCGAATGTCCAGAGCGCGCGTGAACCTGTTCTGTTCACTCCCGAGTTGGTTTCGGATGTGTTCCTACGTCGTCCCGGATTCATGTTCCATGCGATCTCCAACCTTTGAAATTTGGTTCGTGCTGTTTCCATGTTTTTCTTTGTCCGAACTCTGTTGAAGCGTGTGGATGTGTTAGAGCATTTGGATTTGAGCGTTTGTTTGTAACTCTTGTTCTCTATGTTTTCCGGACAGGAACTTCCAACCTTCCCCCCGCCCGAAGCAAAGCGCGATTCTTATTTCTTTTCCAAGGGTGGCCGCCTTCGCCCTCGTCGACCATGTGCAAAACTAGCTATCACTTTCCCCCACTCGTCCTCCAGAGCCCCCCCCCGAGCTCGAGCCAAGCCAGCACGAACAGATGGAGGCAGGTCGTGACGCAACGGATTAGTACTGGGTTAAAGACCGTTGACGCGGGGCACGCCTAGCTGTCAGTTTCCAGTCCTTGAGTGAGCATCAGTGTGCCCGCGCGTCCCAACGCAATGTTGAGATTTATCCTGGCTGCGAGTTCCGAGTCCATTATTATGTAAGCAGCTGGGGACCACGATTTGCGTGCAGTCTGCTGTCGCCGTGTACACCATAACCCCATCAGCAGATGAAAGGCGTTTTCGTCGTCTTCGTCGTCGTCGCCAGCCATCCTCGTCGTTACCATCCTCCTCCTCCTCCTCCTCCTCCTCCTCCTCCTCCTCCTCCTCCCCCTCCTCCTCCTCTCATCTGCCTATTCCACCTTCTCTTTTTTCTCCTCTCCTCAGTCTCTCTCCTCCCCCTTCCTCCTCCTTCCTCGTCGTCGTTATTTTCCGCCCTGCACCCTTTTTTCGTTATATTCCTTTTTTTTCTTTTCTCCTCTTCCTCCTCCTCGTCCTCCTCCTCCTCCTCCTCCTCCTTTTCCTTTTCCTCCTCCTCCTCCTCCTCCTCCTCCCTCCTCCTCCCCCCTCCCCCTACTCTTCCTTTTCCTCCTCCTCATTTTCCATCTATTCCTCCTTCTCCTCCTCCTCCTCCTCCTCCTCCTCCTCTTCCTCCTCCTCCTCCCCGTCCTCCCCGTCCTCCTTGCCGCTCCCTTTCCCGCCCTCAGCTTCACCGCTATCTTCCTCGTCGTTGGGGGCGCGGTGGGCCGAGACCCCCCCCTCTGCAGCTGTCGCGGTTGAACAGAGGCCGCGGCTGGTCCACTCTCCCGCCGCGCGCCGCCCGCCCCCGCTCTGCCCCACCCGGCCGTGCCCTCTTCGGGAGAGGAGGACGAGCAGGGAGGGAGGGAGGGAGGGAGGGAGGAAGGGAGGAAGGGAGGAAGGGAGGAAGGGAGGAAGGAGGACGGGAGGAAGGGAGGAAGGGAGGAAGGGAGGAAGGGAGGAGGAGGAGGAGGAGGGGGAGGGAGGAAGGAGGGAGGGGGGCGGGGGGAGGGGAGGGGGAGCAGGGGCGACCTCCCGCCCTATCCGTCCTGCTCCTCCTCCGCGAGGGTCAGGGGAGGGGGGAGGTCCTCCCGCTTCCTCCCTCCACCTCCTCCTCCTCCTGCCTGCGAGGGGGCGGAGGAGGCGAGGCTCGCAACCCAAGGAGCCCGCGACCCCGCTGGGACGACGCCAGGCCGTCACCCTTTGCTCCAGCTCCGCGGCCTCGCACTGGCCAGAGCTGCCGCGCTCGCGCGCGCAGGCGGCAGCGGCGGCCGGCGCGCACGGAGAGCGGCGCTGGGCGCGCGCATCGTGCGCACCGCACGAGGCCCCAGCAGTGCTGCGGCAGTACTTGCGCCTCCATTCCCAGGCGGCTGGTCCGAGGCGGGAATGTATACATGACCACCGCCTGGAGGGTGAGGTTTCGGAGCCTCGGCAGGCGGTGGATATGGACATGCTCGGGCTCCCGGGGGCGGGACTACTGTATCTTATTTATATATATATATATATATATATATATATATATAGATCTGTAATATATATATATATATCTTTCCATATCCATATCCATATCCACCGCCCGCTAGGACACCAGGACGTCGGTTTCCAGGCGGTGGATCTGGATAAACCCCCGCCTCGCAGCTGGGAGGGGCCTTCCGCCTCCTTTCTCGGGGTTGGCGTGGTCCAGAAGGAGCTCATTGGCGCAACGGCGGAGGTGGCTTTGTGGCATGGGGTCTCCGAGGGACAGCGGCGTCGGTGTCGAGAGCACCAACCTGCGAGCATCGCCCGGGAGGGGCCGCGCGGAGGTGCAGGGGCAGCCTAGGAGGGTACCCAGCGGTGCGGGCACGACCGGGAGGTGGTCTGCACCGAGGCGTTTCCCAGGCTCCCCGGCACTGCTTGGTCTTGGCCCTCGGCACTCACGCGGGTGGCCTTCACGGTCTGAGTCCCGCGCCCCATCCGGCCCTCCCTCCCCGCGTTCCCTCGGTGCCTTGCTGTGCTCCGGCGCGTCCCGTCGCTGGTTCATTACTGCTGTTTGAGTCTCGCACGGCCGCCGACCCACAAAGAGCTTCCCCAGGGTCTGGTACTGAAAGGGGCAGCGCAGGCGGGGGGGGGCAGAAGGCCCCGCAGGGCGCAGCAGTGCCTGGGCCTCCATCCTTCAGGAGGGAAAGCAGCACACAGACACGATTGATCGTCGATTCCCCAGAAGAGATTGGAAAATATGGGACGTGGGGGGAAGACAAAAACCCCCAAAAAATATATGAGAATATGGGGAATCCTGTTATTTGTGTGTATTTATTTGTGTGTCCCAGGGCTCCTTCAATCCTTCCCAGACCGCAGACGTTATGATTTTGTCATGGCATCGACCCCGAGAGAGGAGAGAGGTCTAGACCCATTCCCTGGGGCCGGTTCTTCGCCTTGGGGAGCTGCTTGCCAGTCCAGGGGCCCGGCGAGGGCCCCTGGGAGCCGAGAAGTGCAGAAAACTTCCCGTCGAGGAGTTGTTCGAGCCCTCCTGTGTGTGTGGGGCCGTCGTTCTAGATCCACAACTCCGCGCGTGTGTCTTCCTTTTCCTCCCTCCACTTCCTCATCCTACTCGTGGCCCCTCTCTTCCGCCACAAGGGTATACGCACAGGCGCCCTCCAACGGATTGCTCCTGGGGTTCAGGGGAGGGTGGCGGTGTATAAACCACCGCTAAGAGAGCCAGCAATTTTGTGCACCGCCCCCTCCCCCCCCCCCCCGAAGGCTCATGCAGAGTTCATCGGAGAGCGTCTGTGTACATATTTTCGTGGCGGATCTTACCATCTCCGCACGCCGCCAACCCGCATAGAAAGGATGAACGAGTGCCCAAGGTTTCCCTTACATCCTTCCCCTTCGGCTCATCCTTGTGCTCCTAATTCTCTTTCGTTGTTGTTCCTCCTGCTCATGCTGCCTTCCCTTCCCTCCATCTCTCATCGTCTCCATCTCTGATGCTTCTCCTTGCTTGGTCCACCCTCCACTGCTGTTGTTCCTTGTTGGTTGTTGGTTTCTCTTCCTGATCCTCCTCCTCCTCCTCCTCCTCCTCCTCTTCCTCATCCTCCTCATCCTCCTTCCTTTTCTCCTCATCCCCAGCCCTTGTTCTCTCCCCGTCGTCCTTTCCTCCGTGACTGGTGCTTTCCGCACCGCTTGCTACTCATCCACCGCCCCAAAATCTCCTCCCTCCTTGTTATCTTGCTCATCTTCCTTGTCCTCCGTCGCATTGTCCTGCTCGAAATGGGTTCTTTGCTCCCGCGCTGTTCCTACTCCTGTCATTGTTCCTGCTCCTCGTAGATCTCTGGCTGTCGTCGTCTGGTCCTACAGCAAAACTCCCGAGGAATAATGGCATACACATAAACCTTTCTGGAGTCTCGCACGGATTTCTTGGATCGGCGCCGGACCCAGACCCCCCTCCCTCTCGCGCCAGGCGCGCCACGGGGGGTCCATCGCCGATCGAGGAAATTCGCACGGAGCTCCGACTTTCTCTTCTTGACCCTCCGCCCTCCTTCCTCCTCTCTCCTCCTACTCCTCCCTCTCCTCCTTCTTCTCCTTCTACTCCTACTCCTCCCTCTCCTCCTACTCCTCCCTCTCCTCCTATTCCTTCCTCCTCTCTCCTCCTACTCCTCCCTCTCCTCCTACTCCTCCCTCTCTCTTCCTACTCCTCTCGCTCCTCCTTCTCTTCTTCTTCGCCCTGGGAGCGCCATGGCCAGCGCGCCGCTCTTGAAGATCGGGCCGTCGTGGGAGCCAGCAGGGCCGAGCCCGCTCAGAACCGCCTTCGGGCGCCTGTTATCCTCGGCTTCGTGGTGCCACTGGGAAGAGAGGAGGAGGAGGAGGAGGAGGAGGAGGAGGAGGAGGAGGAGGAGGAGGAATAGGAGGAGGAGGAGGAGGAGGAGGAGGAGGAGGAGAGAGAGGAGGAGGAGGAGGGGAGGGAGGAGGAGGAGGAGGAGGAGGAGAAGGAGGAGGAGGAGGAGGAGGGTTCTCGCAGGTGTTCGAACGCTCTCTGAGGTTTTTCGGCAGCTGCGCCTCGTCGGAACATGTCCGGGAGTGCCCGGATGGCTCTGAGCGGCTGCCGAGGGCCCGAGTTCTGCCCCGAAAACACCCAAGAGGAGGAGGATGAGGACGAGGAGGGGAGGGAAGGAGGACGAGGACGAGGACGAGGGCGAGGATGATGAGGAGGAGGAGGATGAGGACGGGGAGGAGGAGGAGGAGGAGGAGGAGGAGGAGGAGGAGGAGGAGGAGGAGGAGGAGAAGGAGGAGGAGGAGGAGGAGGAGGAGGAGCAGGAGGAGGAGGAGAGGGAGGAGGAGGGAGGAAGGAGGAGGAGGACGAGGACGAGGGAGGGAGGAGGAAGAGGAGGAAGACGAGGGCGAAGACAATAACGAGGAGGGTAGGGAGGGAGGGCGCTCGCGGTGGGTCCGCTTCGAGTTCAGCTTGGCGCACTCCGCTCCTGACCTTGCTCCCATCGATGTTCAGGAGGGGAAAAACACACAGACACAAAGATCCTTTGCTTAAAAGGGGAATCCTATGATTTGCGTCTATGTATTCGATTGCCTTCGTGCTCCCCTTCTCCACGGCACCGCGAAGCCGACCGTCCATCCCCGTGTATCCAACCATATGGCCGTATGCCCTCTTCAGCAAGTGCGACCTCACCCGCGAGAACTGCAGGTGGTGGCGCTCAGCGTTCATCCCGAGGATGCAAAAGCTGCATGAACATGAGATTTCGGAACTCCTCCTCCTCGTCCTGCTGCTCCTGCTCCTGTTCCTGCTCCTCCTCCTTTTCCTCCTACTTTTCCTCCTCCTCCTCCTCCTCTTCCTCCTCCTCCTCCTCCTCCCTCGTGGCGGCGCCTCTGGCGCTGCCCCTGGCGCGCTCCACACGCCAGGGAGTGGGTTCCGGCGCCGACCCAAGAAACCCGCGTGGGGCTCCGAAGGTCACCGGAAAAGAAAGAGCCACCGCCGCCAGCTAGGGGGGCTGGCCGTCCCCCCCCCCCCCCCGAGCTGGCGGCACCCCGTGCTGGGCGCCACCCCCCCGAGAGGGTGCCCCGAACGGAGTGCCACCAGCTCGGGGGGGGGGCCTTCGGGAGCAGGGTTCTGTGGAGTTCTGGTGGTGGTGGCTCTTCTTGCTCTCGTGAGGAAAGTTTACACGTCGTTGATTTCTCATCCTTCGGCAGTTCTTTCGTTTTTTGGGGGGCAGAGGTCCTTTCACTTCCACTTGTTCTGTCCTGGGCCTCTTCCTGGCCGCGAGGGGGGCAGGAGCAGTTAGAAACGAACGCAATTAGAAACGAACGCGATTCGAAGTGAACGACGTGTAATGGAGGATGACGGTTAATAAATGACCGGGGGTCGTGTTCACGCGGCGGCGCCCGGGATGACGATTAGAACAATCCGGCCGCGGGCTGAACAACTGTTTTTTTTTCATCGCTCTCCTCCGGTCCGAAAACGATGCAGACATCGCAGAACACTACGTTCTTAATCAATCGTTCCCTCCCATTTTTTTACGAATCGCCATCCCGCAGTATGGTCGTGCCGCTTTTCCCTCCCCGGGCCGTCGCCATCGGCCTCGCGGGGAGCGCGGCGTGCCACTCGCTGGTGTGGTGGCTGTGGTCGGCGCGCTCTCCCCTCTGCGCCGGGAGCGTGCTGTCGCACTCCGTGACCTTCCTGGCCGTCGGCCGCCTCCACTTCGGGACGTTGGCTATTGGAGGAGGAGGAGGAGGAGGAGGAGGAGGAGGAGGAGGAGGAGGAGGAGGAGGAGGAGGAGGAAGGAGGAGGAGGAGGAGGAGGAGGAGGAAGGAGGAGGAGGAGGAGGAGGGACGCTGGCTTGGCCCAGACCTCGGCATCGCTCGGACGTGTGCATTTTTCCTTCGGCGAGGACCATCGAGGAGCATCCTTGCTCATTTGGCGAAAAAACCACGCACGAGACCGACAAAAGCACACGGAATGGACGTGCGAGCGATGGCGAGAGACGTGGTACACACTGTTCGTTTCTAAGTCTTCTAAGGTTATTTGATTTTTTTGGGGGGGGCAAAGACCCTCTCGCTTCTAATCGCTCTGTCCTGGGTCCTTCCTGGCCACCACGGGGCCAGGAGCAAGGAGAAACGAGCACCATTAGAATTGAGCGCAATTAGAAGTGAACGACGTGTACCTGTACTACACCCGTCAAAAATCTGAAGAAAAAGCGCCAAGTTTCTTGGACTCCACATTTCGCTTTAGATAACCCAGAAGCTGCAGACGCATACATCCATGGCAACCCACACTCAGGCTCACTCGCACCGCAAGCTCACCAGCCCTCCGACTCACTCATATGCAGGCTACCTGGCACCCAGGATAACTCATACTCATACTTGTAATTATCATACTCAAACTCAGACGCACTCAAACTCAGTCCTACTCCCACTTAGACTCGCTCGCACTCAGACTAACTCGTACTCAGACGCACTCGTACCCACACTGATTATATACAGATCCACTCACACAGGCTCGATCGTACCGGGCTCCAGTGAAGTCGTCGCTGTCATCGTCATCATTGCCGCGCCTGTCGTCTACGCGGACCTGCTCTCGCACCCCGATTGCCATAGACAGAGTTCCTCAGCGAAGCGCGACAGGAGTTTGAGATGCAAATGTGGGGATCTCCGCGTTGAGTAATTGATACACGAGCGTTCGCGCATAGTGCGTTGTTGCAAATGATAGTGGGGTGGGGGGCGATGGCCAGACTGCCTGGAGTAATATGAACTCGTACAGCACTCCAGATGGACAGGCGTGCACAAAATCATGCGGACAAAAAGCATTACTAAAAAAAGGCGACGCGTTAACCTCGGAGTTGGGTGGCGTAGAATCCAACAATCTTTCAGACATGAGAATGTATATTGTGGAACGTATGCGTTGTAAGCTATGTTGTCGAAGTGATGCAAGCATTCACTCGGGAGTTGTCAACTGCACTGGTCGCACAGTCATCCTATGAGGTGGCATTGTCGAAATCCATGAGGCGGCAATTGCAATGCCTGCCTGGCGCTGGCTGGCGCATCGCTGTGGCCGCGCCAGCGCGCGCAGGCTCGCGCGCACAGCAGCCAGGTAGTCTGGCGCAACCGGCGCGGCCGAGGTGGCGCTGACCGCCTGGGGGCTTCCAGCACGCGTCACAGGCCGCGCTTGCTTGCAGGCGCTTCAATGCGAGTCGGTGGCTCGGGCGGGCGCGGTGTCATGGCGGCGTCGACAGCGGGAGGCGCGATCATTGCAGCGCTGCTGCGAGTGACGACGGCGGCGACGATGACGGCATGGCAAACGACGGCGCCGATGCTGATCACGCCGATGGGAATAATGGTGTCCCCGCGCCGGTGCTGAAGATCCTGGAGGTGTTTCGACATGCGCGCGCGGCCGACGGGCGCGAGTGGCCCGCATGGTCTCCTGGGGCGCGGGTCGTGCCCCCCACAGCACGCGCGTAAGGGCGTTCGAATGATCTCGTCATGCGCGCGAGAGGTCCGATTGGCCGCATGTGATGCACCTGTTGACAAATATTCTCGTGTCTTCCAGAAGTCGAAAGAGCGCGCGCGCATCCGACCTTTTCAAATCTCAGGTTGCGTGGCCATCTGTGTGATATGGGATTGTATATGTTGCCGGGATACCCGAGCTTGAAGCCCATGCAAAACGAACTAATGTTGAAGATTCCTGCAGGCGCGCGCGACGACGCGCGCGTGTGCATTTCGCCCCGCTTTTGAAAATAATTCTTTAACACCAATGGCTTGTGATAGGCGAGTGTGCGCGCATATGTTGTTGTCTCAGAAAACGGTGCTTGGGGTTGATAGCGGAGCTTCTTGGGACGGTGTGATTTCAAATTTGGGATGGACGGGTTTGCAGCCTGATTTGCGGAAGGCAACGCGAAAAGATCGAGGCGTTAGCCCCGGTGTGGGGGGGGGGGGTGAAACCGAATATTTGCTTAGAAATGGAAGCCTGGTTTTGGACGAAGAGGAGACGAGCGGCGACGGGGCGACGACAACCATTCGAGGCGGCACGCGAGCCCGCGACGAGGCGACGACGGGCGGCGACGAGCGACGACGGGTCGGCGACGGGGCGACGACACGCTGACTGGCGCGGCAGACCAGCCGAGGACGAGGCGCGACGAAGCGGCGACGGGGCGGCGACGACAAGCGGGCCCAGGCGGGGCAGATCGAGCCAAAACGGGGCGGCGACGGGCGGCGGCGCGCGGAGACGGGACGACCTTGAGCCGGACGGGGTGGATGAGCAGCTCAGCTCCGCAGCAAGAACAAGCGAGCACTCCCAGGTGTTTTTTTGGTTTTTGTTTTTTCTTTCCTGTTTGCTTCCGCCCACGATCTTTGAAGGAACGCAAAGAACTTAGGAACACAAGCGCAGGGGTCATGTGTTCGCCTGCGCGTTTCGGCGTATGGCCTATGGCGTAGCGTAGCGTAACTCAAGTACAAGCAGGGTTCGGGGACCGTGCTCGGTGGCAGACTCCTTCTTGCCATTCCGTTGGGGTGGCGATGCGCTGTAAGACGGTTGTGCTGTACGATTTGGTCGGACGTGCACTTCCACGGAGGGCGCATCCCAGACATGCGGTGTCCTGATTTCGTGGGTGATGGCTCCCCAGAAGCCCCGGCCAGTTCCCCGCAACCGGCTCTTCATCCGGAGTCGTCTTTCGACGGTCCTGGGGCCCGCTCGGGGCCTTCGGAGGCCGAGCGGGATGACGGGTCGCCCGTTTTCGTTGTTTCCACGGCGCGAGCAGGTCGGTTCGGATGCAACTCTTGGGAGGTCAGATTATGCTTTTGCCCTGGTCCGGAATCCGGCCTAATCCAGCTTGATCTCGCCTAGTCCCGCTTAATCCGCCTCAATCCCGCTTACTCCGGCGTAGCAGCCCCCCAATGGGGCTCAATCCTCCTTAGCCGTTCCGACAAAAGCCTCCCAGTAGTTGCCTCCTGACTTCTTCTGCGTCACAGGATGGCTCTGATCTCGCAGAAGCTGCTGGAGATCCTGGCCGTCGACCGCAGGGCCAGCAGGCTCGCGGACGGGAGGCTGCACGGCGGGGCTGGGGGCTCGCGCGTGCTCGTCGTCGGGAACGGGCCCAGCGCACTGGAGGGCGAGCCCCTAGGGGGCCTCGTGGACAAGTTCGACGAGGCAGGACGTTTAGCCTTTTAGTGGCAGCAGGGACGTTCCCAGACCCCCTCGAGCAATGAAAAAATCAGGACGGAAGGTTTGTCTTAATTTTCGGCCTCCGGGGGCCCTCACCGGGCCTCGGGAGCGTCAAAAAGCGACTCAGGATGCAAAGCTGGTCATGGGGAAAGGGTCGGGACCTTTGGGGGTCGACGTAATGAACAAATGATTACGTCGGGGGTCTGGGTTTATAGACACGCTATGTTCAGTTTCGGAGAAGAGGCCATTGCCCGTGATGGGGCCTCGCGGGAAGTCCACGCCCACTCAACATCTTGCAATTGTGCTAACAGCTGTAACTTGGGTTTCTTGAGCTGCGGAACAGAACAGAACAGATAAGTTCGACGAGCCTCTGGGGGACCTCGCTGGGCCCGGGGACCGTCCAATAATGATTCAGATTGGAAGCCCGGTCTTGAGGAAAGGGTCGGGTTTTCCGGGGACCGCATAATGATTGGAAGATGTGGACCTCGCATGTGTGGGGATATAGCCAGCCCCCCAAAAAAGGACCAGGATGACTAAGCCAAGTCTGCCGTAGATGGTGTTTAGTCTGCCGTACTTGGTCCTTCTTCGGGTGACAGCAGTTCCCTTTTGCCCGCCAAACCACCCCAACCCAATCCGAAGGCCCCAAGTTGCTGTCCCGTCCCAGTAAGGGGACATCCCGGAATATTGAAAACAACATTCTGGTGCCCATACGCTCCCCAATCAGAACTTTGTGACTCCGGGTTCGGTTGGGGTTGTCTGATGGGTACCAGGAGGGAAAAAAAGCACAGACACAATTAATCGTCGATTCCCAAGAAAATATGGGAAAATATGGGAAGTGGGGGGGAAGACAAAAAGCCAGGAATTATGAGCATATGGGGGATATTTTTATTTGTGTGTATTTTTTTGTGTGTCCTGGGGCCCCTCCAGTAAGTCCCACTTCGCGGAATGGGGCGGGGGGGCCCGTCCCCCCGCACACGTCTCCAAGCCAGGCCCTCTCAACAAAAACAGCTCCGCCAACGCCCGAGAGAGTCTCCGAGAGAGGTCATCCTCGAAGGAGAGCAAGCGGCGAAAGCAGAAACCTTCGGAGGTCCGCGTTGATTTCCGGCATCGGCGCGGGGCCCCCTCTGTGGCGCCTCCGGCGCCGCCCCCTGCGCGCTCCTCGCGCCGGAGAGGGGGGCTCCAGCTCCGGTCCAGAGCCGCGCGGACCACTGAAAGGTGTGTGTTGATGTAGTCTGTCCTTCTTCGATGTCCGCTTCAACAACTTTCAGACAAAGACTGCGGGCATGAGCGAGTTCGTGGGCTCGAAGACGACGGTGCACTTCACAGACGGCGTGCTGTACCCGACCTACGATACTTACCACGTCCCAGGGGCCGACGTGGTGATGTCCTTGTTCACCGATCTCGGGCCCACGATCCTGTCCAGTGCGCTATTCAGCCCCTCTCCTTTTCCCTGCACTCTCTGTCGGAGAGGGGGGGAGTGGGAAGAGGGTGCATTGGGTGGACTCTCCGGGTTCTAAGAGCGTCTTTGGCGTATCCCCTGGAATCGAGAGGGGGTCGACGGGATTGAATCGGGGCTTTGGTGGCCCCAGGGGCAGGACGAGGATGAGGAGGAAGACGAGAAGCATGCGAGGCGGGATGGGGGAGGAACGAGGAGATGGAGGCGGGAGGGCGGAGCAGGGAAGACGCGGTGGAGGAGGGGTGGAGGAGGGGGGGGGGTCACAGTGAAGAGGCCAGGCTCCTAGGCCCCACGCATCGCTTCATGGTGGCGGGGTCCTATGTGATTATGCGGTACGGTGGCGACCTGCAGTACGACGTTACCATCTGAGAGCCAGTTTTGCTCCAGGAGGTGAATCTTCCTGAGGAGGAAGAGGGAGAGCAAGAGTGAGCATGCAAACGAGGAGGAGGAGGGGGAGGGGGAGGAGGACGAGGAGGAGGAGGGACGAGGAGGAGGAGGAGGAGGAGGGGGACAGGAGGAGGAGGAGAAGGAGGAGGAGGAGGAGGAGGAGGAGGAGGAGGAGGAGGTTGCGGGATACGGATGTCAGGAGGAAGGGTATGGGAGATGAAGGGAGCAAGATGGGAGACGAGGGGAGGGCGAGGAGGGAGAAGGTGGGAGGATGGAGGAGGGGATCCGACGGAGGAGGGAGGATGAAGAAGATTGGGAGGAAAAGGAAAGGAAGACGATGAGAGAGGGGGTGAAGGCACAAGGAGGAAAGGAGGAGGAGAAGAAGGAAAAGGAGGACGAGGAGGACGGAGGAGGAATAGAGGGGAGGAGGAGGGGGAGGAGAGGGGAGGTGGAAAAGAGGCCAGGGGAGAACATTATCCGAGCAGGTTTGTTTACAGACAGCTGTTTTGTTGTCCTAAAAGGGGATGGATGCAGCGGAGGTCAACAGCCTGGCAAAACATGGCTCTCAGACCATGCGCTTTCTGAAGGACCCCTCGACGGGCTGGATTGAGAAATCGGCGATTGAGAGGCTGAAGAAGTTGTTGGGGCTGAACGGCGTAAAGCATCCGACCAGCGGCATGCTGGCCATCGATCACTTTGTCAACATGCCCAACGTCAGACTCCCAGTCTACATCCACGGCTTCGACTTCTTCCAAGGCCCCAAGATGCACTACTTCGACGAGCACGAGCCGATCTACGAGCGCGTAAACGATCGGATCGGAGTCAACATGCACAGCCCTGCGAAGGAGAAGGTATCCCTGAGGCCACTGTCACCCCGCCAGCCCCCCGAAAGGTGGATTCCCCCCGCCCTCTGGCCTTCTTCTCCTCCTCTCCTCAGTCTTCTTGTCCGTCTTCTCCGTCCATCCCTTCCCCTTCTATCCTTCTCCTGCTTCTTCTTCTTCGCAGGAGCTTTTTCGTTCTCCTCCTCCTTGTCCTCCTCCTCCTCCTCCTCTTCCTCCTCCTCCTTCTCCTCCTCCTCCTCCCCCTCCTCCTCCCACCCTCGCCCTCGCCCTTCGTGGCCGCTTCTGGCTCAACACTAACACTCCGTCCATCTCGCTGCCTCCACGGGGCAGGCTCCCACCAGTCATCGTTGACGTGCCGCCACAATCAGTGGCCTGCGGCAGCCCACGCCCTCCACAGCTGTTCCTGCTTCTGGCCATGGCCTTGCAGGCGGCCGTCCATATCTGCTCGTCGAGCCGCGTTGCGAGCCCTCCAGCGAAGACGGGCGCTCCATCTCGCGCAGTCAGCCATCCATTCGTGCCCGCCATCCCTTCGTTCCCGTCGCCGTCTGCGCAGACAGAAGCGTCGAAGAGCCCCGCAAGACGGTCAGCGAGCTGCTTCCCGAGATGCGCTCGCCGCCAGGGGCAACACAGGGTTCAGCAGTCAAGGGCCCGCAGGCAGCCGCAACAATGGAGGCCGCGCATTGGGACACTCGTCAGTACGTCCTGCACGTTCCTCGGCTCGGTCCGCATCTGCAAGTGCACCAGCCGTGGCCTCCGCGATGGACATGGACGCCGGGGATCACAGTCGATGTCTCCGCGCCGGGCAGGTCCCAGATCCGCGCCTTCCTCGCGCGCACCACACCGTCGGCGCCTGGCCCCGGTTGCTTGCCGTACTCCGTGCGGCTGGCAAGCGAGCCGTCGTTGGCCATTCTACAGGACCTCTCGTTCTGCCTCCGCTCGGGCCACTCCTGCCACCGGGACCTCAAAGGCTCCGGCTTCGCCTGAATGCCGAAGGGTGGCGACCTCAAGGGCAATCTCACCAGCGATCGACCCCGAAGATGCATGTCCTTCGTCGCCCAAAAACACAGGCATCAGAGACATAGTTGAGGCTGTCAGCTTCTTCCGTGAGTCCGCCGTCGCTGACCGCACACGCACCGCGCAGCGCAGGGCCTCGTTGTGGGACGCAACTTCACCAGGCACATTGCCCGCCTCGACGCCGAGACGCGCCGTGCAGGGCTGGTCCCCGAGGCCGTCATAAACGTGCCCGTCTTCACCAGCTTAGATGTTGCAGCGGTTTTCCGTCCCTTGGTCGAGTCTGGCTATTCGCTGCATTGGAACGCTTTGGGATCCCCGCTGGCCTTCTCAACCTCTTCCACGCCATGTACTACGCGCCGAACATCTTCGTCAAAGTCGATGGCATCTATTACACCATGTTCCCGATGGAGTCTTGCGTCTCGCAGGGCTGCCCAGTGAGTGGAACTTCATGAGCCTTCGCGGTGGACCTGCTCATCTGCCACATTGGATCCTTCGTTGGGAAAGTCGGTGGCTCCCCGAACTACGAGAAGGACTTCGTCGGCGGATGCGCAGACCACGTCGGGTTCCGGGCGTACTCGTTCGACACGATGCGCTGTGCGTCGGAGCCTTTCGCGGCTGCTGGGGAGCTCACTCTCCCTTCTCTCAAGTCTCGCAAGGTTGTACTAGTTCTGCCCTGGGCCGGCGCGACCCCAGGTACCATTGCCCGCGCCCAAACCCTCCTAGCCGCTTGCGGGGCGAGCCAAGTACCTTGGGTCCTTCCTCGGACCCTCCGCCTCCCTCGCTGGTCAAAGGCTCGCCCCTGGGCACAAAAATGGTGGCAGAGGGGCACCCTGCTGAATCTCGTGCAGGGTGGCAGCGATGTGCCACAGTGCGCTTGCCGCGCTCATAACACCCAAAATTGTGTTGCTCCAGTTTCCCAACCGGGGAAAATCGCTGCCCGCCGCGAGCTGTCTAGCTTTCACCAAGATGCTCAGCATGCCCCTGGACTCGTTCCGTGAAGACGATCTCGTTGCTCTGGCGGAGTGGAGCACGCCGACGGGTCCCTCGGTCCGCGCGCGGCCACAGCCGCCGCCGCCGCTCTTCGTTCGGCCACTTTCCCGCGCCGGGAAAACAGGGAGGTGTTTCCGCGACCGATGGCGTGACACCGCATTGGAAGAGTGCCCGTTTCTGCACGCCCGCCACTCGGCTACACGTCAGAGTGACCTGTCCCCGGGCGAACCTCTGGTGCGGGCTCAAGGGGGCCCCCCGATCGCTGAATGCGGTGTGGTAGTAGTGGCTTGCGCGTCTGGCAGTGTCCCATAAAGGCCCCCGAGCAGGTCGCGCACCGAAGGCTACTCGTGGCCAGGGTCACTCTTTGCGTGTGGCTGAACCAGTGGGAGGCGGGTCATTGGCCGCCGCCTTCTGGGCAGGGCAGCGTCCCATTGCACAGTACTGTGATGCCCTGGCCAGCCATTGCCGCCAGGCTCCGTCCCCAGCAGCAGTCGTGGCCTGGGCGAGCCACGCCGCCCATTTTCGGAAATTCGAGAGGCGCCGTCTGCGGCGTGCCATCGCCCAGGCGCTCCGCGGTGATTCTGTCAATTCGCGTCTCACGGTCGCTCTTCAGAAGCGCCTCGTGGCCCGGTGTATCCGTCAGCTGCCTTCGCCCGGAAGAGCTTTCCAAGCGCTGGGCCGTCCTCTTCCAGGAACTGCAAGCTGTTCGTCCCAGCTGGCGCTGGGCCGCGCTCCGGACCTTCAGCGGGGGCCGGACAACCACCTTCCGCATGCACGTGTGTTTGCGCAGATGCCTTGCGTGTGCGTCGGTACGCAGGCACCGCATTCTTCTCCCCCGCATATCTTGGCCTGTCCTCCAGAGCCTGGAGGGTTTCTCCGAATCGCAGGCCTTGAGATTGACACCAACACCAATATCGGCGGTGTGCCTCCACCGAGGGAAGAAGATCCCGATCTCGGTGATGGTGGTAACATTCTGGCTTCCAGGGTGACCCAAATATTACCACCAACACCGAAATCTAGGATCATCTCCCCCTGTAAAGGCACCCCCCTGTGTTGGTGTTGGTGTTTATTTCCAGGCCTCCAACCGAAGGGCTTAGGTGGACCGTCCTCCTCCTCCTCCTCCTCCTCTTCCCCCTCCTCCTCCTCCTCCTCCCTCCTCCTCCTCCTCCTCCTCCTCCTCCTCCACAATTACACAATATGAAAATACTCTCCCACTTCCCCTGATGGCGTCCCGAAGATGGCCGACCCCCCCCCCGCGTACTGTTTTTTTACACACAGGATTCCCGGGCAACGGGTTTTCGCCTGCTTTTTTTTCAAAATGCTGCTCTCGCTGAGGCGCCGGCCTCATTTCTGCTCCCGAATCGTTCCGAATCGTGCTCCCGCTGCAGCGTGGGCCTCATTTTCGGATCGGTGTTTGGCCTCCGTCGTTCAGGATGGCGTTATCGCCCCAGCGCGGGCCTCTTTCTCGCGCGCCCATCCGCCCGCCACCACCGCGCCGCACCACCACCACCACCACCACCACCACCACCACCACCACCACCACCACCACCACCATCACAACCACCACCAGCACCAGCACCACAACACACCAGCAGCAGCAGCAGCAGCACCACCACCACCACCACCACAACCACGCACACACGCACGCACGCACGCACGCGCACCACCACCCACTACGCACGCGCGCGCGGAGCCACAGGTCCGCTACGACACGCGTCCGCGGATAGAGAAAATCAGCGCCATGGTAAGGGATGGGAGGGAGGGGTAGGACGTCAGATATGACGCGAGCGCACCTAGCTTGTCCCTCCCCCTCTTCCTCCTCCCTCCCCCTCCTCCTCCTCCATCTCCTTCTCCCCCTCGACCTCCTCCACCTCCTCCACCTCCTCCTCCTCCTCGGCCCGCCTTCGTGCGTTGTGCACCGTGTACTTCCTGGACCCATGACTTCTCGCGTCGCCTACGCCCAGGGGGGAAACCGTGCACCTGAGCCTCTTCTGGTCCCCTGCCTCCCCGCCGTTCCAAATTGCACTGACGACGTGGGCTCTGGGCCCAGCCGAGGCGTATCCGCCAGACCCCGCCAGCGACCTCTCGTTGCGACGCGCCGTCCCACGCGTGACGCTCGCATTTCACATCTACAGTAAGATGAAATGAAGTCTGCTGGTTCGTCGACGGCCGATGCGATCGCATCAGCCCGCAGTGCAGCCCGAACCCTAATCCGGCGTTGATCGTCTCCCTGGCTGCGCCGCGAGCTAGGAATGAACGAGTTCGCCGAGGCTACTGGGACTCCTCCGCCCTCCCCCTCCTCCTCCTCCTCCTCCTCCCTCCTCCCTCCTCCTCCTCCTCCTCCTCCTCCTCCTCCTCCCCTCCTCCTCCCTCCTCCTCCCTCCTCTCTCCTCCTCCTCCTCCCTCCCTCCCTCCTCCTCCTTCCTCCCTCCTCCTCCTCCTATCCTTCCCTTATTCACACTCCTCCTCCTCCTCCGCCTCCTCCTCCTCCTCCTCCTCCTCCTCCTCCTCCTCCCTGTCCTACCTCGTCCTCCCTCCCTCCTCACTTCTCCTTTTCTTCTTCATACTCTTGATTCGCCCCCGCTCTCGCATTCCCCCGCCCTCCTGCCCCCCTTCCCCCCCCTATTCCCCTCCCCTCCCCCTTGTCCGAGCGGGGAACTTGATCTCCCAGGGAAGGGGATCCGGCGTGCACCCTTCGCCGCGCCACGCTGCCCGGTTGGCGGGGCCAGCGGATACGTCGAGAAGCTCGTTGCCGAGGGCAAAGTGCGGTTCCTGAGGGACCACCCCAGCTGACCCGCACACCGCGCACATGCGGGTGCAAAGACCCCCCGCCGCGCGTAGCCCGCCGTGGCTCGCTCGGGCTCCATAGTCAAAGAAGCGGCGCGCCCGGCACGCCCCCACCCCCCGCGCGCGCGTTAGAAGTGATTGATAGCAGCACCCCAAAGGGGCAGCTTTGGGATCACTCGTCGTCTGGTCCCTCCACCACCTCCACCTCCTCCTCCTCCTCCTCCTCCATCACCTCCTCCTCCTCCTCCTCCTCTTCCTCCTCCTCCTCCCGCTCCTCGTCCCTGCTGCTGCGGTTACGTACGAGGCTGCCTGGCAGCATCGGAGGAGGTTCCGAAGGAGAGGGAGGAGAGGGATACTGATGATGATGGTGGTGGTGATGATGCTGATGATGATGGTGGCGGTGATGATGAACGTGATGATTGTGGTGATGATGCTACTGATGCTGATGCTTATGATGATTATGATCATGATGATGATGCTGCTGATGCCGATTATGATGATGATGCTACTGACGGTGATGATGATTGTGATGGTGATGATGATGGTGATGCTGATGATGCTTATGATGCTGCTGCTGATGATGATGATGATGATGATGATGATGATGATGATGATGAGGGTGGTGGTGATGGTGGTGATGCTGCTGCTGATGGTGATGATGAACAGGATTACGATGGCGATGTGGATGAGGGTCGGGATCTCGATGCTGCTGCTGATGCGGGTGACGATGGTGATAATGCTTATGATTATGCTGATGCTGATGATGACGACGACGATGATGATGATTGTGGTGATGATGACGACGACGACGACGATGATGATGATGATGGTGCTGCCGATGGTGATGCTGATGATTATGATGGTGACAATGGTGGTCAACCTGATGATGATGATGATGATGATGATGATGATGATGATTATGATGATGATGGTGGTGGTTATGATTGTGAGGAGGAGGCGGAGGCGGATGGTGATGATGATGTTCATGATGTTGTTGTTGATGATGATGATGATGATAACGATGATGAGTAAGAGGAGGAGGAGGAGGAGGAGGAGGAGGAGGAGGAGGAGGAGACGGAGGAGGAGGAGGAGGAGGAGGACGATAATACTTATGGGGAGGAAGTTGCGCGACATGCTTCGTGCGTCGTTCCCCCCCCCAAAACTCCGCGGTCGCCCTCTTCATCGCCTCGCCCTCTTCTGAGTAAATTGCCCGTGTCGCACCCCATTCTTAGCTTGGACCCAACGTGCGACCGCTCGCGTCGCGATAACAGACAATTGTAATTCAAGTCTTGACGCTTCGCGTATCCCTACCACCTTGGTTTCGGAGACGATGACTGACACCGGACCCCCCCGGGCAGCGGTGTGGATCGTGGAGTGAGTGCTCTGTAGGTCCCTTCCGTTCTCTGCCCCTGTCTCCGCCGACCCCTCGTACGGCGGTGGTACAGACTTCGCGCTGAGTGGTTCAGCCTTCAGCGTTGTAGTTTTGGTTCTCCCTTCCGCCTTCGGCTAGGGGAGCTGCTCGGAGCTTGGCGCCGACAGGGCGACTTTCTCCGGTGCACCCGCACTGCTGTCTGCTTCACTTCGGTGTGGCCGGCGCCTATGTGCGTTTGCCTTAATGCGGAGCATTTTGTTCAGTGCGTGTGCACTCCACGCATCGCGTGTAATTTGCCGTGTTCCGTTGCCCCGGACATCGCTGTGCCGGCTGACGTTTGTCGCGCGGCCGCCGACCAAAAAAATATCCCTACCAGCCCATCCAGAACCAGATCGCCAGGCGGCTTGCCTTGAAGAGGGAAGTGTAGAAGCATGCGGTGCAAGCACCGCCTTGGACGTTGTTTTCGAAGGCCCTTGGAGTAATATTGGGTATCTTTTGGGGTCCTCGCGGAGCCACTCGGGGCACTCGTCGGGCCCTCTTTGGGCCAGACACAGATCGGGGGCGGAAAAGAAGGAGGCGATGACTAGGGGGGGTGGATATCATGGCGGGGGCCATGATATTTCGTCAGATTTCATAGCGCCTCTTCTTATTTCATTACGTCCCTGGCCCCCCCGCTGGGCCGCGCACGTGCCGCGGCCGGAAGCCTCCTGCTTCCCGACCCGGCCTCTTTTGGCGGCGCGGGAGGGCCTGACCCCCCCCCCCCCCCCCCCCCCCCCACACACACACACACACACACACACACACACACACCGTATCATTTTGGCAAGTTGCTCGCTCAAGACTGCTGGGCTGGGCTTCCCTCGTCGGTCGCCCGCCTCGGTCCGATGCCTGCGACGAAGCGGGACGCCCGCGCCATCGCGCTGGATGCTGCTCGGGGCTCGGCCCTGGCCGTCCACGCGGCTGCGGGGCTGACGGGAGGCGCTGGAGAGCTCGCAGCGGCGAGGCTCCTGTGCGCTGCCGATGGCATCATCAGGTCGGCCGTGGCGCTCCTCGCTGCCCCGGTGCCGCCGCCAGCGCAGGCCCAGGCCCCAATGGGCCCTCGGAGGCGCAGGCGCCCGCGTGGGCGCGGCGGCAAGCGGGAAGCGGGCCAACCCCTGGCCGACAAGATGGAGCTCAGCGACGGCATGGCGGCGGCGGAGCAGTGCGGCCTCGAGGACACCGCGCCCTCGGCTGCGGCGACGCTCGCCCCTGGCGTCGAGGTGGAGGCGACCGCGGACGGCGGAGGCGCCGACGCTGGAGCTGCGCGAGCGGGCCTGGAGCTCGTGCACGCGCCTGCGGCGGCGGCCGACGGCGACGGCGACGACAGGATGAGCATCCCTGAGGACGAGTGGGCCGACTCGGTTCAGCGGCGTGCCAGGCCGCCTCCACAGCTGCTGGTGCCAGCCGCCCTCCCCGCCCTGCCCGTCGGCGCGCGGGTGCGGGTCACCGAGGGCGCCTGCGCGCGTGCGACAGCGGTGGTCCTCCTCGACATGGAGGATGGCCTCGTCGCGATCACCTTGGAGGACAACGTCGAGGTTGCTTTCAAGGTCCCGCGTGGCGCGCTGGAGTTGCTGGCGCAGCGGCCCGCCAAGTCGGGGTGAGGCCCTCGGGCCGATTCGGCGTGAGGCGAAGGCCTGCGGGAGCGGGCGGCGCGGCTCCCGCAGGCGGCGGCGGCGGGGCTGGGCGCTCCTCGTCGCTACGTTCTGTCGTCCCGCCAGTTATCCGTGCGATGCTGGGCGGAAGGGGGCTGGGCCTCATGCGGACCTTTTTGGTGCATCCCAGTCCCAGGGCTGGGCCCGATGCGTTCTCGTGGCGAGTGCATCCCAACCCCTTTTATGACACACTTGTGCGTATCTTTTCGCTCCGCGATTTGATAAGAGTGTGCTGGGCCTCAGCGGCTCGCGGCCTCAGTGGCCTCTGTTGTTCAGGGTTTTGTTCGTCTCACTTGTGGTTTCGGACGACTCTCCTCCGACGTGCGACACACACACACACACACACACACACACACACACACACACACACACACACACACACACACACACACACACACACACACACACACACACACACACACACACACACAAAAAAATCTCGGGTCGGGCGAAAGGGGAGGTGTTGGGAAAGGGGGGGGGTACGAAATCTGCTGCATGTAGCTGGTTTTCGGCCCCACCGAGGGGCCCATTCCTCGATGCATAGCCACCTCCGGTGCCGGGAGGCGCAGGGAAAATCAGCTACGTGAGCTGAGTCTCCCCCCCCCCTCCCCTGTGCTATCCCCCCCTTTCGCCCGGCCCGAAAAAATCAGCACGGAAGGCTTTTCGTTCTTTCGGCCTCCGGGGGCCCTCGCTGGGCCTCGGGACCATCAACAAAAACGCCTCGGGGTGACGAATTATGGCGCCTGGGGCTGGGTCGAGAACTC
>CAUYUJ010003969.1:337128-344628 GCA_963575745.1 Prorocentrum cordatum
ATCATGTATTAAACAAGCAGCGATTCAGTATTGAAAACAACGACGAGTTCATGCATACGTTTACTCATAACGCAATCCTGTCTTAAAAAATCCTTCAGGGCTTTTTTTCCCCCACGCCAGGGGGCCTGGGTCCGCCGCGCGCCCGCCCGCCCATGCCGCGCGGGGGCGGCCGCCGCCGCGCGGAGGCGCCACGGGCCGCGCCGCGGTGGCGCGCGCGCGCCGACGCCCCGGGCGGGCCCGCGCCGCGCCCCGCGCGCGCCCCGCGGAGGGCGCGGGGCGCGCCGCGGGGGGGCGCCGACGACGCGGCCCCCTCCTCCTCCCCTTCCTCCTTCCTCCTCCGCCTCCTCCTCCCCCCTCCTCCTCCCCTCCTCCTCCCCCCTCCTCCTCCTCCTCCTCCTCCTCCTCCTCCCTCCTCCTCCTCCCGCTCCTCCTCCTCCTCCTCCTCCGCGGGGGGCCCGGGGAGGTCTGCCCAGACGACGCGCTCGCGTCGTTGAAGCCCCCGGACCCCCTCGAGGTCATGAGAGAAAAAAGCACGACGGGAGGTTCTATTTCCGCTCTCTGCGGCCTCCGGGGGCCTTTGCCGGGCCTCGGGGCCGTCCGAAGACGATTCGGGATGAGAGACCACCCGGGGAATGGGTCGAGAATTCTGTGGGTCGGCGTCAGGAAAGATCATGACGTCGGGGGTCTGGGGGCATGCTCGTGTTGTTGAAGCCCCGAGATCCTGGCGACTTCATTTTGTCGAGCTGTGCGCTTTCGCTAAAGATTTTGGGGCCCCGAGGCTCCCGGCCCGAAGAATCAGTGCTTGCGCTGAAGGGGTCCTGGCGGTTGGCGAAGATCCAGGGCCGATTTCGGTATTCTTATGTAGGCAATCCAATCATATCGCTACGCACGAAATTGTCGCGCGCAACCAAAACGCGGAAAATATGGTTACGATCGATCAACTACAAACTTGAGCTATCAAAGTGCATTGAGCACCTCCGTAACCAACAATTTCCCGAGAAGACCTTTGCGTAACCACACCGTAGCCATATGTACAACTTTCGTAACCAAATCATAACCCAAAAACACCAATCGTAACCAAATCGTAACCAAATCGAACCGAACATGTTCGACATCCCCGATTGGGCTCAAGAAGGGGGGGTGGAGCAGGGAGGCGACGATGACAACGAAAATGAGCACGCGGAGAAGTATCGAACGAAGAAGGGGGCGGGATCAGAAGCAGGACTTGGGGAACATAGCACGCCGTAGAAGACAAGGAAAAAGAGCGACGAGAAGAGACAATTGATGATGATGAGGAGGAGGATGAGGAGACAGACCAGTATCAGGTGGGGGAAGACGAGGAGGAGGAATATGATCCGGAAAGGGAACAGGAACAAAGTACACACAAGCACGAGGAGGACCGAGGAGGGAGGGATGAGGAGAAGGAGGAGGAGCAAAAGGAAGGAAAAGGAGGGAGAGGGGGAGGAGGAGAAGCAGGTATAAGAGGAGGCATGGGCGGAAGCACGGCCAGAGCACGAGGGCTTGATGATTTGACGCCAGGCTTCAAGGAGATCAGGACGATGATGAGTCTTGCAGGAACTAGTATAAGAATGTCCGATATCCCTTAGCCTTATGCGATGACAGAATCTTAATCGGCACGTGTGTCCCGTGAGTGGTTCCCGACGCACAATTAGTTACCTCTGCAGCCCAGCCCTTCCCGAACGCAAGAGTCTCGTCCTCGCGCTGCGAGAGAAGACGTACCATGAATGGTTCGGGCCATCTTGGGGTCAGTGTTTCATATGCGCCCCCCCATGTGGGGCCAAATCCGGTTACGGTTTGGTTGTGACGTTCGCGGTGCCCCGCGAACGTCAGAATTCAAAGCCAAATCGGAGCCAAAACATAACCAAGCCATAACCATATTGGAGCGTAGCCAAATCGTAACCATACTAGATGTACCGTATCCGAGTCGTAATTAACCAAATCCCGAGCTTTCATAACCAAATCTTGATCGAATTACACTTAAGCACGTTTCCCGCAACCGAGTCAAAACAAGGCACGCTTCTGCAGCGAAATCCCTTCTGCAAGGCGACGTTACAAACGCGTAGGCAAGAGACCACGGTCATTTGCACGGTTCTGGGCGCGTGCCTTGGTTACGCGCTCTTGTCTTCTAGGGCATACATGCGTAGCCTGCCCGCTCCTGGTTCCCAGGTTCCCGGTTGCTGGTTCTGGGCCTCTGGTGTCGGGGGCGGCAAAGAGGGGGGTGATGACTGAGGGGGGGGATATCATGGCGGGGGCCATGATATTTCCCAAGATCTCATGGCGCCTCTTCTTATTTCATTACGTCCCTGGCCCCCCCGCTGGGCCGCGCACATGCCGCCGGTCATGATTGGCACCCCCCCGTCTTGGACACCCCCCTCTTGGCCGCTCCCGATGGTATGCAATGTCACTTGTTTCGAGCCGTGGGATCTCAGGGGAGGCGCTGCCCCGTTTTCGGCCTCCCGGGGGCCCTCGCACTGGGCCGCGGGTCCGTCCGACAGCGACTCTCCCAGGCTCCTCTGGCGTCGCGACTGTGTTCACAATTCCCCGCGGTTTGGACCCCTTCCCCAGGACCGGTTTGACCCAAACCCGTTCCCTGGGGAAGTCGGGTTGACCCAAAGGGGGTCCAGCGACAAGGGGGTGGTGCATTAGATTTGGTGCAATATATTTGTGGGGTTGCAACACATGTGGGGCGCGCGATACATTCCGGGGCGCAAGTGTATTGCTGGGTTTCCGCGTGTAAGAAAAGTTGCCACACAATGCCCCCACAGATGCCCCCAAACTTACTGCACTACCCCCTTTCAGCTGGACCCCCTTTTTGGGTCAACCAAGAGGAAATGGTCTGGACTTTTGGGGTCGACGTCGTGACAAAGTCACAACGCCGGGGGTCTGGGTCGGCAGCGAGCGCTCGGTGTGGCCCAGGCCCCGGGCCCCAGGGGCCACTGGCCATCGTCGCGGGTCGATGCGGCTCGACGAGTGGCCCAGAGAGAGATAGGGTCCCAGACCCCCTCGGGTCATGACAAAAATCAGTACGGAGGGTGTTTCGTTATTTTCGGCCTCCGGGGGCCCTGACCGGGCCTCGGGACCGTCAAAAAACGAGGCAGAATGAGAAACCGGTCCTGGGGAATGGGTCGAGACCTCTGGGGGTCGACGTAAGGACAAAATCATGACGTCGGGGGTCTGGGGTCTGGGGCTCCAGTCGTGTTTTTGTCGCGGTGCTGCCTTCTCTGTGCGACGTCGGATCTCAGGGCAGAGTCAATCCCCATAGCAGTGTTTTTTGGTGGTGTTGTTTTTTTTGCGACGTTGGATTTCAGGCATGGCAGGGCGTGCCCCCCCCCCCTGGCCTTCCAGGCAACCCGGAATTGTCAGCCCCCCGTCTGCCTGCCCTGCCCCCCCGCTATTGCGGGGGCGAGGAGGCCCGCGAAACAATTGTTTTAATCGTCCGCCCCAAAAAGTTGTTTCTAATCGTTTCCTTCCATCAATTCCTATAGCAAGGAGGAGCAGTGTTCCAAGGTCGCCCTTGGCATCCTTCCTCGAGCCCCTCCTTGGCCGCTCGCCGCCGGCCGCGCCCCCCGCTCGCGGAGCGTCGGCACAGGGGGCCCCTGCCATCGCGCGCCCGCACTCTGACTCCTCCTCCTCCTCCTCCTCCTCCTCCTCCTCCTCCCTCCTCCTCCTCCTCCCCCTCCCTCCTCCTCCTCTCCTCCTCCCTCTCCTCCTCCTCCTCCTCCTCCTCCTCCTCCTCCTCCCCCGCCCCCTCCTCCCCCCCCCCCTCCCCCTCCCCCTCCTCCCCTCCTCCTCCTCTCCTCCTCCTCCTCCTCCTCCTCCTCCTCCTCCTCCCCCTCCTCCCCCTCCTCCTAAGTCGGGCCTGTCCCTCTACAGGAGGAGGATTCAAAAATAGTAAAAAATAGTCTGGGGACGATGTTTTAACCATGTCTGATCACTCTGAGGAATTTCTTGCACATGTTTTTCTGGGGGGGGGGGAATCCGCCTGCAAAGGGACATGCCCGACCTCACTGTAGCATGTCCATGCCCACGCCCTCGCGGCCTGGACTCCGGGGTGCGATCCCGTGGATGCGCGGCGGCTGCATAGGTACATTCCGCCGCTTGGCCCAGACCCCCGACGTCATGATGATGTCGCAGCGCCGACCCCTTCCCCAGGGCTGGTTTCTCGCACCGAGTCGTTTCTCTGACGGTCTCGAGGCCTGGAAGAGGCCCCTGGGTGCCGAACATAGCGAAAGACCTCCCGTCGTGATTTTTTCATGACCCGATGGGGTCTGGGCAGGGGGCGGCGGGGCAGCTGCGGGGGAGGCGCCACGTGTGTATGTAGTCCACGGGGGCGCGGCGCGCCGGGGTCTGGCCCGCGAGAGGCCACGTATGTTTCGGCATCACGTGCCGCGCCCGCGGCGAGGCGTGGTGCACCATCTTGGAGAGCAGAAGGTGGCACAGGCACGAGCTTCCAGAGCCTCCCCCAGCATCCCCATCCTGATTATGTTCCTGCTGCTGCCCCTGTTTTTCTCCCTTGTCCCCTTAGTCCCTCCTCCTCCTTCCCCTCCCCCTCCCCCTCCTCCTCCTCCTCCTCCTCCTCCTCCTCCTCCTCCTCCTCCTCCTCCTCCTCCTCCTCCTCCTCCTCCTCCTCCTCCTCCCCTGTACTTCTCCTCCTTGTCCTCCTCCTCCTCCTCCTCCTCCTCCTCCTCCTCCTTCTACTCCTCCGCCTCATCCTCATCATCATCCCCCTCCTTGGCCACCCTTGGACGTGTGCGTTTTTCTCAGTGAGGACGGTCGGGCAAGTGGATGGCCAGCGAGGACCTCCGGGCGTCCGATGTCTTCTAGCCATGTCCCGACCCTGTCCCCGGGGCGAGTTCCTCGTCCCGAGCAGTTTCTGTGCTGACGGTTATAAGGGGACTGGAGAAGAGGGTCCGCCAAATGTTTGCTCAGTGCGCTGGAGGTCCGGGAATCCACGCGCACCTCTCGAGCCCGATTCGGTGGCGAGCGGGAGGGTGGCCCAGACCCCCGACGTAATGATTTTTTCCTTGCGTCGACCCCAGGGGTCCCGACCCTTTCCCCAGGACCGGCTTTGCATCCCGAGTCGTTTTTTGACGCTCCCGAGGCCCGGTGAGGGCCCCTGGAGGCAGAAAATTAGGAAAAGCCTCCCGTCATGATTTTTGTCAGTACTCGAGGGGGTCTGGGGGGAGATCTCGAGATCGCCGGGCGGCTCCGTATCGCCTCTTGCCGGTCTTCTGGCCCTCGGGGCGCGTCGCCCAGTGGCGGCGCCTCGCCGAGGGTGCATTCCGAGAGCGGCCGCGCAGGAGGCCCGAGCCAGTTAGGGCCCGAGGATTTTGGCTCGGCGGCGCGCTTCGGGCGAGGAGAACTGTGCGCATGCACCGATCCTGACAACGCCCATCCTCGACCCAGGATCGGTCCATGTGCATTCCTGGCCAAGGTAAGAGGGCGTATGCACCGATTCTGGGCTCGGGGTTGGGCCTGGCCAGAGTCGGTGTATTTGCATAGTTCTCTTTCCTCAAGCGCTCGGGTGGGGGGGGAGATGAGAAGGAAAGCGTTTCCTTCCGAAGGAGGCGTTTTTTTTCTGGAAGAGGCCTTTTCCAGGAAGAGGCCTCTTCTCCTGGAAAGGGCCTTTTTCCTGGAAGAGGCCTTCGAGAAGGCCTGTTCCTGGCAAGCCTCGCGCTTCGAAAAGGCCTTTTCCTGGAAGACGCCTTTTCCTGGAAAGGGCCTTTTCCTGGAAAGGGTTCGCAAAAGGCCTTTTCCTGGCAAGCCTCGCGCTTCGAAAAGACCTGTTCCTGGAAGAGGCCTTTTTCCGAAGGAGGCGGGGCTTCTCAGAAGCCCCGAAGCTCATGTCCGCGCCACTCTCTGCTCTTCTGCCCGTCGTGGCCGGCGACTGCTCCAGCAGCCCGCCGGTGGTGCGCGAGGCCCGGCGCGGCGGCCATATATGCACCGCGCGCGTTGCGAGCCTGTGTGGTCTCGGTGGGACCGCCCGGTTTTTTGGGGCCGTGGGCTGTGGATGCGAATGATGCCTCCGAGGTCCCTGATCCAGACCCCCTCGCGTGATGAAAAAATCCTGATCCAGACCCCCTCGCGTGATGACAAAAATCATGGCGGGCGTTTTTTCCAAATTTTCGGCCTCCGCGGGCCCCTTGCCAGACCTCGAGACCGTCAAAGAACGACTCGAGGATGAGAAACTGGTCCCGGGGAACGGGTCGAAAGCTTTTGGGGTCGACGTTATGAACAGATCATGACGTCGGGGGTCTGGGGAACCCGTGCAGTGGCGGACCACATGCGCCGGGAGGGCTGCCTGGGGATCGCGAGGTCACTGCTCTCCAGGCGTGCGCATTTCTTGTCAGACGGGGTCCACGGAAGTCCCGACCCTTTCCCCGGCGCCTCTTCGCCATCCCGAGATGTGTTGTGACGGCCCCACGGTCGAAAGCTGTCAAAATCGTCCAGCCGTGATTCCCTGAGATCCGACGCTGCAAGAAAAATGCAACATCGCAACACATCGGGACCGGAGCCCTGGACCCCATCTTCCTACAGGACTTGTCTTGAGCTGGATCAGTCTGCGAGGGTCTCGGAGCCCGAAACTGAGCGAAAACGCCGGGTGGGAAAGAAATTTACACCAGAGAAAAAACCATTCAGTGGATGATTTGATCAGATCGATGGTGAGATCCGTTGATTGAGACAAATGGGGAGATCGATCATGCGATCGATAATGCATCGTGGGATCGATAAAGAGATCGATAAGGAAATCGACCAGGAGCCCAGGAACCCAGAACCCACCGAAATCGGCCCGGAACCACTAACCGGGAACCCGGGAACCTGGAGCCGGGAGCCTGGGGAACCCAGCCTGCTACCCGAATCGGCGGGAAACTTTCGCCTGATCTTTCAACTTCCGCTAGGACCCCTTCCCAGACCCCCGACGTAATGATTTTTTCGTTACGTCGACCCCCAAAGGTGCCGACCCTTTCCCCATGACCGGTTTCTCATTTTGCCTTGTTTTTTGACGCTCCCGAGGCCTGGTGAGGGCCCCCGGAGGCAGAAAATGAAGGAACACCTTCCGTCATGATTTTTTCATTACTCGAGGGGGTCTGGGTTCAGTGCAGGCACTGATTGGGGAATTGCAGCGCCAGGATCTCGGCTTCTTTTCACGACGCGAGCACGCCTGGGCTCCGAGCCCACAGCAGGCCTTCGGCGCCAGCGGGGCGCCGGCGGGCGCTGGCCGCCAGGCCCTGGGGCGCGAGTCCGCCAAGGAGCAGGGGCCGCGAGAGGTGTTCCTGTGTCTCCTCCTCCTCCTCCTCCCTTCTCTTCCTCCTCCTCCTCCTCCTCCTCCTCCTCCTCCTCCTCCTCCTCCTCCTCCTGCTCCTCCCCCTCCCCCTCCTCCCTCCTCCTCCTCTTCCCCTCCCCCTCCTCCACCTCCTCCACATCCTCCTCCTCTTTAACTTCCTGCGTTCACTCGATCCACACAAAAACTCCTCCTCC
>CAUYUJ010003969.1:349628-377128 GCA_963575745.1 Prorocentrum cordatum
CCCACCAGTGGTGAGGTGCCCGGGCTCGCCTACAGTTAAGTCGGGCCTGTCCCCCTACAGGGGGATTTCCGACGAGACATAAGAGATACCCCCAAGATAAGCAAAAAAAAAGGTCCAAAAATAGTCGGGGGACTATCTTTTCAGTATTTGTTTGTCTTTTTGGGGAGTATTTTGTGGGTATTTTCATTTTTCGTCGAAAATCCCCCTGTAGGGGGACACGCCCGACATAAGCCTACAGGGCTACCAAGCCCTGTTCTGAGAACCTTTTCGGTGGTTTCGACGAGAGGTTCTCAGATCATTTCTGGTCGGGACCGTCGTGTGTTGACGCATCGGCGTTCTGTTCTAAGAACATGGTCCTTGCTCTTTGGAGCAGTTTTAGATCGGTGCGGTTCTGTTCCTGTTGATAAACAGTGCGGTTCGCGCTGGTTCGGTTCGGCCCGGTTCGGTTCGGCCGAATCGGTTCGGTTCTTGAGCCTTCCTGGAACATTTCGTGGTAGGCCTATAAGACTGCCGGGGCGGTCGGTCCCTGCTCAATCCTGGGCTCACCGACCGTGCCACTCTCGCGTGCTTAGCCCCCGTCGCGAGCTGCCAGACTCGAAGAAGAAAGAACGACCTGCTCCAAAAATCCCTCATGACTCGTCCCCCGGGTCCGGTTTTTTAGGGCGCCTTTTTTGTAACTGGAGGGGTCCGGTTTATTAGGGCGCCTTCTTTGGATTGGAGCTTAGGTGGCTCGGTTTATTAAGGCGCCCCGTCGAAGGAAGAGGGGGGTCTGGAATATTAGTTCGCATTTGGAGGGGGGTCCGGTTTTACGGGGGTCGATTAATTCAGCATGTGGAATACCCAGACACTTTCGATGGTCCGCGCAGAGTTCTTGGATCTGCGCTGGGGCCCCCCGGCGGCGCCTCTGGCGCCGCCCCTGGGCGCGCTCCGCGCGCCAGGGAGGGGTGTCCAGCGCAGGCCCAAGAAATCCGCGCGGAGCGCTAAAAGTCTAAGTGTATGCCGTTGTTTCTTCTTGTAGTCTCGTCTGCTTAGCCCCCTTGCCAGCTACCAGACGGGCAAGCACTACATGATCGTCCTTCGCCTGTGCATCATTTGTGTCCGGAGTTCCTCGCGGTACGGCGTGGGATTATAGAGCCACCTGCACACCATGATCTGTTCGAGCCTTGTGTGCTTGATGCTGACCCTGAGTTTCCTGCGCGTTGAAATATCACTGTGCGTCACGGGGTACAGTCGGGGCCCTGAAGAAGGGACCCTTTTCGTTGGGGAGGGGCTCCGTGTTCCTTAAGTGGTTCACAGCTTGCCTCAGGTTTTCCTTATGTTCTCGATCGGAAATCGAAGTCTAACTTGTGGAAAAAAGGGGCCTCGTTCCTTATTTAGGGTTCCTTAGGTCAACGCCCCGACTGTACCTAATTAAGTCGTTCGTGCGATGTTGACTCCTGGGCCACAGCTCGAAACCAGCAGACCGTGTGGCCGTCCAGCTGTGCCGTCATGGCCACGGTTCAGCTCACCCCTTCACCATCGCCAGCCACCGCCGCTCGCATTCCCCTCGAAGCTGGTTCAGAGCAGCCCGTTGGTTCAATGTCGAAATCGGCCCCTTCAGCCACATCTTGCTATTTTACCTCCGGCAAACTGTGGAAGCCTGAATTGCAGTTTTCCTGGCAAGGTTCCCAAGGTGTGGTAGTTGGAGCGGTGTTGCTTGTCTGTTCCTCTCCCTTTCTCCTCCGTCTCCCCGTTTCGCCCCAGCTCGCTAGTCGCAGGTTGCTGGATGCTAGCACGCAGTTATGGTATCCGCGTTCACCCTCCGCGAGGCAGTTCCGCAAGGCCGGCTCTGAAGGTCGACGGCCCCGCATTTCGGAGGCATCGTGACATGTTTGCCACCCGAGCGGCGGACGTGGCGGTACAGCGGAGGCCAGTCCACAAGAGATTGTCCACACGAAACCCAACCCTGAGAACCCATGACGCCCACTGATTTCTGGCGTGGGAATGTCGCGCTTCCCGTCGCTAGAGTGTCGGTACCCGAGAAACCCAGGGCACCCTGTACTGTACCGCCGCGCTGTGTTCACCTGCGGTGGGCACGTCGACGAAGAGACGGGCTTGCCAGCAGGTGGCCGCACCGGATGGAGTCTCTCCCACAGGACGCACTGTTGCAAACAGTCGCACGAAGCAGAGGTCCGGAGCCAGACCCTCCCCCCTTCCGCCCAGTCTCGAAACGACAAGTAAGAACACGTCCACAAGTTCTGTTTTTTAGCGCGATCTGCGAATTCCGTTTCGTTTTACGTTCTGCTTTCTCTCCCATCGGTGATTTCGTGTCGTTCTTCGTTCTCGTTTGGGCCGATTTCGTTTTAAACGTTCGTTGTGCAACGGTCGGGTTAGCGGGCCACATGCGAACCCTACCCCTACCCCCCACGATTTCTGAGGGGGAGGGTGGGGTTCACCTCGCTCGGGAGCTCCCGAACGAAGTGACCCCCCCGCCTCAGAAATCGTGGGGGGTCGGGGTAGGGTTCGCATGTGGCCCCCTACGGGTTAAACGCGTGGTTCGTTCTGAACGCCAGCGCGTTGTAAACACCGTTGTGGTCGGTCCTTGCGAGTTTCTGCTCGTGCAGCTTCTTCGCCCTCTGCCCGCAGGCTCCGAGGGCCCTCGGCCCCCCCACGCGTCCGCGCCCCGGGCACGGGCCCTCGCTCGTGCCGCGCCTCGCCCGGCCCCCACCTTGGGGCGATTTTTGGTCGAACATCAATCCGCCTGCAGGGGACATGCCCGACCAAACTGTATCTGTATCCGCGGCCTCGCGGGCTGGGCCCCCCTGGCGCGCTCCGGGAGGGGGTCCAGCGCCGATCGACCAGATCCGCGCGGAGCTTCGAGGAATTGCGTCTGTGCGGTCTTGGCTGCACGGCCAGAGCCCCAGGCCCCTCCACTCGTTCTGCGCGGTGCTCCGCGTGGCGGCACCGAGGTTGTGCGCGGCGTGCGTGGAACATAGATATTTTGTGGACTCCCAGATCCCAAAGCTGCTTTAGGCGCCTCCCCGCTTCCATGATCGGGTGGCTTCCCCTCTCCCTTGCTCTTCAGGGGGCGGGCGGTGGCCAAAGTCTGCTTTCACCTTGGCACCTCTCGTGCGCGCGCATCGCTCTTCTCGGCGGGGACCATCGAAGAGCCTTCTGGGCCACCTTGCGCAACAAAGAAAATACACGCAAGAAGCCGAACGAAAATACGGGGGATCGACGTGCGAGCGATGGCGAGTCAGCGCCTTCTGATGTCATGTTTCTGCCCGCTTCTGTCGTGGAAGACGATCCATGGAGAGGAGGCATGTTGCCAAATGAATCCCAGATGGCTAAAACATGTTTCAAACCTGTCCTTAAAGTGCTGAAGCCTGTGTAAACCATGTTTCGATCACGTTTTGAGCACAAGTACCTTTTAATTCAATAGTAGAACGGTGAACTAGAGTGCCCATTGTCACGGCATCCACAACACTTCTTCCGACCGGCGGGCATGTGTAGCCGAGGCCTCGCGGTCCGTGCCCCGCGAGGCCGCGACCCTGTTGGCGCGGGGCGCTTGGTTCGCGGATGCCCCGCGCGGCACGTGGTTCCAGGCGGCCGCGCATCCACGGGATCGCTCAGAGGAGGAAAACCAGCCATGTTCGCGTCGGAAAAATGACACCAGAGAAAACCCCCAATCAGTGGATGGTTTTCGCTGAGGAGATCGACCGGGAACCCGGGAGCCCGGGAACCCAGAACCCACCGAAATCGGCCCGCTCCAGAGCCGCCGGATCTCAGAGATTCTCGAGCGATCCTCCCCCGATGTTGGCCTCGTCCTGGCTTCGTCCTGCCAGGGGCCGCGCACGGCCAGAAGCCGTTTTCGCCCTGGACTCTGGTCACGACGCGAGCACGCGTGGGGCCTCATAGGGGGGCTGCGCCGCCGCCGCGGCCCCTCGACAGGACCTGGGCTGCATCGCCTTCCCCGGCGGCGGCCCCGCCGCGCCCGCGCCCGTGCCGGTGGCGCCAGCGGAGGCCTCGGCGCGAGCGGGAGAAAAGACAGATTACACCTGAGAGAGCCCCAAGCAGTGGAGGATTTGAAAATTGATACTATGGATCTTGAGATCGATTGTGAGCTCTGTAATGAGATCGATCGTGGGATCCATCGTGAGGACGCTTGTAAGGTCGATCGTGAGACCGAGAGTGAAATCGATTCAATGAGATCGATAGTGAGATCGATCGCGAGATCGCTCATGCGATCTCTAGTGAGATCGCTTGTGAGATTGATAGTGAGATCGATTGTGAGATCGATGGTGAGATCGATCGAGAAGTCGGTAATGAGATCGATGGTGAGACCGATCGATAAGAAGATCGACCAGGAACCCAGGAACCCGGGAACCTCGCCGCCCTCCGAAATCGGCCCGGAACCCGGAACCGGGAACCCGGGAACCCGGAACCGGGAACCGGGGCACCCGGGAACCCAGCCTGCCACCAAAATCGGCGGGGAACTTTCGCCAAATTTTTCAACATCCGCAAGGACCCCTTCAGTGCAAGCACTGATTGGGGAATATCGTGGGGGCGTTGGTTAAGGAATGTGTCCGGGGGGCTTCAGACCCTGGAGGGTTCCTTATTTGATGAGGGCGGCGGTAATACCCACTGCCAGTCCGCCATTGGAGTTCCACTGGCTTCCAGACCCTGGACTTATCCAATGCCCCCACCGTAGGGGATACGGATAAACACGCACTCGCGTGCTGGACAGGGGGGATGCGCCCAACTTGGCGGCGCCGCAGGTGATCGGCCGCGTCGGATCCGCCGACGCCGACGCCGACGCCGACGACGACGACGCCGACGACGCCGACGACGACGACGAAGACCCCAGGGGAGCGGGCAAGGGGACGTGGTAAAAGCACACCCACACGTTTCGACCGCGTCCCCAGGCCCCCGACGCCATGCTCTGTTCAGAGCGTCGACGCCCAGAGGCCTCGACCCACTCTCCGGGACCCGTTCCTCCTCCCGCGCCGTCTTTCTGTTGACGGCCCCGAGGCCCAGCGAGGGCCCCCCCGGGGCCGAAGAAGAACGAACAGCCTCCCGTCGTGATTTTGTTCGAGCTCAAAATCAACGCATGACGAACCATTCCATGTGATGGAAGGTCATCTAAGGCAAATTGGGAACCACATGCTGCTGCTATCTAAGGTTATTTAATTAAAGCCAAGGAAGGCAAATTATGGCGCCGCAGCGCGCCTTCTTTGGCCTTGTTTCTGGCTTTCACCGAGAGCAGCATGATTACTGGGAGCTCCCGTGAAAAGCCACCCAAGGCTCTGGGCTCCTCCGACATCGCCGCCCCTCGAGAGGCCCCGGGCTGCGGCGCCCCCCTCGGCGGCGCGGCCGCGCCCGCGCCGGCGCCGGGCACTTCCGCCGGGCGGGCGGAGCCCGAGCGGGCCGGCGGCGGTCAGCGGCCGCGGGCGCTCGCGGCGCAGGATCAGGAGGAGGAGGAGGAGGAGGAGCAGGAGGAGGAGGAGAAGGAAAGGAGGGAGTGGAGAAGGGAGACGTCAAGCTCGAGTGCAGTCGGACCATAAGGCTCCTCCTCGTCGTCAGGGGTTCAAGGGTGCAGTCGGACCGAGGTTCGGGTTCGAGGTTCGTCAAGCAGTGGCGAAGCGTCCTGGCTCGCCTATAGCCCTACCAAACAATGTTCTAAGAACCTTTTGTGGTTCCCACGAAAGGTTTACGTTCTAAGAAGACTGTTTCTGTTATTAGAACATTTTTGGGTTCTAAGAGCATTTCGTGGTATGACTATAGGAATGTCCGGACGGTCGGTCCCTGCTCAAGTAGAGCTCGAGTACAGTCGGACCAAGGCTCCTCCTCGTCGTCAGGGGTTCAAGGGTGCAGCCGGACCGAGGCTCGAGGTTCGGGGTTTGGGGTTCGGGCTCTCGGATTCGAGGCGCAAGGTTCTCGGGTCGGGCGTTTTCCGCCGGTGCTCGGCGGCCAGCCTCGGGATGCTTGCCAGCAGCTGCGCCTCGCTGAGAGCGCGCGTTTTGGGGGTGCTGGGATCGTCCCGAACGGCCACCGGAGAGCCGAGTCATGACTGAAACCACCCGGCGTCCGTCGGACCGAGATCGAGGTCGGTTCGGGGAGGGTGCCCTACGTTCTTCGTGCTTGTTGGATACTCGCGCATCCTGGGGGAGGGTACCCTTGAATGCACTTTATTATGGCCGGCGGAGGGTCTTCCGTGCTCCTCCTCCTCCTCCTCCTCCTCCTCCTCCTCCTCCTCCTCCCCGTCCTTTTTTGTGCAAGGGCCATGGCACACGTGCCACTTGTTCTGGCCGGCGGAGGGTCTTCCATGTTCTTGAACGGTGTTCTTCTGTGCCCCAGGGCCGACGGTGCGCCGGATCTCGGGCTCGCCTAGCGTTTTTGACGAGCGCACCTTGGATTGTGAAGGTCCAGTTTCGCGGGATGTCTACAGCTGGAGCTCGCGTCAACTTCCAGACGGGGCCTCGTCATTTTCGTGATGGCCCCAGCAGGCCGACGCAGGTCCCCCGATTCCGAAGTCTTGCGTCTCCCCAGACAGGAGCGGGCGCGGGCGCTGACGCTGCGGGAGGCCCTCGCGCAGCTTTAGGAAGTCCACGTTTTGCTGAGGACTGGTTTTCCAGACCCCCTCGGGTCGTGGCATAATCAGGGCGGAAGGTTTTTCTTTAACCGAGACAGGTCTGCATGACCCCTCATTGGTGGCAACCACATACCTTTCGACCCCCGTATGGACGGACTGGGGCCCCACCACGAGTGGGAAATAATAATTTCTCCGCCGCGCACGCCGCGCAGCAACGACGACGACGCTTCCGAAGGAATGAGACGAGCAGGAGCAGGAGAAGGACGAGGAGAAACAGCAGGAAGAGGAGGGGGAGGAGGAAAAGGAAGAGTTGGAGGGGGGGGGTGAAGGAGGAGGAATAGCAGGAGGGGGGGAGGAGGAGAAAGAAGAGGAAAAGGAGCAGAAGCAGGAGGAGGAAGAGGAGAAGGGTGGAGTTTCTTTTCCCGCCGAGAGAAACAAGGGGGGGGGGAATCCTCAAAAACGAAGACCTCCCGAGGCGGTTCTCGGTCTCCAGGGGCCATTTCCGGACCTCGGGACCGTCCGCAATTTTGTTAGGATGAGCAACCTGTCCCGGGGAATGAGTGGAGAGTTCTGGGGATCGACGTGATGACAACAATCATGACGTCGGGGGCCTGGGCTTTCTCTTGTGATCTGGGCGCTACAGGCAATGTGCTGACACCCCCGCCGTCCCTTACAAGGCAACATCCAAAGTGCTCGTGGGCCTCCCGAACATGACTCTGAACTTTGGCCCCAAAGTGTATTTTGCATCGGTATGTGACCAGGATCGTGGGGGGGGGCTTCATGGGGTTATCATTGTTCCTGGTTGTCTGCCGGTCGTCTGGGGGAAGGGGTGTATACCAATAGGGAACAGTGGCAAACCCCTCCCCGAAGGGGAAGAAGGGTTTTGGGAAGAGGGAAGAATGGCATCGTTAGACCATCTGCGCCCAGAGGGCTTGTGGGATGACGGTCCGACACTACCCCCAGAGCTACCTGGGCATCCTGGTGCGCCCAGGCAGGCCTTTCAAGCAATGCAACACAAGCGTTCCGTTCAAGACATCTTCAGATATTCGGCACGCAGGGCGCAGACAGCCAACAATATTTTTGCAAAACAAGCGCGGAGCTCGAGACATTCGCGAGAAAACTGCGCGCAGGGCGCGCCGTCCTCAAGCGGGCACACAACAGTCAACATCATGTGATTCTTTATTTAAACTGTCAGGGTCTCCGAACCTCGTCATTTAGTTGGGATCCTGTGCAAAACGCTCCGCGCCTTTCTTTGAAGAGAAGCGGGGGCCTGTGGACATCGTTAGGCAATGAGGATCCGAGAAGGGGGCGCATTTTCCGTGAGCGTGCACACGGGATCAACACACATGCGGCTTTACCATGTGCTTCATCAAGCGGAAAGGTGCCGACACTACGCGAAATTTCCACCAGGAGCAATTTATGTTTGAATGAGAGCCTTGGGTCACAACCCTTTCCAGGAAAAATGGAATGCTGACCAGAATGCATCACAATAGAGGTCTGGTCAGAACGCACCCCTGGAGGAGGAGGAGGAGGAGGAGGAGGAGGAGGAGGAGGAGGAGGAAGAGGAGGGAGGAAGGAGGAGGGAGGAGAGAGGAGGGGAGGAGGGATGAGGGATGAGGGGAACGAGGAGAAGGGAGGAGGATGGAGGAGGGAGGATGGAGGAGGGAGGAGGGAGGATGGAGGAGGAGGAAGACCAGACCTGCGATGTTTTTTTTTTTTTGCGATGCGGGGCCCCCAGAAGTTCCAAGCCCTTCCCCGAGGCTGGTGTTTTGAATCCTAAGCCGGTTCCCCGAGATCCAGGAACCTTGCGAGAGCCCCAAGAGGCCGAAAGCGACGGGAAACCGTTCGTCCTGATTCATGTTTCGGCGCGGGCGTGCCTGTGCACGGTTTCCCCTGGGGCCGTAGGCGACCCGACGAGGAGGAGGAGGAGGAGGAGGCGGAAGAGGAGGAGGGGGAGGAGGAAGAGGAGGAGGAGGAGGAAGAGGGGGAGGGGGAGGAGGAGATGGAGGAGGAGGAGGAGGAGGAGAAGGAGGAAGAGGAGGAGGAGGAGGAGGAGGAGGAGGGAGGAGGAGGAGGAGGAGAACAGGACGGGTCGCCCAAACCCTTCGGAGCAACCCGCCACGTGCCTGGGACGGCGCCCTCCCCCCCCGGAGGTGGAGGAGCAGGCGAGCGCTGGCGACGAGGTCGCCGCCAGGGCCCTGGGGCTGCTCGGCAGGCTGCCGCCCCAGCGGCGCGGGGCGGCCACCTGGGCGATGCTGCACCGGCTGGCGCTGCAGCACGGCCGCGAGAGGTACGAGGACGGGCTGCACGCATAGGCCGGTCGTTGAAGGCACCCTGAGATCCAGGCCACCCTCGGGCCAGGAAACAAATCACGACGGCAGGTTTTCCTCCATTTTCGGCCTCCAGGGGCCCTTACAGGGCCTCGGGGCCGTCAAGGAACGATTCGGGGCGAAGAACTGGTTTCGGGGAGTGGGAGTCCAGACCGCTTGAGGTCCACGTCATGAAACAAGTATGACGTGGGGGGTTTGGGATTGAAACATGTAGCAGATAGAGTGGGTCCAGGGCTCCAGTCGTGATTTTGTTCCCGATGTTGTTCGAGACGTCGGATCTCAGTGTAGGAATTCTTGGGACTCCCAGATCCCCAGACCCCCGACGGAATCATTTTTCATTACGCCGACCCCCAGAGGTCCTGGCCCTTTCCCCATGACCGGCTTTGCATCCTGAGTCGTTTTTCCCGCATCCATGTTTTTTCCTGGACACCCCGCGCAGGATCACACAGGAACGCACACGACATCATCACCCACTCACTCACTTACTCACTCACTCAGTCACTCACTCACTCAGTCAGTCACTCACACACTCATTATCATTCATTCACTCAGTCATCACGTCGCCATCACCCACACACACTTATCACAATTCACTTACACACCGACCATCTTGATCACCTTGACCACCACTCGATCAAACACTCACTCACCCACTCACCCATCATCTGCAGCATCCTCATCATCATCACTCATTCAGTCATTCACTCACGCACTCACCCACTCATTCGCTAGTTTGAACATGGGGAAGTATCAGGCGGGAGGCTCGTCTGTGAGTGCATTGCGAGGAAGTCTCAGGCGGTAGTCCTCTCCCTATGCGCCCACTTCATGTTGTTTCCCTCGTCGAAAGTGGAGGTTTTGTTTTCTCTAGGCACCCCGCGCAGGAACCAGAACACACACTGCATCATCACCCACTCACTCACTCACTAATTCACTCACTCATTCACTCATCATCAGGAGCCCTCTCCCTATGGGGCCCGCGCTGCATGTTTATTTACCCGAGCGGGTCATCCGCGAACCTGTAACCGTCGTCGCTGTGGGGCTTCTGAGGCCCGAACATGGGGAAAGCATCAGGCGGGAGATAATGCGGAAGCCGTCTCCCTATGGGGCCCGCGCTCCATACGTTTAATCCGAGCGGGTCATCCTCGAACCTGTAACTGTCATCACTTTTGGGCTCCTGTGGCTTGAATATGGGGAAAGTATCAGGCGGGAGCCTCGTCTGTGAGTGAACTGTGACGAGTTCTCAGGCGGGAGCCCTCTCCCTCTGGGGCCCTCATGTCACGTTTTTAATCCGAGCGGGTCATCCTCAACCTTGTAACCGTCGTCACTTTTGGGCACCTGATGCCTGAATATGGGGGAAGTATCAGACAGGAGCCTCGTCTGTGAGTACATTGCGAGGAAGTCTCAGGCGGGAGTCCTCTCCCTATGGGTCCCGCACTTTATGTTTTTACTCCGAACGGGTCATCCTCAACCACCCTGCAATTGTCGTCCATTTGGGGTTCCCGAGGCCCGACTATGGATGAAGTATCAGGCGGGGAGCCTGTGCGGAAATCTCAGGCGGGAGCCCCCTCCCTATGCGCTCTTCAGAGGGCGATTCGCCCGACCCATCAGGTGAGGAGGACGAGGAGGAACAGGAGGTGAGGACGACGACGGCGGCTGGGCGCAGGGAGAAACCCTTGCGTCCGGGCCGGGGGTGATAACCCATCCTCGGTCGAAGCGGGGGCAGGGGGAAACCCTTGTCTCTGGGCTGGCGGTGATAACCCATCGTCATCCGAATCGGGGGCAGGGGGAAACCCTTGCGTCCGGGCTGGCGGTGGGAACCCATCTTCGGCCAGATCGGGCGCAGGGGGGAACCCTTGCGTCCAAGCCGGGGGTGGTAACCCATCCTCGGCCGAACCGGGGGCAAGGGGGAAACCTTGTCTCCAAGGCCCGCGGGATTGTCCCGACGGCCGCGCGACGCGGCCATTCGAGAATGCGCCCGCGCTGGCCGAGGCGGCGGCGGCGTCGAGGAAAATCGGCGCTCGCGCTTTCGCAATAGACAGGAGAGGAAGTGGCGGGTGACGAAACAAACAGCAGGAGGGCGAGGCAAGGGCAACGCGGGGAACGGGTGAGGCCCTTGCGCCAAGGCGAGAATGGTAATGACGCGAGGACGACGGTGAAGGCTATTTCCAAAGTAGCCGAAACTATTTTCATTTGGGGTCTTTCCGTCGGAGTAAGGAGTCCGAGCGGGTCATCCTCGAACCTGTAACTTTCCTTCCTTTTGTTGGCTCAGGAGGCCGGAGTATGGAGGAAATGTAGTATCAGGCGGGAGGCTCGTCTGTGAGTGAATTGCGAGGAAGTGTCAGGCGGCAGCCCTCTCCCTATAGGGCCCGCGCTCCACGTTTTCAATCCGAGCGGGCCACCCTGGAACCTGTAACCGTCGTCACTTTTGGGCTCCTGAGACTTGAAAATGGGGGAAATATCAGGCGTGTGCCTCGCCTGTGAGTGAATTGTGAGGAAGTCTCAGGCGGGAGCGCCCCCCCCCCTCTTATGGGGCCCACATTTTATGTTTTTAAGACGAGCGGGTCATCTTCGAACCTGTAGCAGTCATCACTTTTGGGCACCTGAGGCTTGCATGTGCGGGAATATCAGGCGGGAGCCTCGTCTGCGAGTGGAAGTCTCAGGCGGGAGCCCCCTCCGTATGGGGCCAACATTTTATGTTTTTAATCCGAGCGGGTCATCGTCGGACTTGTCACTGTCGTTTCTTTTGGGTTTCTGTGGCCGGACTATTGGGGAAAGTATCAAGCGGGAGCTTCGTCTGTGAGTGAATTGCGAGGAGGTGTCAGTCGGCAGCCTTCTCACAATAGGGCCCGCGCTCCACGTCTTCGATCCGACCGGGCCACCCTCGAACCTGTAACGGTCGTCACTTCTGGGCTCCTGAGACCTGAAAATGGGGGAAGCATCAGGCGTGAACCTCGTTTGTGAGTGAATTGTGAGGAAGTCTCAGGCGGGAGCCCCCCCCCCCCGATGGGTCCCGCATTCGAGGTTTTTTGTTGTGTGTTTTTTGTTTTATCGGGGCGGGTCATCCTCGAACTTGTAGCAGTCATCACTTTTGGGCACCTGAGGCCTGAGTATGGGCGGGAATATCAGGCGGGAGACTCGTCTGCGAGTGGAAGTCTCAGGCGGGAGCCCCCTCCGTATGGGGCCAACACTTTACGTTTTGAATCCGAGCGGGTCATCGTCGGACTTGTCACTGTCGTCACTTTTGGGTTTCTGTGGCCGGACTATTGGGGAAAGTATCAAGCGGGAGCTTCGTCTGTGAGTGAATTGCGAGGAGGTGTCAGGCGGCAGCCCTCTCACAATAGGGCCCGCGCTCCACGTTTTCAATGCGAGCGGGCCACCCTCGAACCTGTAACGGTCATCGCTTCTGGGCTCCTGAGACCTGAAAATGGGGGGAAATATCAGGCGTGGGCCTCGTCTGTGAGTGAATTGTGAGGAAGTCTCAGGCGGGAGCCCCCCCCCCCGATGGGGCCGGCATTTAATGTTTTTTTTGGTGTTTTTTTTATCCGGGCGGGTCATCCATCCTCGAACTTGTAGCAGTCGTCACTTTAGGGCTCCTGAGGCCAGAGTATGGGGAAAGCATCAGGCGGGAACCTCGTCGCAGAGCTTGGCTTCATGTTGCCTCCGGCGTCAGCGCGGTCGTGACTAGCTCTGCGCCTGCGGGGTTGTCCCAACGGCTTGCTCCCGCGCCCCAGCGGTTCGCGCGGTTGCCCCAACGGCCTGGCCCGCGGGGTTGTTTCAACGGCCGCGCGACGCGGCCATTCAAGATTGCTCCCGCGTTTGCCGAGGCGGCGACGGCGTCGAGGAAAATCGACGCTCGCGCTCGTGCACTAGATAGGAGAGGAGGTGGTGGGTGACGAAACAAACAGCAGGAGGGCGAGGCATTGGCAACGCGGGGAACGGGTGAGGGCCCTGCGCCAGGGCGAGAATGAGAGTGACGCAGAGACAATAAGGGCGCCTCAGTACTCGCGAGGACGACAATGAAGGTTTTTTCCAGACTAGCCGAAAGGATTTTCATTTGGGGTCTTTCCGTCGGAGTCAATTGACGCCCCCGAGGCCCGGAAAGGGCCACCGGAGGCCGACGCGAGGCCTGACGTCTTCGGGGAGGGCGCCTCGGCCACCCAGGCGGACGCCGCCTCGGATGCGGCGAGTTCGCCGAGCGGCTTGTCGCGGTGCGAGCGTTGCGTCTCCTCGGGCGCGGGGCGCAGGGCTTGCCGTGGGCGAGCCGTGGTGTCGCGCGTCGAGAGGAAAGCGCGCGGCGACGTTTCTTTCAAGCGCAATCCCTTTGTCAACAATCTAGATGCTTTGTTGTGTTTGTTCTCAACCCTCCTGTGTGGGGTTCTCGCTTTGAATAGAGCACTGTGGTCCTCGCCTTTTCCTCCTCCTCTTTCTCCTCCTTTTGCTGTTCCTCCTTCTCCTCCACCCCCTCCTTCTTTTCCTCCTCCCCCTCCTCCTCCTCCTCCTCGCCGTCAGGCCGAGGCAATTTTCAAATGCCTCGCCAGCGCGGATAAGCGGTGCAGCCCGGGTTCCGTGTGGCACCGCTTGAATGCGGTGTGAGTCCAGTGACGTCACGTTCCTTATCCCGCCCGCTCGCGGTTGCGAGAAGGAACGTGCGGAGGGCGGCACTCCCCTCCGGGAGGTTCGTGGTTGTTCGTTGTCGTCCTTTGTGTCTCGCTTCGTCGTCCTGTCCGTCGCCCCTTTCCTCTTTGGGAGTTGCGGCGCGGCCCTGGATTAAGTTCCGGGGTGGACGTTGTTTGCGCTCCAGGGCCGGAGAGTGGCCCCCCCCCCTCCCCGCCCTGCTGCCGCCGCCGTCGCCGTTGCAGCTTTCAGGCCAGGGCTTTCAGTGCCCTGCCACCTCGCCCAAGAGGTGCGGCCTGGGCGCGGGGAGACCCCCGTGGCACCTCCTGGTCTGAGGTGAACCGCCTTTGACGATCACGGAGGCAAGGCCCGCGGCTTCCCGCCTGCAACCTCTTGGTTGCAGTGCCTTTCGCCGCGGGCATACTGTTGCCGTGCTTGTGGGGGTGTGGGCGCTGGGCAACGCTCCCTGTATTGTCCCTTGGGCGCCGATCCCGAACTCCCATGCGCCAGTTTGGCGCGGGGTGTAGTGCGGCCCTTGGTTTGCTTTTTCTTTTCGATTTCCTCCCTAAGGCGCAGCGTTTCTGGCGCAATTGGGAGTTAGTCAGGGAAAGAAGCCAGAAGTCAGGTCCCAGCTTGTGTCCGTGATTCCCCCTTTTTGCGCGTGTGCCCTTGGTGTTGGCCGTTGGCCACTTTGGCCGTTGGCCAGGGCACGTTGGCCCGAGCTTTGTTGAGCGCCACGGTTTTGTTCTGCCTCTTTGGGCCTGCCACATAATCCTTCTCCTCCTCGTACTCCTCCTCCCCTTCCACCTCCCCTTCCATTCTCCTACTCTTCGTTTTCTTCGTCCTCCTCCCTGCCTCGTGACCTCGCCTTCCACTGTTTTTTGTTTTGTCAGGGCCAGCGGAGTGACGTCATGCGCGGATCACCACGAGATTTCGCCGCCCCTGGCGGGCAGCGGTCTGTGAAACTTTGTTTATGTTTGTTCGCTGGCTTCTAAGAGGGCCAGCGGAGCAACGTCATGCGCGGATCACTGCGAGACCTCGCCGTCCTCTGGGGGGCTGCGATCTGCAAAATTGTTGCCACTTTCGCGGTCTTGTGGAAGGGCCAGCGGAGTGACGTCATACGCGGACCACCACGAGACCTCGTCGCTCCCTGGGGGGTTGTGATCTGCGAAGCTGTCGCCAGTTTGCGTGGGCTTCTGGGAGGCCGTGCGGAGTGACGTCAAAAGCGGATCACCACGAGGCCTCGCCGCCCCTTGGGGGGGGCTGCGATCTGCGAAACCGTTGCCACTTTCGCTGGCTCTGGGAAGCCCGGCGGAGGCATGTCATACGCGGATCACCGCGAGACCTCGCTGCACCTTGGGGGGCTGCGATCTGCGGAGCTGTCGCCATTTTCATTGGTTTCTTGGAGGGCCACCGGAATGACGTCCTAGGCGGACCACCGCGAGAGCTCGCCGCCCCCTGGGGCTTTGGGACTTGCGAAATTGTTACCGCTTTTGTGGGTTTATGTGCGGTCCAGTGGAAGGGTTTCCCACATGGACCACCATGAAACCTCGCCGTCGCCTGGGGGGCGGCGATGTGCGAAGCTGTCGCCAGTTTCGTGGCTCCTGGGAGATCCGGTGGAAGGGGTGTCCCCCAGGGACCACCATGAGACCTCGCCGTCCCCAGGGGGCTCCGATCTGCGAAACAGCCGCAAATGTCGTGGTCTTCTGGGAGGCCCAGCGCCCAGCGAAGGGGGTGTCCCACGGGGGCCATGAGACCTCGCCGTCCCCGGGGGCTGCGACGTGCGAAACTGTCGCAACTTTCGCGGGCTCCTGGAGGTCCAGCGGATGTGTGTCCCACGGGGACCGCCACGAGACCGCGCCGTCCCTGGGCGGGGGTGATATCTGCGAAACTGTCGTCACGTTCGTGGTTTCCTATGTGGTCCATCAGAGTGACGTCACACGCAGTTCAGCCCGAGACCTCGCCATCCATGGTGGGTGCGATCTGTAGTGCACGTTGCGCACTCGGGCACTTGCAGCGCTTAGCGCAGGGCGCTGTTCTGTCATAGCGCGCATGGCGCTGTTCTGCGATGAGAACCTGGCGCGATGCGCTGGTACTCCCACGAAACATGTTTCCAGCTCCCCCTTGTTTTTTATCCGTATGTTTCCACGCCCTCTCGTGGTCGCCTTCCTTCCAACGGTTTGACTCTTAAGAGTGATGCCGCGAATGTGAAACATTTGGTTTTGGCCCAACGTTCTCTGGCCAAGCGTTCAAGAGCTCGGCGGATCCTTCAGTGCTTGTTTTTGTATTGAGCGGTCCGATGTAGATCCGCCTCATGTATACAATGGGTTGGGTACGTCCCCGGGTAACTATTATTTGGGTGGGCCCGGATCCAACCTGCTCCATCTTCCCTTCCATTCCATGTTTCCACGAGCTTCTTCCGACTAGCGTGTAAGAGTGACCTCTCGCGAGCGTGACCTTCCCAGGCATGTTCTCGTTGTTTCCTCGTTTTCGGCCTCCGGGGCCTTCGCCGGACTCCCTGGGACCGTCAAGCAACGATCCAAGAGGAAAAACGGGCCCCGGGGAACCGTGGACCGCGCAATGAAAAAAATCAGGTCGTCGCATGCCTGGGTCTGGTGCGGAGGGTCCGTGGATGACTGAGCGCGGCGCGACGGCAGCGCCCTGCGCTCTCGGGTGTGGCCTCGCCGGAGGGCGCGCACCGAAGGTCACCGTTGCCTATAGGGTCACTCTTGCGCGTGGCCGACAGGACCCCTCGACGGGCCTCTCGGTGTTCACCTCGGCCTTCCTGAGGACCGCGGGGGAAAACACCCAGACATGACAGATGCTCGCGTCGCGGAGAAAAGAGAAGCAGGACGGGAGGTTTGTCTGGCGCCTCGCCGGGCCCCGGGGCCGTCAGCAAAACGGCTGAGGACGAAACGGCCCTTGGGAAAGGGTCGTGACTGGGGGCCCCATATTGAAATATTCAGGACATCGCATGCTCGGAATCGCAGGCGATTTTTCTCCCCCGCTCCCCGAGCTCGGCCCGGAAAGTTTGGCCGCTCGCAGACGGGGGGCCACCCTGGGATACACCCCAAAGGCCCAAACGGGGGTATTCGGACGCACCCCGGATCGAGGATGGACGCACCCCCGTCGTACATCCCAGGGTTGGCCCACAGATGGTCAGGGTTCCTTGGCGCCACCAGCCTCCTTCCTGCCTCCTCCCTCCTGCCTCCTCCCTTCTGGATCCTCCCTCTTCCCGCTTCCCTCTACCCCCCTCCCTCCTCCCTCCTCCCTCCTCCTTCTCCTCATCTTCCTCGTCCTCCTCCTCCATCCCTCTCTACCGCCCTCCCTCCTTCCCTCCCTCCCTCCTTCTCCTCCTCCTCCTCGTCCTCCTCCTCTTTTCCTCCTCCCCCCCTTTTCCTCCTCCTCCTCCTCCATGTCCATGTCCCTTTGGGCCGCGGGTGCGGGTGTGGGGCGGCGGTTCTGCGGCCTCCAGTGGGTCACAAGGTCCGTTGGCGCCACCGGCCCAGCCCCCAGGGCGGGGATAATTAGGTGCCGCGAGGCCCGGAGGAGGCGGCTCCGTATACAGCACCTGTTCCCGCCTGAAGAGGCCGTTCGGCCAGTCCAGGCGAGAGCTGGACACACATGTGGCCAGGTGTCTCTCTCCTCCTCCTCCTCCCCCTCCTCCTCCTGTCCTCCCTCCTCCTCCTCCTCCTCCTCTCCTCCTCCTCCTCCTCCTCCTCCTCCTTCCCTCCTCCTCCTCCTCCTCCTCCTCCTCTCCTCCTCCTGCCTCATCCCCCTCCTCCTCCTCCTCCTCCTCCTCCTCCTCTCCTCCTGCTTCTCCTCTCCTCCTTTCTCCTCCTCCTCCTCTTCTTCCTCTCCTCTCCTCCTCCTCCCCTCTCCTTCCTCCTCCTCCTCCTCGTCCTCCTCATCCTCCCCTTCTCTTCCTCCGCCTCCTCCTTCTCCTTCCTTCTCCTCCTCCTCTCTCTCCTCCTTCCTCCTCCTCCCTCCTCCTCATGCTTCTCCCCCTCCTCCTCCTCCTCCTCCTCCTCCTCTGCCGTAGCCATTTTGGCTCAAGGCCAAAATGGTGTCCATTTCATTGCCTTCGCGGGGTAGGCTCCCACAGTGCTTCGATCAGCTCTCGGCGCCACTGCACGGGCCCTGCGCCAGCCCTCGCCCCTCCATATCTAAGTCCCGCGCGGCCGCGCCCGCGGGCATTCCATATTCAGCGCTGCGGCGCATCGGGCACGCCGTGCTCTTTCTTGTGGTGCAGCAGCAGACGGTGGCGTGCTCACTCGCCCCGCTCCTGTACGTGCGGCAGGTGGTACCCTCGACCTCACGGCTCGCTGGCATAAAATTGGACCCGCTCAGTGGCAGCAGACTGGCAGCAGTTCCCTCGCAGCTGAAGACATGGGAGAATCCAGTTCCAGTACTTCCTCGTCCCGTGGACCTCGCCGACGTCATCAAGCTACCCGTGATCGACGACGGGATAACAGTGACTCCAAGAGTCGCAGCGGCCCCGACAACAGTGCTGAGCGCCGCCATCGTCGACGCCGAGACCGCCGCGAACATCGGGGAGACGACCGCGGGGCTGACGACAAGGATCGGGAACAGGACCGAATACCTCGCAGGGACGATCGGGAAGATAGAGAGAACGGTTCAGGTGCACGCGTCGCTCGGAGATCTGGACCTTCGGCAGCACGCAAGGACACGGTTGCTGAACGAGACCCTTGGCAAGCGGCCGCGGGTTCTATGCGATGTGCTGGAGCTAGTGGGGGACCTGCTCGAACTCATGAGCCGCAGCACTACCCACTTTCACCGCGAGCTGCGCAACAAGTGCTACGCGACATGGAGCTCATGCCTACATTTCCTGACGGTGAACTACCTGCAGCAGGCACGCCTGTCGGTGGACTTCCTACCCCACGCGCTGAAGATGACCCCCCTCCTGCTCATGGTGATCTGGCTAGTCTTGAGCAAAGGCTGGCGACACTGGGTAAAGAACAGATTGCATCGGCGACGGAACAACTCATGGCGACGGCGAATTCCCTCATTGCAAAGCAGCAGCAAGCCTTCAGCGCACAGGTGGCAGAATTCTTGGCAGTCAGCAAACAAAACGCCGCTCACCTCGAAGTACATGACAAAGGCATCCATGAGCTCCAGGCCAGAGCTGACAAAGTGGAAGCAGATCAGGCCAAGATGCGGCAGCAGATCAGCGCAATGGAACAGACACTGGCAATGGCGGAGGCTGCCGTCCCCTTCGATGTTCAGAAGCTCGCCACATGGGACCGCGTCCCGGACCCCACAGTATTCAGCATCGGCGCCCCCAGGGCGATTGCACCAGCTGCCATCAAAGCAGCGCTCGCGGAGTGGATTCAGGCGTCGGGTGTTCCAGTGGACCAGCTTATTCTTCACGGTGATGTACCTCAGCGGCGATTTCATATGCAAGTTCAAGGTGGAGCAGCAGCACATGGGCGAGCCCTCGCTCTCTCTCGTGCCCTCAAGACGTCAACTGGCTTCCGCACCTTCAGCGGGTTTGACACCGGTGGGGTCAACACGCCCATCTATGTCAGCGGAGACAAGAGCCCCAAGCAGGTCAGACTCGAACTTCAGACCAAGCGTTTGCAGCGCATCATTCAGGACGCATACCACGATCACCACATCGGCGCCCAGAGAAGCAAGGGCATTGTCACCATTGATGCAGTGCCGCTCGTCGTTGTCGAAGTCAAGGGCCCTGATGAACCATCCAAGCTACGCTGGGACATGCCAATCCTCGCACGATTCAAGATTGACAAACAACCTCTGGTGGCTGCATTTGGACAGGCATTCGCGAGCGTGGACACATCTTCGTGGTCTATTTAGCAGAAGGTGGTCACCCTGGTCAACATCACCGTCAATGCGCAATGGTACCATCATATCGTGGAATGCCAGGAGTTTGATTTGCTATCGTCCAAGGCGCCGCAAAGCCAAGATGAACAAACTTGTCTCGTTCATGCGTAAGAAAGCGGTTATCTTATTGCAGGAATGCCGTGGAACACTACCTAAATTGCAGGCGGCCCTCGCTACGTATCCATACCCTTACAAGATCTTCTACAATCACCTCTCGCAGAAGGCGGGAGGCACAGCATTCTTGGTGCCAATGGCAGATCGTGACCAGGAGGACCCTCAGGTGTTCTTTGACCATCAGATATTGGCCGCGGGAAGGGTGGCCCTTCTCACAATACACAACGCCGCCGACAACTTCACGATGAAGATCATGAACGTACACAACTTCGAGTTGGACATCATTGCCCAGACCAAGATTGCGCACACATGGAAGGACATGGTTCAATGGAATATTGAGAACCCTGTTACTAGAGCGTTTGTGGCTGCTGGAGATTTCAATGTCAAGTCAGGTCCTACACGTAGCTACACCGATCCTGTTTCTCAGACATTCACGCCAGGAACGCTGCCTGCTGTGACGGCTCGGGGCACTCAACCTTTGCAAGCGTTCTGGGAAAGACTCTTTGCGATGGTTACGGAGATCTCCACGGACTGCCCTACACATTACTGCAGAGATACGTCCACGGCGGCTACACTGGATAGGTTCTTCATTGCCACCCCAGCGTACTACATGCTCGACGTTGAGGTGATCGCGGAGGTGGATATTGATGCTGCCGCCATCTCGGACTCCAGGCTCAGCGACCACACGCCGATCACCCTGCATCTTAGGGATCGAGCCCGCCAGAGTGAACAGACAGGCATACCAGAGCACGTCCTTCGAGATCCGCGCTATGGTGAAATTCTCGGTCAGCTTCTCGATGCTGCACAACTACATCGATTTCCTGCGGTCTACCAGTGGAGATGCATGAAGGACTTCATGTCTGAGGCGGCACGCCAAGTCCGCAATGAGTTGCAGCGCATGCCGATTTCCGCCAAGGACCCTCGTGCCAAGGGGGGGCGCCTTATCACGCTCCGAGCTATCTCACGATGTGTCTGGCGCAACGATGTTGGCACCGCCTACAAGCTGATGGCCACCACGGCCGACGGCGAGCGCTTCCTGACCGTCTCCAACGGCTGCGTCGAGCTCGGCGAGCGGCAGGAGTTCGGCGCCTTGATGCGTGCCATCAACTACGACTACCAGATGAGGGAGGCCAGGCTTGCCGAAAGCAGGGCATCCAAGGGGGACGGAGCGGTGATCGAGGATGAGAGACGAGCGGCACGGATGCATAAGCGACGAGCGTCATTGTGGGCCCCCAAGACCCGTCGTCTCGTTCTTGCGGGGATAAAACCCGAGAGCCTTCAGCACTCACCAGTCGCCCGTGACCCCGAAAAGATCGCCATCGCCCTGACCTCCCACTGGAAGCCCATCTTCGGTGCGAAACTAGTCCAGGAGGAGCCCCTTCAGGAGTAGCTTGATCGAGTTGCCCCACCGCGTCCCCTTCTACCTCTTAGACTTCCAACAGAAGGTGATTTAGGACGTGCTCTCAGATGTGCTCGACGTTCGGCCCCTGGACCCGACCAGCTTTCGTACACAGCATGGAAAGCTCGCCCAGAACAAATAACAGTGCTACACAATCTCATGACTTATCTGTTTGGAGGCCACGCAGTCCCCATGGAGCTCAACGACAGCCTCTTCGCGTTTCTCCCTAAAGGTTCGGAGCCCGAAGATGCCCAAGGATGTATACGGTCACCTGCAAAGGTCCGTCCTCTTAGCCTCAGGAACACGGACACAAAGATAATGGCATCTGCTGCTAACTTTCAGATCCGTCAGGTTGCCCAACAGAGCGCCCATGAGTCCCAACAAGGTTTCATCCCAGGCCGTAACTTCCTGTCGAATATCGTCACGCTGGATGCCGAGGCCCGAAAGGCGAGCATCAACCCAGAGGCTGCCCAGGACCTTCCGATCTTCGCCGCCTACGATGTGGAGGCGGCCTTCCCGTCCCTCGGCCATCAGTGGCTGTTCGAGATTCTGAGTAGGGCTGGGCTCCCGACAGGCTTCCTCCACTTCATTCGTGCCCTCTACTTCCTCCCTAGAGGCTTCGCTCGGATCCAAAATCAGATCGTCTTTTTATTTCATCTTTGCTCTGGAGTTCTCCAGGGCTGCCCCTTGTCTGGCTCGCTATGGGCATTGGCAATGGATCCGATCCTTAGATGCCTTCATGCTGCCACGCAGCTCCCGAGGGCGAGGCACCACAAGGGCTCTTTGGGCGGGTGTGCGGACGACGTGGGGATGGTGATGCCTCGCCTTCAGGACCTGGTCCCTGTGGCCAAAGTTTTTCGGGACGTCGAGCGTTTTGCGTGCCTCAGGCTTCAAGGAGCCAAATGCGTCCTGGTCCCCCTTTGGACCGAATGCACGCCTGAAATCCAGGACGCGGTCCGAAGTGAGCTCCGTCGGTTGATTCCTGAATGGGCCAACTTTAAAATCGCTGGCCACACGACTTATCTTGGGGTCGAAATGGGTCCCGAGGCAATTCTCAGTATGATTTGGTCCCCAGCAGCGGAGAAATGGTGGACGCGTACAGTTGCGCTACCACACTCAGGGGCTGCGCCGTCTGTTCTGTCAATGTTGTACAACACGACTGCCCTCTCGACCCTGTCGTATCTTGCCCAGCTCTTTCCGATCCCCGCCATGATTCGTAAGCTAGAGCATCAGGCATTGCACAAGCTGCTCAGGCTCCCGCCGAACAGCCTCAGCCTCGCCGATCTGAATGCCCTCCCATCGTTTTTAGCCATTGCCCCGTCCTCTGTCCAGCTGCTTGGCTGGGCTAGTGCATGGCGTGCATCATTTCGCACACTGAATCATGTTTGGCAGAGAGCGTTGTCTAGCCTGAAGCAGCATGCGCAGGACAATGCTACCATCGTTCGCATTATTGCAGGAAAGTTCTCGGCACCGTGCTGGCGGCGACCATTTTCAATCGCCCAATTTCTAGAACGTTCAAGGTTGCCGCCTCCTCGCTTCCCTAATGCTGCTGGGTGGCGAGATGCATTTCGAGCAGCGCGCGAGCACACCGCACGTGCGGAACAGGAAGCCCTTCGCCCTCAGCCGCAGAGGATATTTGCACGCACGCTCCGCCCATTTGCCTTTCCCGATTCCTTTCACACCACTCTTGGCAAGAGGCTGCTCGCTTGGCAAGTGGAGATTCCTGGGGGGCTGAGGTCGGTCGTTGGGAGGTGGGCTGCATGCAAAACTTGCCTTGCGACCCTCAAGCCGTCCTGGCAGTGGAGCATTTTCAAAACGCTGTGTGGCGCGTGGACGACCACCCACAGACTCCATATCGGGCACCCCCCAACCAGCTGCGTCTGGGGGTGCACTGCCCCAGATGCGATATCGCACTATTTGAACTGCCCAAGATTATATTATCATTGCGCCTGCCACCCAGCATGGGCACGCAGGCACTTTCCAGCCAGCCCGCTCACTCTCCTAGGCCTCGGGGAAGAGAGCGATTATCAGATCGAAGGCGCCGAGCTCAGTCGAGCCGAGTGCCTTAAGGCGACAGCACTTGCCTTCCAGATGTACCATAAAGCGCCGAGGGCGCAAACTATGACATTGCAGCAGGCCACCGACATTCGAGGTGCCGCAGAGTTGGCACTCGAAAGATAAGCACGTGCCCTCTTCTTTATTCGTGTTGGGCCGGTGTGAATATCAGGGGTGGGGGTCACATTCATAACCTAGCTTGCTGTGCGATCGAGGGCTCTCTCGCACAGCGCCGCGTGCACTCTCAATCTCTCGGAGGGGCTGGGGCAGGACGGGCATGGGTTGGATGTGGGATTGACAGAGGCACCAGAGGCGTTGGCATGTTGCGGTCGATGACTCTCCCGCAGTGCCCTGCGCCTCTCGGCTCATTCTTTAGGGGGGTGGGGCCTGTCATGCAATGACAGGCTCTGTCCTTCCACCCTCTTTTTTTTGCCCTCGTTCGCGAGGCGAATCTCCTCACATCTGGTCTGCTGCGAGCGCCATTTTTTGCGCGGGCCCTCCTGGTGGCGGAAGTGGCAACGGGTTGCGACGCCCTTCGGGAGGCCGAAAATGAACCCAAGCGCCACCCAGCTGGGACCCGCTCTCCCTCTGTCGATGCGTTCGCGTCGACCGAGGTCGAGGTTGGCGGTCGGACGGACCTTCTTGGTTACGTCGTCTCCTCCTCCTCCTCCTCCTCCTCCTCCTCCTCCTCCTCCTCCTCCTTCTCCTCGTCAAGCTCGGTCCTTCTGAGACCGTGGTAGGCTAGACTGTCCGCAAGTGTATCCAGCGCGCAGCTTCCGCCTGTCCCACATGTGCATGCAGCCACGTGTGTGTTCAGCTTCCCGGCCAATTATCCATTCGGTTGCCCCGAACGGCCACACGCTGGAGCGTACCGCCTCTGCCTCGCCGCCGACGAGAAAATGTTTCCAGCTTCCTGTTACACAAACACAAACATCGAGGTTTCGGAGGTCCGCGCAGATGTTTGGAGTCTGCGTTGGGCCTCCCTCCCTGGCGCGCGGCGCGCGCAGGCGAGGGGTCTCAGCCCAGGCCGCTGCGAACGAACAGGGTCTTCCAATGGATCGTAAGATGCCGTCAGATTCTGGGCCCCTGGCGGCGTTCACCATGTGATGCTTGCCTGCGTTGGGGCGGCCGCCACATCGACGCGGCGCGAACCTGCCGGGAAGCCTGGCGCACATGACGCGGCCAGTTTGGGCGAGCGCTGGATACGCGCGTGGGCAGGGGTCTCCGCAGCGGTCTGCCCTTCCTTTGCCGTGCGGGCCAGGCTTCTCTGTACGCTTATCCTGCGTGCGGCCTCCACATGGTCAACGTATGGCTCCAGCACGTGGCGCAAGAACGTTACAGTGGAAACCCATGCCAAGGAACACCCTGCTTGCTTCCAGCGTGCCCTGGGTTGCTTGGGTTTCGATGGTTTTGCGATGTAAAGCGTGACATGCCCACGCCAAAACTCAATGGACGTCCTGGGGTTTCAGGGTTGGGCTTCTTGTGGAAGGTTTCTTGCGGTCGAGCTCCTACTGAAACGTTTAGAGGTCCGCGCGGGTGTTGTCTTGGCGCCAGGGGCGGGACCGGAGGCGCCTCCAGGGGGGCCCAGCGCAGGTCACTGGAATCCGCGCGGACCTCCGACAGCTTCTGTTCATGCCGCCCTTCTGCTGCTCCTCCAGAGGGGGCGGAAGTGCTGCGGCTACACCTGCCGCCACTGCCCCCACCGCTTCGACTCGACCGTCGCGCACGGCGCCCTGGCGGCGGCGGCGAACGACTGGTGATCTCCACGCCCAGTGGACGGGCCTCCGCGGACGCGTCCGACGAGGCGTCTTCAGGGCTGAGTCCGCCCGCCTCCCTTCTCCTCCCGGGGGCAGTGCTCGGGGGGATGGGCTCGGGGGGTCTGCATCGACCCCTGGCCGCCAATTCATCGCCGAGAGGGACCGCATGGCCCACCCATCCCGGGAGCGTGTGGATTCGCTCCCCGGGGGCCTGTCTATCGACGACGCATCGCCGCTTCCAGGTCGGTGTTGCCCCTCCCTGAGCCAGTCCCCCCCCCTATCGTTGCCCCTCGATCCGAGGCCCGAAAACCATCACGTCACTAATTTTGGGCCCCAGGGCACCATGGAGGCCCCAGGGGCCCCAGGTTAGGGAAGTGATATTTTTCTCCCACGCAAGGACCACGAGGTTCATCCCTTCACCAAACCGAACCCAGGACGAAAGTCAGGGGTCGAATTGCTGCTGTGATGCAACATAGGTCTCGTACTCTACCCTCCTCCCACCGCCCTGCCGTGATCACGACCTGTTGGTCGAGCTGGCTCCCGAGCCGTGGCGTGGGCCCGCAGGGAGCCCCCGTCGCGGGCCGGTGTGCCACCGCCCTCGGAGGCCCTCGGAGTGCTCTGGCTGGCGGAGAGGGTCCACGACCTCCCTCGGGCCACGAGTGCACTTTTTTTTTACCAGCGCAAGCGAGCCCCGTGGCGACAACGAAGGAGAAGGGAGGGGGAGGAGGAGAGGGGAGGGGGTGAAACGGGCAGCCCTCTTGCCTGGGCCCTGCTCGGACGGGTGCTCTCTTCGGCCAGGACCAGCGAGGAGCCTCTTGGATCGCCCTGCTGCGAGACAGGCAACAACGCGCACGACTCCGACAGAGCCACGGGGAACGGACGTCCGAGCGATGGCACGTCCAAAGGCGCCCTGGGACACACAGAGAAATACACAAAAAAAATGATTCCCCTACATTTTTCCATATTTGTTGGACTCTCGTCTTCCCCCCCACTTCCCATATTTTCGCATATTTTCCTGGGGGTCGACGATTATACTTGTGCCTGTGTGTGTTTTTGTTCCCTCCTGAACGTCGTAGGGCGACGAGACCTCCGCATGGGATGCCCAGGGCTGGCCAGCCTGGCCAGGCCCCTGCCGGGACAGGGCACGGTGTACACGTGCAGATCTCGTCGTCCTCGTGGAGGGCCCGCCCTCGCGTGGCTCGTTGGCCGGGTCGGGAGGCCCAGCGGCGAGGGCGCGAGACGCGACGGACGGGTCGAGAGGAGACGCAGATCCAGACCCCCTCGGGTAATGGCAAAAGTCAGGACGGAAGGTTTTTCCTAATTTTCGGCCTCCAGGGGCCCTTACCGGGCCTCGGGAGCGTCATAAAACGACTCAGGAGGCAAAACCTGTCATGGGGAAAGGGTCGGGACCTTTGGGGGTCGACGTAAGGAAAAAACATATTACGTCGGGGGTTTGGGGGCACGGCAGTGGAAGCACGCCCGGCTGCCCACGATCATCTCCGGCGGCGTGCTTTTCTCTTCCACTCGGGAGCCTCGAGACGGGGGTCAATGCAAAGGGGGGTCAGCCAGAGCGCCTGATCTTGCAGGACCCTGCAGGGCCAGGGGCGCACTGACCCGGGCTTCGGCGCAGGATCCTGCAGGATCTTGCAGGATCCTTCGCATGGACCCGGGCGTGGGCGCAGGATCCTGCAGGACCTTGCAGGAGTCTGCAAGGCCCGATTGACCCGGGTCTGGATTGACCCGGGTCAGACGGACCCCGATCCACGACGTGGTCCCCAGAGCTCTCGGCGGGCAGTTGCGGCTCCTGTCGGAGGGAAGGGGGGGGGCGGAGAGAGGGGCTTCCGGGGGCCCGACACGCTGGCAAGACGGCCGTCGCCGTTTGCATCACATCTGGCAGTTGCGCGTTAGAAAAACAGCAGAGACACAATCGGATAGTTGGCCCTCGTCCTCCGCCATCGAGTCATAACTCAGCTCTCTGGCGTCTCTTCAGGGCGATCCCGGGGTCCCCGCCGCTCCTGCCGAGGCGCAGCCGCTGGAACGCATCCCGAGGCCAGAGTCCCGCCGAGAGCCGACGAACACGCAAGAACAGCTCGGCCCTCGAACCCGGCGCGCCGCCGAATTTGCCAGGCACGATGTTTATCCATATCTTTTGCTTGCGTCTTGAGCTTTCTGGGAAGGGGCGCCAAAAGGCCGATGCGCATTGGATCTGGATAGCGACCTAGCCTCCAGGGGCCAGACTTTTGCACAGATCCACCGTGCCTTCCTCCTCCTCCTCCTCCCTCCTCCCTCCTCCTCCTCCTCCTCCTCCTTCCCCTCAATCCTTCTTCTCCTCCTCCTCATCCGTCCCTCCGTCCCTTCGTCCATCCTCCCACCTCCTCCCCCTCCCTCCAATCTCCCCCGCAAAACTCCAAGGAACTCCGAGGCGCAGTGGAAATGGAGACACCTCTGGCCCGCCAAAAAAAGCGGGGCTCCCTCGTTTTCCCCGAGGTCTTCCCCGAGGCCAGTTCCGACGCGGCCGCGCGAGCAGCCACCTGGGCAGCGGAGCGCCCGATCCGCGCGGATCCTGCCGGCTGCCCGCAGCTCGGCCGCGGCAAGAAAGAGGAGCCGAGGGGGGCGGCCGGGGGCGGTCTCGTCGCAGGTCAGCGGCCGGGGGCGGTCTCGTCGCAGGTCAGGGCGGTCGCCACGAGTTCGGGCCACATCAGCTTCGGAGGCTGCCAGGAGGGCTCGATGGAAAAGGTTGGTGTCGCTGGACTTTCGTCGGGCATGTCCCTCTCTACAGGAGGGATATCCAAGAA
>CAUYUJ010003969.1:379628-392434 GCA_963575745.1 Prorocentrum cordatum
AGTCGGAGACCGATGCGACGTCGGCCGTGATGGAAGGGGTCACAGGGGGGGCGAGCGCGGGCATTGACCCGCCCAGCAAGGGCGCGCCGCCAGCCGCGGAGGAGGTCGCATCGGAGGTGGGGCGCCCGATGGCAGTGGCTGAGGTATCGGGGCAGCTCCGCCGCGCGCCTCGCCCTGACCAGAAGGTGGATCTCTCTGAGAGCGACATCTCTGAAGAGGAGTTCGCACACGTTCCCGAGGGCTCAGCATCCGTGCCCAGCGCTTCGGAGAAGCCCGCTGCCGAGGGGCGGGGAGGTACGGGGACAGCCCCCGGCGCCTCTCCGCCCAGCGGCGCGGGGGCCCCCTTGCCTGCGAAGCACGCCGTGGCAGCCAGCCAGGCCGCGCTGCGCGCGGTGCCGTGCGCGGGTCTCGCCGAGGACCAGAAGAGCGGGTTGGACAAGCTGACATTGGCGCTCCAAGCCATGCAGTTACCGGAGCAAGCGGGCAGAGGGTCTGCATCGGGGGCCCGCGGCGGCCCGGGCGAGGCGCCCAGCGCCATGGGCGGCAGCGAGACATGCAGTAACGCGCCGAGCGCGGCCACGACGGATGGGGCAGGGCGGGGTTCCAGACGGAATCGCCGCCGAAGCAACAGAACGGCGCATGGCCAAGGAAAGCAGAGGGCAGAGGGGGGCGCCGACGCCCTGGCGAGTGCGGAGGAGCTCGCGCGGGAGGGCTACTGGTCCGTGGGCTGGGAGTTCTGCGTGGGGACTTACTGGGCGCGACTACGTCGGCTGGGCTGGCGTCGTCTCTGCTCGGCCCTTGATGACTGGAAAGTCATGGAGATAGAGTGGGTTGAGGACCTGTCGACGGCCGAGATGGCCCGCGCCAGCAAGCTCTGGGCGCGAACCCCAGTTACCCTGCGCTGCGGAAGGGGCGAGGTGGGAGGCCATTGTGCCTGCTCCTGCTCCAAGTGCGTGGCCAGGCACGAAGGCGTCGACGAGCGCGAGGCAGTCACGAAGGCGGCGAGGACCAACGAAGGCACGGGCTCAACCCAGCACTCGCGCGACCGTGTTGCCAAGCTCCAGGAGTCCTTCAACGCGCTCAGGGACGGCTTGGATGCGCTGGTGGGCTACGCCCCCTCTGAGGATGGAGAGCCGGCCCTGCGGCGCGCCGCGACGGGCGCGGTCGCGGGCGTCGACGGGGCCAGCGCGGGGGCACCGCCTGCCACGGAGGAGGTTGCAAAGGAGGTCGGGCGCCCGATGGCGATGGCGGAGGCGCCGGGGCGGCCCCGCGCGCCTCCGCCACCTGCCGAGGACGACGCTGCCGAATGGGAGATGACAGCAACGCCGCGCCCCGAAGCATCGGCGGGCCACGAGCCCGCGTCAGAGGAGCCTGGCGGCCGCGACGTGAGGCTGGTGGAGGACGTCGCCGACGCCCACTCCCTCATCAGGATGGGCCACTCCAAGAAGACGCTCAAGCGCATGCCGAGGTGCTGTGGCGCAGTGCGGCACGAGACCCTGCGGGCGCACATCGGGGGGGGGGCCAGGGCCATTCTCGAGATGAGGGGTGGCGTGATCCGAGCGGCGAACTGCGCGAAGGGCTTGGAGACCTGGTTCGAGAAGCTGGGCGCCGCGGCAGAGGGTCGCCGCGCGGCGAGAGCTGACGTCGATGCGGGGGGGGGCCGCGTGCGCGGCCGAGGGCGCCAAGAAAGGCCCGATGGAGGCGCGCGGCCGCGCACTTGGGCAACCGGCGGGCCGTCGAGGAGGGGGCGGGAGGCGATGGGGCCGCGCGGGGGGCCTTCCGCAGGATGGCTGATTACTCCGACCAGTTCTTCTCGGACGACCAGTTCACTATGAACATGCGCTGAAGTGTCGGGCGAGCAAGACCTGAGATGGCCCCGGAGGCTGCAGGGCCGTCACCCGCGCGGACCGTTGGGCACAGCTCCTCTCCCTCGAGGATGAGGCGGCGGGGCGCTGCGGCCAGCGATGGCGCTGCCATTGCGTGGCCCGAAACCTGACCACCTACGGCGTGTGCATCGAGATGATCGGCCACAAAGCCAAGCCACCGAAGGCGCGGCACTTGCAGGCCGACGTCCCCGAGGAGGACATCAGGGACCTGAAGGCCCTCCTGCGGGCGGACAAGCTCAGGAAGAGTAACGCCGCGGCGCTCAACCCCACGGACCCGCTGCAGCATCTGCCCAAGGTGGAGCCCCTGGTGCTTGGCACGGCGCTCAAGATGTGCCCGCCCGGGGAAAAGCAGCGGGAGGGACATTGGGCGCTCTTGGACAGCCTCGCGTGGGAAGACCTGCCCAACTTCAACTGGTGCGACCTCTACTTGCAGGTGGCACGGGGGCTCGATGACTCCGCGTGGGCAGGCTACAGCAAGAAGACCAGGAACAAAAGGAAGCGATAATATCGCCGATGCTAGGATGGCTATGCTGAGCTACAAGCAGCGCCACAATCAGGCCGTCGGCAGCCTTGCCAACGGGGGGGGGCGCAGGGGCAGCCCCGAGCGCTCCCCGCCGCCACCCGCGCCCGCGTCGCTGACCAACGCGGAGGTGCCGCCGCCTCCGCCTGCGGGCCCACCGCCAGACATCGAGTCCGAGCTGTTTGGCCCCGCGGTGGAGGGCAGTCAGTGGGGCGGGGTAGTTCGCGCGCCCCCGTCCGAGGTCCTCCCTGGCAAGACCGAGCGGCTCTGTTGCCCTAGGGCCTCACGGCCCGAATTGAGCGAGTGAGCGGCTGCACTTCTGCGCTGACACTGGGCGCCATCTCGGCGCCGGGCCAACTTTGAGAAGCGCCGCGGCGCCCCGCGGAGACCTCTTGGAGACCTTTTGGAGGTCTCTTGGGGGCCTCTTTGGCCGTCTTGGGCCATCCTGAGGCTATCTTAGGCCGTCTCGGGTGCATCTTGGGCCGTCTTGGAGGCATCTTGGGGCCATCCTAGCCGTCTTGCAGGCCATCTTGGCCGTCTTGGAGGCATCGTGGAGGCCACCTTGGGCCATCTCGACAGTCTTGGAGGCCATCTTGGGCCGTCTTGGACGATTTTTTGGGGACGCTCGTGCGCGATTGCGAGCTTTCCCGGGTAGCCAGCGCGCTGGGCCGGAGCCGCAGGGGAGAGTTCGATCGGAAAGACACCCAAAACCAAAATTGGTAGGATTCAGCACGCCGGACACCCCTTTGGCAAGACCACAGGGGGCGACGGATTTAGTAATTTGTGGCCCATCCCGCCACCGAGCCTGGGCATGTCAGAGTCCTCATGGCTCCTTCTCGGGGTCTCGTCGGGGGACTCTCTGGGGCCTCTGGGACCAGTTGTGAGGTCGCTTGGGAGGCTCTTGAGCCTCTTGGAGGCGTCTTGGGCTTTTCTGGAGATCTTTGGGGTCATCCTGGAGCTTCTTGGGGGCATTTTGGGAGCATCTTTGGGCCTCCCGCGAGACTCTTTGGGCGGCGATCTCGAACTGTCGGTTCGTGCTCTCCCTATGGAGCCTCTCTTGGGACGTTCTGGGGCCGTCTTGCGGGCAAACTGTGAACAACTTCGCGCCTTGTCCTTGAGGTCTTCCTGGGAGTGATCATGGGAACCTCTTCGGGCGTCGTGGATGCATCGTGGGCCATTTGGAGGCCATCTTGGACGTCTTGCGGCGATCTTTTGGGGAACTCTGGGCCCTATTGGGCCCCTCTTGGATTATCTTGGGCCTGAATTGCCGAAGGAGGGCCAACTTCGCTCGAAGGCTACCCGATTTAAGGGAAGGCGCAGGGACCGTATTCTGACCAGGGACCCCTCCGGCACCCCCCGCCGTGACCAACCCCTCCCCTGGGGGGCTCCCTATCGACTCAATCCAGACTTCAATGCGACCTGGCTCGATTTACCTCAAGTTGGCGAGCTGTGCATTCCAGAGAGGGTCGCGGGAAAGTTCCGAGGAGGAGCAGATCGTGTGAAAATCGTGCCTGAAGACGAAATCGCGTCTGAAGACGGCACTGGGACGACAAACTCCTCCTCATACGCGCCGACACAGGGTCGGCGGCGCTTCAAGAGAAAAAGGCTGGTGCCGGGGAGAGGAGCCCCGTGGCACATGGACCCGTATCCAGGAGGACCCGTTTTGCTTCATGCTATATATGTGGACGGCAGAGGAGGAATGATGAGGGAGGCTAGGCCTAAGTCGGGCCTGTCCCTATACAGGAGGAGTGTTCCAAAATAGTGGAAACCATTCAGGGGACGATTTGTTCGATGATTGTTTAACTATTTTTGAATCTGGTTTTGACAATGTTTCAGCTTTCGTCCAAAATCCGCCTGTAGGAGGACATGCTGGGCCTAATCCGAAGCCATCAGATGGGGTCGGAGTAGATGGGGTCGGAGCATCGCGCCGCATCACCGATGCATCGTTGATGTGGTTCGGTGCGGAACCCGATGTTCTCCACGCGGGCGTCGACGACGCATCGCCGATGTATCGTCGATGCGGTGCGATCTTTCGACCCCATCGACTCCGACCCCATCTGGGGGGCTTCTCCTGGCATCGCTCGGACGTGTGCGTTTTTTCCTCGGCGAGGACCATCGAGGAGCATCCTTGACCATTTGCCGAAAAAACCACGCACGAAACCGACGCAAAAACACAGGGAATGGACGTCCGAGCGATGGCGAGCTCCAGGTAGGGATGAGGAGGGGGAATTTCGTGCGACTCCGTCCTCTGCCTGGCACTGCGTGGCACCCCTGCGTGCCCCCCGTCGGCTGGCGGGCCCAGGCCTGCTCGCGCCGGGCAGCTCTGAGCCGCAGCGCCGGGGGGGCCGGGCGCCGGCTTTTGGCGGCCGGGCGCAGGCGCGCGCTCCCGGGGACGCGGTCGGCCCGCGAAGTGCGAGATGCGCAACATGCGGATCGCACCTCTGCCTCTGAGCCCAGACCCCCTCGAGTAATGAAAAGAGTCACGACGGGAGGTTTTTCCTAATCTTCGGCCTCGGGGGGCCCTCACCGGGCCTCGGGAGCGTCAAGAAACGACTCAGGATGCAGAGCCGGTCCTGGGGAAAGGGTCGGGGCCCCTGGGGTCGACGTAATGAACAAATCTTGAAGTCGGGGGTCTGGGATCGCGTCTTTGGACTCCCTGGCATCGCGTCTTCGTTCGCGCCGCGCGGCTTCGTTCTGCCTCTGGTGCCCGGGGCCCTCGGGGATGGCCTCGGCCCGAGAAGAGCAGCGGCCAGTCGGGGTATGTGGTTCGGGATGTGACGTTGGCAGTTTTTGGTGTTGTGGGTTTCAGCGGTTCAGTGGGGTCGCACTTGCCGCCTCCGTCCTCCAGATCCTCCATGCGCACCCCTCCTGTTCCTCCTTTCCTGTTCAGCGACATCAGCTTGCCGCTGCGCTGGCCCCGCCTCCCCCTCCAGTTCCTCCCTCCGCCCCCTCCTCCCCCCAAGGGGTGCAGGAGCTGACCTGCGAGGACCGTCCCTGCGAAACCGCCGTTTTGAGATTCATTTGAAACGGTGTCAGGAGGCGCGATAGGTGGACTGGCTTGCCGGCGCGCCAGGATCCAAGATGGCATGAGTTTACGAGCAAGCTCCTTCTCTTGTGCAACACCAGCCAAACGTATTGTATCGACGATCTGCGTAAATCACATGAGTTTGCGGGTCAGTGGTATGGGTATCACGCGGCGACCACTCCACACACAGCAGTGGCGAAGCCGAAGAGTTGGATGCGTGTGAATCTGAATGGTCCCCGTGTGTTGTCACAAGGAAATGGCGCGTTTGATTCTGAATTGCCCGCGTGGGAAAAGCAGGCGGAAACCGATGCATGGCACGTCAAATTAGCATCCTCTGCAAGCTGCATGGCACGTCAAGTTAGCGCTTGAGCTTCGAGCGCGGATCTGCGCTGTGTTTGCAGGTGGAGGGAATGGCATGTTGATCGCGGCAGCCGCACCGTCATCATATCATCATTGGCTGTATCAGTTCGTGTCATGCCACGCTCAGGGGGTCATGCGTAATGATTGGCGCTTCTCATGCCAACGCTCTTTAGTTCGACTGTTTGGCAGGCGCACCCACGTGCGTTGTCACAGAAGGTCGGTGAACCTGTCCAAGTGCGCCACCTCTCGCACACGATAGCCATTTCTGCTCCTTCATCGCGTGTTTGCTTCCGCGGTGACTATCGATTTCGGTGCCGTTGTGTTTCGGAAGTGGTCTCCGACATCAAGACAAGACAAACTGATTGTCACTGGTCAGCTTCGATCAGCGTCTCTCGAGCTCGCCGTGCAGGTATTATGGAGCATTTTCGTGCTCGTTCTGTGGTGTCCCATTCATGGTCTGACAACGGCTGGGTGTCACACAAGCAATTGCAGTCAAGTCCCTGGCAGGAAAGCTCCCAGCTTCTCGTGGAGGCAGGACGACAAAGTGTCCGTGTGGACATGACCGCGTTGAACATTGCTATGAAAAGATTGGGTAGCGCCAGGCAGTGGGCCCAGGTTCTCATATGGCTGCGAGAGGCGGCACGAATGGAGCTGCAAGCAGACGTCATCAGTTACAGTAGTGCGATTGCCGCGTGCGAGGCAGGCGATCAGTGGCAGACGGCGCAACTGCTGCTCGGCGAAATGGAGCAGGCCACCGTGGAGGCTGATCTGATAGTCCACAACGTCGGGCTCAGCGCGTTTGGCAAAAGGGGGCAGTGGGAGCAGGCGCTATCGTCACTTTCCAAGATGCGGCTCGCTCGCTTGCAGCCAGATGCGTTTAGCTACACAGCCGGGGTACAAGCGTGCGAGAAAGTGGGCCAGTGGCGATGCGCATTGGCCTTGCTTCGTGAGCTGCAGCATCTGCGTGGTGAGCCAAGCATCGTCAGCTGCAGCGCCGCGATGAAGGTCTGCAATCATGCCGGGCAGTGGCAGCATGCACTGCTGCTTCTGCGCGAGCTGCACGTGGTACAGCTGGAGTCCGATACTGTCAGCTTCAACATTGCAATCGGCGCCTGCGAGAAAGCGGGCCAGTGGGTTCACGCGCTGGCTTTGCTCAGCGAAGTGCGGCATGCAGGGATCCCGGTGACCGCCGTCAGCTTCTTGGCCGCCATCGGCGCGTGCGAGAGGGGCATCCGGTGGAGTGAGGCACTGTCGCTGCTCCGCGAGATGCGGGTTCTGGATGTGAAGCCGCGCCCCAGCGAATACAGTGCTGCCATCGGTGCGTGCGCGAAAGGGGGTGAAGTGGAGACGGCTTCCGTTCTGCTCAGGGAAATGCGCGCGGCAGGTTTGGAAGTGAGCGCTATCACTTACAACCGTGCCATTAGCGCATGCTCAGAGGGCGGGCAGTGGCAACAGGCCTTGACATTGTTTTACGAGATGGTAGACGCGAAGGTGGAGCAAGATGCGTTCAGCTATACTGCTGGGATTGGCGCGTGTGTGGAAGGCGGGCTATGGCATCTAGCGTTGAAACTGCTCAGCGCGCTGCCCCGTGCGAGGTTAACTGCAAACATTATCCATTACAGTGCTGCCATCAGTGCTTGTGCACAGTTCGGAGAGTGGGAGCAGTCCCTGTCGTTGATGTTCGAGTCGTTGCAGCGGCGTTTGGACGTCAACGATATCACCTACAACGCCGTCATCAACGCGTGCAAAGAAGGAGGCCAATGGCAGCATGCTTTCATGCTGCTCCAAGACATGGGGCAGCTCAGACTGGACAGAACCGTCAGCAGCTTTAACGCTGCAATCAGCGCGTGTGGGAATCAGGGTGTGTGGCAGCATGCGATTATGCTGCTCGGCCGGATGGGGGAAATCAGGCTGTCCCCAGACGTCATCAGCTACACTTCGGCCATCGACGCCTGCGCGCAGAGAGACCAGTGGCAGCAGTCATTTGCTTTGCTGTGCGAGATGCAGATGGAATGGCTTGATCCAAATTCCGTCACATGGGACAGCGTGATCGGTGTTTTGACATCGGCCAGTCAGTGGCAGCGGTCGTTGTCCATACTAGACGTGGCATCTCGGATTAGGTTGGTGCCTGATGTCAGCAGCTACAACATGATCATCCAGGCTTGTACGAAATCCGAGAACCGACTTCAGGCGTGGGCATTGCTTGACGTGATGCGTGGGAATGCATTACTGCCAGATGTCGAAGACGCCTACGGCGAATCACTGCCGCCCCCTGTTTTTTAGGACACGCCTACGATGCCAAACGTTTGGGTAAAGTTTGGCCACGCCATTGGACCATGCGCTCCCCCAGCCGTTGCGGAATCCCTTCGCGAAACACGCGGGGGAGGAAAAAGGGGGAGGAGGAGGAGGAGGAGGAGGAGAGGCAGGAAACAGGAGAAAAAACGGAGAAGCTGGAGGAGGCCTCTTTGGAGCTTTTGGGGCCTTTCTTGGGGCCTTCTGGAAGCTTCTTGGGAGCCTTTTAGAATCCCTTGGGGGCCCTCCTTGAGCCTCTTGGGGGCCTTTCAGGGCTTCTTGGGCGCCTCTTTGGCTGTCTTACGGCGGCCCTGGCCCGTCTGACGACGCTGGAGGCCCAATTGAATGATTGTCTGGAGCGACTTGGGGCCCTCTCGGGGCGCTTCAGGGCCGTCTTGGAGGCCAGCTTGGGCTTCCTTGGGTCTCTTGGACCGCCTTGGCGTCCTCTTGGAGCCTTCTTGGGCCGTCATGTTGTCATCTTGGAAGCCTTTGGGGCCATCTTGGGGCGATCTTGGGGGCCTCTTGGGCCGTCTTCGGCCCACGGAGAACCAAACACATGCCTCTTGGGCCGTCTGACGCGCCTCTTGGGCCCTTCTCCGGCCGTCTTGGCGTCTTCGCACAGTCTTCGCGGTCTTGGAGGCATCTTGGGGCTTTCTTGGGCTCTCTTGGGGCCATCTCGGCCGTTTGGGAGGCATCTTGACCACCTGGGAGGCCATCTTGAAGCCATCTGAAACGAAGAAGCCGACGAGACAGGCAGCTGGCGCGCTGTGGCGAGGGCCCAGGGGCAGTGCTAGAAGAGCAGAAATCCGTGCAGAAGGTCCAGCTCGCCGGGCACCCCTATGGCACGCGAACGGGGGGCGGCGGATCTGGCTACCTTCGGCCTATCCCGCCAGCGCGCCTGTGTCGTGGACAAGGGGTTTCTTGGATGCCTCGTGGGGCGGCTCGTCAGAGCCTCGTGGAGGTGTGGTGGGGCTTCTTGGGGGCCTTTTGGGGGCCTCCTGGGGTCCCCTGGACGCCCAATGGGGAGCCCACTGGCGTTCTGGGACGACCATCTGGGGAGAAAGTGCTAGCATGACAGTCCTGCTTTCTCTTCTGGGGCCCCTCTTTTGGGGCCCCTTGCGCGGCATCTTGGGCACCTTTGTGAGGCCTGTCGAGACGCTTGGGCCGTCGTTGGGCGCTCTTGAGGCAGAGCAGGCGGATTCGCATGCCGCCGGAGTCATGTAATAACTGAAAGGCCTTCTTGCTATCTTGGCTGCTTGGACCAGCTCCCAGGGCCTCCAAGAGGGACCCAGAGGCCCCCGAGAGCGTGATCTGAGGATACGTGGGATCAAGGATCTCATGCGCCACGCCCCGAGAGCGCCCGGAACCCTGGGCTCTGGCCTGGCATCGCTCGGACGTGTGCATTTTTTTCTCGGTGAGGACCATCGAGGACCATCCTGGACCATCGAACAAAAAAAACGCGCACGAAACCGAAAGAATCACGGGAAATGGACGTCCGAGCGACGGCAAGCTGGCCACTTGAACGATATCCAATACATTGAAAGAGTTCGAAGGGGCCCTGAGGACACTCCACGCAGTGCCTCTCTGCACGGCGGCGGACCGTCAGCTACACCATCGCCCTGAGCAATCCGACCGGAGGCGCCTGAAACGATTCCATGCCCGCTCGTGTTTCTGCTCCTCCTCCTCCTCCTCCTCCTCCTCCTCCTCCGCCTCCTCTTCCTCCTTTCCTCCTGCCTCCTCTTCTTCCTCCTGCTTCTCCTCCGCCTCCTCCTCCTCCTCATCCTTTCCTCCTCATCCTTTCCTCCTCCTCCTCCTCCTCCCTCCTCCTCACTCCTCCTCCCTCCTCCTCCTCCTCCTCCTCCTCCCTCCGCCTCCTCCTCTTCCTCCTCCTCCTCCTTTCCTCCTGCCTCCTCCTCCTACTCCTCCTCCTCCTTTCCTCCTGCCTCCGCTGTGGCTGCTGCTGCTGGCCCTGCGCGTGTGTGCCTGCCGCCCTCGCCGCGCGCCGGGCCCGGGACGTCGCCTCTCTCGGAGCCCTGGCCACGGACTTGGCATCGCTCGGACGTGTGCATTTTTCCTTTCGGGGAGGACCATCGAGGAGCATCCTTGATCCTTTGGCGAAAAGGCCACGCGCGAAACCGACAAAAAGCACCGGGAGTGGACGTCCGAGCGATGGCGAGCGGAGAGCTCGCCCGAGCTGTCCTGCGGGGGCCGACCTCCCGGCGCGTGGCCGCAGGGCGCGGGCCGCCCGGTGTTTCTCGTCACGCCGCCGACGTGTGTCAGGAGGGGAAAAAAAAAACACGCAGACACGATGAATCGTCGATTCCCCCGAAAGTGTGGGAAAATATGGGAAGTGGGGGGAAGACAAAAGCCCAGAAAGTATGAGAAAATATGGGGGAATCCTTTGATTTGTGTGTCTTTATTTGTGTGTCCCAGGGCCCCTTCAATATGGCGCCTCTGGGGCGGCGAGGGCGCTCTGGCTCTTTGACCGCCCCCTTGAGCAGGAGCGCGAGGTCCCCAGACCCCCTCGAGTGATGGCAAAGATCAGGACGGGAGGTGTTTCCTGATTTTCGGCCTCCGGGGCCCCTCACCGGGCCTCGGGAGCGTCAAGAAACGACTCGGGATGCAGAGCCGGGCATGGGGAAAGGGTCGGGACCTCTGGGGGTCGACGTCATGAAGAAATCATTACGTCGGGGGTCTGGGTCTCGTGGGGATCGCAGTCCCCTGGCTGCCTCGAGGCCCACCAGCGCCGTGGAGGCGAGCGGGAGCTGTCCACGAGAGCTGTCCAGGCTGGGATCCGGAGGCCTGTGCCTCAGCTCTGAGGGCCTCCAGCGGCCTGCCCTCGTAAATGAATTCCCCCCCCCCGCCCTCCACCCAACACGCATACCGAGCCGGACGCGCGCAGAGCACAAGAGTGTTGCTTGCAGAATGCGTGGCGTGCCACTACCGGGGACTGGGCGAAGAGAAACATCAAAGTCCATGTCCTCATCCTTCTCATCCCTCCTCCGCCTTTGGTGACGAGACTGCGCTGTGCGTCTTTTGGCGCTCGCCTTCAAGGCTCAGCATGAGCTTGGGCTGATGAGCCCCGAGGGATGCGCCACGCCCGCTCGCCATCCGCACCGTGACATCAAAGACTTCAAGACGCAAGGGCACGAGCGCCGGCGCCGTGATCGTCCACGAGCACCGCCCGCCGCTGCGGCCAGGGACGCCGAAAGAACGACAGCGGCAGATTTGGGCCCAAGAGGCGCTCATGCTTCTGCCGGCTGTTCCGCAGGTGCAGCACGGGGACCTCGAAGAGCAGGCAGGCCTGCCGAAGACGAGATCGCCCTGCAAGGAGTTGTCCCGCAGAAGCTTCTTATCCCCCGATGGCCCAGGGACCCACAGAGGCCATGGGACACCGTATGACCCTCCACGATCGACGACTACTTCGTGGCCGAGGCTGCCTCGCCACGGCCAGGAAGGCCCCCAGCGCGACGACGGCACCGGCGGCATCCCGACGCGGCAGAGACGCGGCAGCCCGAGCGCCAGCGCCGTGGCCGCCGACGAGCACGTCCGCGGAGTGATGCCTCCGCCGACCTCGGCCCAGACCCCCTCGGGGAACGAAGAAATCATGACGGGAGGTGTTTCGCCATTTTCCGCCCCTGGGGACCCTTACCAGGCCTCGGGGCCGTCGCAAGACGACTCAGGATGAGAAGCCGGTCCCGGGGAATGGGTCGAGAACTCTGGGGGTCGACGCAGCGAAGAGATCACGACGTCGGGGGTCTGAGACCTCGCAGGTCGGGGAGTCCGACCGCGGCAGCACGAGCGCCAGCGCCAGCGCCGTGGTCGCCGACGAGCACGTCCGGCGAGCGAGGAGCCCCCACTGTCCGTCTGCGTGCATCTTCGGGGGGTCTCGTCTGTTTGTAAAACCAAAGAGTAGCCTTGCGAAGGACCCAACCATATGCAGTTGTTCGCACCGTCGTTGTATGCACTGCATTCGGAGGAGCTCCCTAGAAGGCCACGAAACGTGTGAGGGGTGTGCCAAACATTGTCCGGCGGGCGCATGCGAGAGCAGCCACTTGGACCGTCGGTGGAATTCCCAATGGGGCCACGAAACGCGTGCGGGGTGTGCCGAAATGGATGCGGTGGGCGCATGCGAACGCAGAAACTCGCCCTTCGGTGGAGCTCCCTATGGGGCCACGAAGAGTGTGAGGGGTGTGCCGAAATGGGCGTGGGTGACGCATGCGGGCGGTGGCACTGGGGCCTTCGGTGAAGCCCCCTGTGAGGCCACGAAACGCGTGAGAGGTCTGACGATATGGGTGTGGGTAACGCACGTGGGCGGTGGCACTGGGGCCTTCGGTGAAGCTCCCTTTGGGGCCACGAAACGTGTGAGGGGTGTGCCAGAATGGGCGTGGGTGACGCATGCGGGCGGTGGCACCGGGGCCTTCGGTGGAGCTCCCTATGGGGCCACGAAACGTGTGAGGGGTGTGACGAAGTGGGTGTGGGTAGCGCATGCGGGCGGTGGCACTGGGGCCTTCGGTGGAGCTCCCCATAGGGGGCACGAAACGTGTGAGGGGTGTGCCGACATGGGTGTGGGTGACGTATGCGGCCGGTCTTACTAGGGCCTTCGGTGGAGCTCCCTATGGGACCACGAAGCGTGTGAGGGGTGTGACGAAATTGGTGTGGGTGACGCATGCGGGCAGTAGCACTTGCGCCTTCGGTGGAGCACCCTATGGGGCCACAAAAC
>CAUYUJ010003969.1:392534-400034 GCA_963575745.1 Prorocentrum cordatum
CCCCCCTCCTCGTCCTCCTCTCCCTCTGGGGGGGGGGGGCGGCGCGAGAGCGCGAAGTTATCCGCGCTTCGCAGAGCGCGAGAGCTCGAAGCTGGGAGCCCCAGATGACTGTACGCTTTCGGACCTCCGCGCGGCTTCCCTGGATCGGCACCGGGCCCACCCTGGCGGCGCCTCCAGCGGCGCCCCCGGCGCCTCCGGCGGCGCCCCCGGCGCCTCCGCGCGCCGGGGGGGGGGGAGCCCCGCGGAGACACGAGCAGCCCGCGCGGACCTCCGAAAGGTTGCGTCCGTGCCTCTCTTTCCTCGGAACGGAACGGAACGGAACGCCTGTGCGGGCATGCGCCCGGGCCCCTCAAGGGCGAGGCGGGTGAGGCCAGGGCCTGGCACGAGAAGCTGCGCGCGTCGGGGGTCTGCTCAGGACACAGCGTTCCGTTCCGTTCCGTTCCGTTCCTCTCTTTCCTCTGCGAGCTTAGCCCACTCCAGCCCGAGAAGTTTTTGTGTCTGGGCGCAGCGTCGTTTGAAGCAGCCCAGCATCGGGGGTTGCAGCGGGTGCGGGGGTTTAGGTGGCAGGTTTGCACCGGGCTGGCGCAGCGGCGACCCCCAGCGCGGGCGTTCACTCCTCCTCCTCCTCCTCCTCCTCCTCCTCCTCCTCCTCCTCTTCTCCTCCTCCGCCTCCTCCTCCTCCTCCTCCTCTTCCTCCTCCTCCTCCTCCTCCTCCTCTCCTCCTCCTCCTCCTCCTCCTCCTCCTCTCCTCCCCTCCTCCTCCTCCTCCCTCCTCCTCCTCTCCTGCCTCCTCTCCTCCTCCTCCTCCTCCTCCTCCTCCTCCCCCCCCTCCTCCTCCTCCTCCTCCTCCTCCTCCTCCTCCTCCGCCTCCTCCTCCTCCTCCTCCTCCTCCTCCTCCGCCTCCTCCTCCTCCTCCTCCTCCGCCTCCGCCTCCTCCTTCTCCCCCTCCTCCTCCTCCTTTTTTCCCCCCCCCCCCTCCTCCCCCCCCTCCTCCCTCCCCCCATCCTCCTCCTCCACCTCCTCCTCCTCCTCCGCCTCCTCCTCCTCTCCTCCTCGCCGCCTCCTCTGCCCCTCCTCTGCCCCCTCCTCTCCTCCTCCTCCTCCTCCTCCTCCTCCTCCTCCTCCTCCTCCTCCTCCTCCGCCCCGTCCTCCTCCTCCCTCGCCTCCTCCCCGAATCGGCGGGATTCCGATCGACCTGCGCTGTCGGAAGGCCCCGAGGGCTCAAGGCTGAACGATCCGTGCGGTGCCAGGTGCCAGCGCCGATGCCGTCGCAGCGCCAGCTCATGGCACACTGCCTCGGGCGGGGGGGAGGAGCCGTGTGCGCGCACCGCGCGGGTCGGGTCGCCCAGCTAGCGGACGGCCTTCGAAGGAGGTGCACGCCATCCGGGCCACCCGCGCAGTCCCGGGGGCGGCTCGATGGCGCGAGGATGGCCGCGCGGCGCGCATGGCGGGGCGCGGTGCGCCAGTCTGGGCGGCCCAGGAGCCTCGCGCCCCGAACCTCGAGCGTCGATCCTCGAGCGTCGAACCTCGAGCGTCGATCCTCGAGCCCGGGCGACCTGCTCGGCTCGCGCGCGGTGCCGGGATGCGCGAAGCCGGGTGGCCCAAGCTAATACTTCCCCCCCCGCACCCAGACCATCCAAAAGGCCGTGCGGGGGCGCTTGCGCCCCCTGCGGGCCCTGCAGAGCTGTCCACACCTTCCCCGTGGCCTCTGCATGAGCACAGAGCTTCCTCCTACTCCCTCCTCCCTTCTCTCCCTCCCTCTTCTCCATCCTCCTCCTCCTCCTCCCTCCTCCTCCATTCTCCTCCTCCTCCTCCTCCTCTAGTCCTCTCAAGTCCTCCTCCTCCTCCTCCTCTCCTCCTCCCTCCTCCCTCCTCCTCCTCCTCCTCTCGTCTCCTCCTCCTTTCTCCTCCTCCTCCTCTCCTCCTCCTCCTCCTCTCCTGCTCGTCCTCCTCCTCCTCCTTTCTCCTCACCTCCCCTCCTCCCCCTCCTCCTCTGTTCTCCTCCTCCTCCCCCCTCCTCCTCCCCTCCTCCTCCTCCTCCTCCTCCTCCTCCTCCTCCTCCTCCGTCCTCCTCCGCCCCCTCCTCCTCCTCCTCCTCCTCCTCCTCCTCCTCCTCTCCTCCCGCCCCTCTCCTCCTCCCCCTCCTCCTCCCCTCCTCCCTCCTCCTCCTCCTCCTCCTCCTCCTCCTCTCCTCCTCCTCCGCCCCTCTCCTCCTCCTCCTCCTCCCCCCCTCCTCCCTCCTCCTCCTCCTCCTCCTCCTCCTCCTCCTCCTCCTCCTCCTCCTCCCCCTCCCTCCCTCCCTCCCGCCCTCCCTTCCGCTGACCGCCTGCCCCCCTCCCCTCTGCAGCCCCCGCGAGAGCGAGAGCGCCCCGGTGGCCGCGCTTCCCGGCGTGCAGGGCGCCGCCCGGCCCTCCCGAGGGGGAGGCGCCGCTCGGGCGCCCAGCCAGGCGCGCGCCGCTTCGCGGGCGAGAGCCACGGCCGGACCCGCAGGGGAGACAGACGACGGCGACGGCGGCGGCGGCGACGACGTCGGCGACGGCGACGGCGGCGGCGGTGGCGACGACCACGACGAGGACGAACACGACGACGACGACGACGGAGATCACGAGGACGACGACGACGATGATGACGATGACGACGACGACGACGGCGACGACGACGACGACGACGGCGAGGACGAGGACGACGAGAACGACGAGGATGACGACGACAACAACGACGACGAGGACGACGACGACCACGACGACGACGACGACGATGATGACAGCGGCGGCGGCGGCGACGGCGACGACGACGACGACTACGACGACGATCACGATCAGGACGACGACGACGACGACGACGAGGACGACGACGAGGTCGGCGACGACAGCGACGACGACAACGAGGACGACGACGACGACGACGAGGACGACAACGTCGACGACGACCACGACGACGAGGACGACGACCACGACGACGACGGCCACGATCATGACGACTACGACGACGACGAGGACGACGACGAGGTCGACGACGACAAGGACGACAAGGACGGTCACGACGACGACGAGGACGACGACGAGGACGAGGACGACGACGAGGACGACAACGACGACGACGACGACCACGACGACGACGACGACGACGAGGACGGACACGACGACGACAGCCACGACCACGACGACGACGAGGACGACGACGACGACGACGATGGCGACGGCGACGGCGACGGTCACGACGACGACGACGACGACGACGACGACGGCGGCGACGACGACGACGACGACGACTGCGACGGCGATGGCGACGGCGACGACGGCGACGACGACGGCAACGACGACGACTACGACGACGACGACGGCGACGACGACGCCGACGACGACGACGACGACCACGACGACGAAGACGATGACGACCACGACCACGACGACGACGACGACGACGACGACGGCGACGACGGCGACGACGACGACGACGACGACGGTGATGGCCACGACGACGACGACGACGACGACGACGACGACGGTGGTGGCGGCGACGACGACGGCGACGTTGCGACGGCGACGACGACGACGGCGACGACGACGGTGACCGCGACGACGACGACGACGACGACGACGACGACGGCGGCCAGGACGACGACGACGACGACGAGTGCGAGGACGACGGCGACGTCGACGACCACGACGACGACTGGGACGACGGCGACGACGACGATGGCGGCGGTGGCGGCGACGGCGACGGCGACGTTGCGACGGCGACGACGACGACGGCGACGGCGACGGTGACTGCGACGGCGACGACGACGACGACGAGGACGACGACGAGGTCGACGACGACAAGGACTACAAGGACGGTCACGACAACGACGACGAGGACGACGACGAGGACGACGGCGAGGACGACAACGACGACCACGACCACGACCACCACGACCACGACGACGACGGCGACGACGACGGCGACAGCGACGGCGACGACGACGAAGACGACGACGACACCGACGGCGACGACGACGACGACGGCAACGAGGACGACGACGACGACGGCGACCACAGCAAGGACGACGACGACGACCACGATCTCGACGACGACCACAACAACGGCGCCGACGGTGACGACCACGGCGCCGCCGACGACGACGACGACGACTGCCACGCCGACGATGACGACTACGACGATGATGACGATCAGGACGACGAGGACGACGGCGACGACGTCGACGGCGACAACGACGACGACGACGAGGACGACGAGCACGAGGATGACGGTGACGACCAGGATGACGTGGACGACGACGATGCTGACCACGACGACGACGGGGACGACGACGCCGACGACGACGACGACGACGACGACGGCGACGACGACGATGGCGACGGCGACGACGACGACGACAAGGGACGACGAGGACGACGACGACGGCGACCGACGAGGACGTCGACGACGACGACGACGGTGGCGACGACGACGACGAGGACGACCACGACGACGAGGACGACCACCAATACGATTATGATGCTCCAACCTACCTTAGCCTTGATCACCAGAAAGAATTTCGAGCGTCCAAAAAAGTACCGAAACTCTAGGGTTTTCACGTGTCGGGCCCTTGGGGACACTCGCCCGACATTGTTTGGACACTCTTTTGACACTTGTCCGGGCCTTATGTAGGATGGGAACAACATAACACTACGAGGAGGACGACGGCGACCACGACGATGAGGACGATCACGACGACGAAGACGACGACGACCACGACCACGACGACGACGACGACGGCGACGGCGACGACGGCGACGACGACGACGACGAGGACGACGAGGACGAAGGCGACGACGATGACGACGACGAAGATCGCCAGGACGACGAGGACGACGACGACGGCGACGGCGAAGGCGACGGCCACGACGACGACGAGGACGACGGCGACGACGACGACGAGGACGACGACGACGACCACGACGACGGCCACGCCGACGACGACGACTGCGACGACGACGACGACCACGACGACGACGACCACGACGAGGACGATCATGACGATAAGGACACTTGCGACGACGACGACGACGGCCACGACCACGACGACGACGAGGACGACCATGACGACGAGGACGACGACGACGAGGGCGACCACGACGACGAGGTGGACGACGACAACCTCGACGACGAGGGCGACGAGGACGACGACCAGGACGACCACGACGTCGAGGACAACCACGGCGACGACGACGACGACGGCCACCACGACGACGACGACGGCGACGAGGACGACAACGACGACGACGTGGACGACGACGACGACGAGGACGACGACAAGGAGGAGGACGACGACTACGGCGGCGACGGCGACTACGACGACGACCACAAGTGACGACGACGACGAGGACGACGAGGACGACGGCGACGGCGACGGCGACGGCCACGACAACGACGATCAGGACGACGACGACGAGGACGACGACGAGGTCGACGACCACAAGGACAACAAAGACGGACACGACGACGACGAAGACGACGACGACGAGGACGACGACTACGACGACCACGACGACCACGACGAGGACGATGACGAGGGCGACAACGACGACCACGGCCACGACGACGACGACAGCGACGGCGACGGCGACGGCCACGACGACTACGACGACGACCACCACGATGATGACGACGACGATGACGACGCTGACGATCAGGACGACGAGGACGACGACGACGAAGACGACGAGGACGATCACGACGACGAGGGCGACCGAGACGACGACGACGACCACGACGAGGACGACGACGACGACGACAACAACGACGACGACGAGGACGACGACGAGGACGATGACGGCGAGGACGCCCGCGCGACGACGAGGACGACGACGACGACGAGGACGACCACGGCGGCGAGGGCGACCACGACGACGACGATGATGACGACGACGAGGGCGACGACTACGACGACGACGAGGACGATGTCGAGGACGACATCTATGACGACGACGACAGCGAGGACGGCCACGACGACGACGGCGACGAGGACGACGACGACGACGTCCACAACGACGACGCCGAGGACGGCGATGACCAGGACGGCCACGACGACGAAGACGACGACGACGACGACGACGGCCACGACCACGACGACGAGGACAACGACGACGACGACGACGACGAGGACGTCGACGACGGTGGCGACGACGACGACGACGACGACGACGAGGACGACGACGACGACGACGTCAAGGACGGCCACGACGACGATGACGACCACCACTACGAGGAGGACGACGACGGCCACGACGACGAGGACGACCACGACGACGAAGAAGACGACGACGACAACGACGACGAGGGCGGCGACGACGACGACGAGGACGACGACAACGACGACGAGGACGAGGGCGACGACGATGGCGACGACGACGAAGACCGCGAGGACGACGAGGACGACGACGACGAAGACCGCGAGGACGACGAGGACGACGACGACGACGACGGCGACGACGACGACGGCGGCGACGGCGACGACGACGAAGACGACCATGACCACGACGACGACAGCGACGACCACGACGACGACGACAACTACGACGACGACGACGGTGGTGACGACGACGACGCCGACGACGAGGACGACGACTACGAGGTCGACAACGACGACCAGGACGATCACGACGACGACGATGACGACGACGACGGCCACGACGAGGACGATCACGATGACGACGACGTCCACGACGACAACGACGACGGCCACGACGACGACGACGGCGACGGCGACGACGAGATACGACGAGGACGAGCAGGACGACGAGGGCGACGAGGACGACTACGAGGACGACGACGACGACGACCACGACGACAGCGAAGACGACGACAACGACGACGACGACCTCGGCGACGACGACGACGAGGACAACCATTACGACGAGGACGACGAGGACGACGACGACCACGACGACGACGGCGAGGACGACGAGGACGACGACGGCGACGGCGACGACGACAACGACGACGAGGCCGATCACGACGACCACGACAACGACCGCGACGACGACGACGACGACGACGACGACGACGACGACGACGACGGAGGTGGCGACGACGACGACGACAACGACGACGGCGACGACGGCAGCGACGACGGCGAGGCTGACCACAACGACGACGACGACGACGACGACTACGACGACGACGACGACGAGACGAGACGACCACGACGACGAGGACGACGACGACGACGAGGACGTCGCTGACGACGACGACGAGGACGACCACGACGATGGCAACGACGAAGACGATCACGTTGACGACGATCACGACGACGACGACAACGATGACGACGGCGACGACGACGACGACGACCACGACGACGATCAGGACGACGACGACGAGGACCACGACGACGATGACCACGACGACGACCACGACCACGACGACGACGACGGCGACCTGAACGACGACGAGGATGACGACGACGTTGACGACCATGACGAGGACGACTACGACGACGTCGACGACCACGAC
>CAUYUJ010003969.1:407534-415034 GCA_963575745.1 Prorocentrum cordatum
GGGGCTCCGCGTTCCTTAAAATGGTTTCGCAGCTTGCCTCAGGTTGTCCTTAGGTTTTCGATGGGGCATCGAAGTTTTAACCTATTGAAAACAGGGGCCTCGTTCCTTCTTTAGGGTCCCTTAGGTCCCCCGACTGTATTCGCCCCTCTCGTCGCCGCCGAGTCCTGGGGGCCGCTGGGGCGCATGCCGCGCAGGCCCCCTGCGGGGCAGCCTCTTGGGCCCCTCGCGGGGTCGCGCGCCTTTGCTCCTGCGCGGGCGGGCCGGCGAAGAGCGGGCGGAGCTGGGTCGCCGGCCGGGGCGGGGGCCCGGGAGGCGCAGTGGGAGGCCGCTGCGCGAGAGTGGGAGGCCGCTGCGCGAGAGCCCCTGCGGGGCAGCGTTTTGGGCCCCTTGCGGGGTCGCGCGCTGTGCTCCTGCGCGGGCGGGCCGGCGAAGAGCGGGCGCGGGGCTGGGTCGCCGGCACCAGGGCGGGGTGCCCGGGGCGGAGGCGCAGTGGGAGGCCGCCTGCGCGAGAGCACGGAAATCGGCACGAATGAAAGGGGCACGGAAAGGATGGGCACAATGCCCAACAGCAGTTCCTGTTCAATTCAGTTCGGCGAAGAGCGGGCGCGGGGCTGGGTCGCCGGCACCAGGGCGGGGTGCCCGGGGCGGAGGCGCAGAGGGGGGCCGCCTGTGCGAGAGCACGGAGATACGGTAGAGGACAACAATTACTGAACACTTCCCCTTTCAGGAGGGGAAGAAACACACAGGCACAATTATGAATCGTCGATCCCGAGAACATGCGGGAAAATATGGGAAGTGGGGGGGGGGGAGACGAAAACCCCAAAAATATGGAAACATATGCGGAATCTGTTTATTTGTATGTCTTTATTTGTGTGTCTTGTGGCCCCTTCACCCTTGTCCCCCAAACTCGATGTTAGCACGCGCGGGGGGGACTGCGGTCGAAGTGCATCTCATCAGACCCACCGCCAGCTTTGAACACTGGGGGGAGGGGGGAGGCGTTGGCTGATGAATTTGGCATGAGTGTTCGCTAATGTGTTCCGAGGCCTGTATCGGCACGAGCGAAAGGGGTACGGAAAGGATGGGCACGATGCCCAACAGCAGTTCCTGTTCATTTTGAACAGGACTCGCGAGTTTCTGATAGTAGGTCGTCGGCCTGGCCGGGGAGCGCAGCGCGGCGGACGAGCCGCCCCTGGCCGACGCCCGAAGTGTTTCGTGGCGCCCAGGGCGCCGGGAGCGGAAAGGGACTTTGCGAGGGACCGAGCGGCGCGGCGGGGATCGGCGCGAACGGAATGGGTACGGGAAGGATGGGTACGATGCCGAACAGCAGTGCCTGTTCATTTTGGACAGGACTCGCTGTCCGCGCTGCCGCGGCCTGTGTCCATTTGACACAGAAGGCCACCTGCCCAACAGCGGCCGCTGTTGGTCTGGGGCAGCACCTGTGGTTGGGCATTGTACCCATCTTTTCCGTACCCATGTCGGGCGTCCAAAGGAAAGATTGGCTCGTTGCGGTCGTGTGTCGAGAGCACGCAAGAAGCACCCTGCGTGCCTCCAGGGTGCCCGGGACTCTCGGGCTTCGGTGGTTCCGCTGCGGAGGGCGCGCTGCTCCCGCACCAGGAACTCGTGGTCGCCGAGGAAAAAAATGCACACGTCCGAGCGATGGCAGGGGCGCAGGAGGAGGAGGAGGAGGAGGAGGAGGAGGAGGAGGAGGAGGAGGAGGAAAGGGAGGAGGAGGGGGAGGAGGAGGAGGAGGGGGAGGAGGGGGAGGAGGAGGGGGAGGAGGAGCAGAAATGCCCACGTCCGAGCGGTGCCAAGGCGGGGCGTCCTGGGGTCTCCGGGCCGGGCTCCCCGCGGAAGGCTCCCTGTGGTCGAGCTCCTCTTGCGGAGAGGCGGGCCACGCCTCCGTGCGCGCGTGGGTGCGCTCCGCCGCGCGGCATCGGGCGGCCTTGGGCTCGCCGTCCTGGGGGGCACCCTCGCCGTTGGATCCGGCGCGCCCGCGCCCCCCGATCCACGGACCAGGGATACAGTTCGGGGGAGCGTAAGACCCGGGTTTGCCAGGACTCGGGTTCGCCACCGTTTTTGACGACCGCGCCTCGGATTTTGACGAGGAGGAGTTTCGTGGGATGTCTGCAGCGGGAGGCCTCGTCAAAATGCAGGCTCGGCCTCGTCATTTTTTTGACGACCTCGTCGGGGATTTCCGAGTCCCCTGTACCCAGGTCTTACGTCCCCCTGAGCAGTCGGGCCGCTGAAGAAGGAACCCTTGTCGTTGGGGAGGGGCTCGGGGTTCCTTGATGGTTTTGCAGTTTGCCCTGCGTTTGCCTGCCGTTGTCCATGGGACGTCGAAGTTGAACTCATGGGAGAAAGGGGGCCTCGTTCCTTCTTTGGGGTTCCTTAGCTCAACGCCCCGACTGTACAGTGCCGTTTCTGATACATGCTCCGCGTGCGGATCATGTATTAAAAATGCAGGGATCTAGTAGTAAAAACGAGGAGTTCATGCATACATATATTCCTACATTAATCCTGTACTACAAATCCGATATTTTTAAAGATCCCATGTGTTACAAACTGCCCTGTACGTGTTGGCGTGCGCCCACGTTGCTTCTGTCCGCGTGGCCCTTTGCGCGAGGCAGCCGCCCTCCGGACTGCGAGGCAGTCACGGCGCGGTTCTTCTTATAGGCGCCCGCCAAGCCAGGAGGTGTTCGGAGGCGGACAGGCCTCCCACCCTGACACGTCGATTCAGGAATTGGCCGTTTTCGGTTCGCGAGAGGGCGCCGCGGCCGTGATCTTTGCGGGTCCGGGTCCGTCGGTTTCGGTCCCAGGCCGTTTTCACTGAGGGGAGGTTTACTACAGGGAGGCTTGTCCACCGCCAGGAGGTCTGGAGAAGCCATGTGAAACGTGTCCGCCCATCCAGGAGGTTTGGAGAGAAAGAAAAAAAAAAAAAAAGCGCTCGGTGCGCCATCGGCGGCAGAGGCACCGAAGGGGGGCCCGCCTCCGAAGCGCCCCGCCGCTTTCCGCTGCCTCCTCGGGGGGCGGGGCACCCCGTGGCCCGCGGCGCACGGCCTGGGGTGAGAAGCCCGCTCGGGATACCCTGGGGCATACCCTTGTGGAAGTCGGTCAATGGAGAGGAAGCGCACTGCCTCAAGCATGTTTTAAATGTGTAAAAGATGTTTGACATATGTTTAGAGCATGTTTTACACACGTTCAACACATCTTTAACTCGATGATAGGATTGTTAGAGTGCCCAGTGGCCGACGGCTGGGATGAGCACGCAGAGGTGGGCGACGACTCCAACGGCCATCCTCTGCCGCACGCTCGGGCCGCGGCGCGCCGACGGGCGTGAGGGTGACGGAGCTGCAATCGTTTGCCACGCCAGCGGGGCCTACTTCACGGGCCTCGCGCCGGCGAGGGCCCCGCTGCGGCCCTGCCTTCGAGGGAGAGGCGGGCCGTGGCTCGCACGGCCAGCTCCGCCGTCGCAGGGCAAGCCGGGCACGGCAGCGTCCGACGTCTTAGGTGGGTGTGCAGGATTTCGGCATACCCTTGTGGAAGTCTATCAAATGGAGAGGAAGCACCCTGCCTCATAATTCCCAGATGTCTAAAACATGTTTCAAGCATGTTTTCAATATGTAAAGCATGTTTGAAACATGTTTAGAGCATGTGTTACACACGTTCAACACATCTTTAACTCGATGATAGGATTGTTAGAGTGCCCAGTGTCATGGCATCCACAACGCTCGGGGCACCCTGGGGCATACACCCTGGGTCCCGTTCCGCCCGTTCCCTTCGGGGACAACACGACTCATGACGCCGGGTGCACCCAGAGAGGTCGGCGGATTTGTACAGGCGCGATGCCGCCTTCCTGACAAGCCGCTTGCTGCCTTCCGCGGCGCCGGACGTAGGACACAGGTGGAGAGCAACGGCTCTGGCGGCGGCCACGTCCCCAAGTAGCAGGGCAGCGAGGCAGCGACGGCAGTGACGACGACGATGACGGCGAGAACGGCGTCGACGACGACCCATGATGTCGGCGGCGGCGACCGCGGCGACGACGGCGATTGCGAGGACTGCGGCGGCAACGACGACGCCGAAGACGATGGGGCCATAGCGACTAGCGACGACGTCGACGACGAGGACGAAGGCGAGGAGGAACAGGAAGATCATGCTAAGAGATGCGGTAGAAGGTTATTCCTCTGCATTGGAATCGGAGCGAAGGCGGGGGGAGGCTGAGCCCAGATCGCTGCTCCCCACCTCTTTTGAATACGTTGTGACCAGTGCGCGCAAGATGGCTTAGGCCTCTTGCGCGAGTTTCCAGCTCACATGTTCCAAGCCGCCCGGATTCGGCCAGAGTGCGCGGGGTCCGGGGATCGCGCCGCATCGCGAGGCGCGACCCCAAGCACGATTCGTTCCACCCTGACGTCGCCGACGCATTGATTTGGATTTGGCGACGCGGCGCGGATCGATATGCTCTGGGAGGATTTCGGAGGTCTCGGGAGGTCTCTGCAGGTCTCCAGGGGTCCCAATTGGGGGAGGCTTCCGGAAGCCCTCACAGGCCCGACAGGGCCCAAATGCACACACACACACACACACACACTTACACAAAGAAGATGAAGAAGAAGAAGAAGAAGAAGAAGAAGAAGAGCAATATGCAATGATAATGATACGCTTAATTCATCTTTAAAAACAGTCCAAAAATTGTCTGGGGACGATGTGCTTAAGTGTTTTGGGGCATGTGTTGAGCATTGTCTGGGTATTTGTAACAGTTCGTCCAGAAGTCCGCCTGCAGGAGGAAACGCCCGACCTGATGATACGCTCCAGGATTTCCAGGATACTTCCTGGGGGCCACTGGTTTTTCCCAAACGGTACGCACGGGGCTCCCGCAGCGAGGGCCGTTGGGTGCTCAGGAGCGCTCCTGGAGCGCAACCAGAGCCGATCGCGTCACGATGGCTGCGTTCGTAGCCCCGTGTGCGGACGCCTGGACCGCGCGCCGACCGCGGGCTGCCTCTCGTGCCTTTCCGCCTCCGTCCCTCTCTGCAGCCGCGTCTATGGCTCAGTGCCAATCTCTACTAAGGCCACGTCGGGCGTGCCCCGTTCCAGAAGGGAAGTCCAAAACTAGTCCAAAGAACAGTGTGGGGGGACGATTAGTTGAGCATTCGTTGGCCATTTTTGACGATGTGTTGAATCTGTGTTTTATTTGTCGTCCAAAATCCGTTTGCAGGAGGACATGCCCGACCTGAAGCCACCTCTGGCTCAGTGTCATTCTTCTTTTGGAAGTCGATTAATGGAGAGGAAGCATGCTGCCAAAAAAAATCCAGATGTCTAAAGATTGTGTCAACCATGTTTTAAATGTGTAAACGCATGTTTGAAACGGAGGGGGGGGCGGGGTTTCGAACCCCCCCCCCCTCCCCCCTCCCATGACGGAAGGGGGAAGGGGGGTTCGAACCCCCCTCTCCTCTCTCTTCGGGCCGGCGCCTGCGTCGGCGGCGGCTGGCGGCGGCGGCGGGGACGACGGTTTCCTTGTCTGGGCCGGCGCCGGCGCCTGCGGCGGCAGGCGGCGGCGGCGGGGAGCGTCGACGAGGAAGATGGTGATGGTGGTGGTGGTGGTGGTGGTGGTGGTGTGTGGTGGGGTTGTGGTGTGGGTGCTTGTGGTGGTGCTTGTGGTGGTGCTTGTGTGGTGGTTTGTGGTGGTTGTTGTGATGGTGGTGGTTGGTGGTGGCGGTGGGTGGTGGGTGGTGGGTGGTGGGTGGTGGGTGGTGGGTGGTGGGTGGTGGTGGGGTGGTGGTGGGTGGGTGGTGGTGGGTGGGTGGGTGGTGGGTGGTGGGTGGTGGGTGGTGGGTGGTGGGTGGTGGGTGGTGGTGGTGGTGTGGGGGTGGTGGTGGTGGTGGTGGTTTGGTGGTGGTGTGGTGGTGGTTTGTGGTGGTGGTGGTAGTGGTGGGTTGTGGTGGTGGTGGCGGCGGTTTGGTGGTGGTGTGGTGGTGGTTTGTGGTGGTGGTGGTGGGTTGTGGTGGTGGCGGTGGTTTGTGGAGGTGGTGGTGGTGGTGGCGGTGGCGGTGGCGGTGGTGGTGGTGTGGTGGTTTGTGGTGGTGGAGGTGGTAGTTGGTTGTGCTGCTGGTAGTGGTGGTACTTGGGTGGTAGAGTGTGGCGGTGGTGGTAGTGGTGGTGGGTTTTTGTGGTGGTGATGGTGAGTTGTGGTGGTGGAGGTTGTGGTGGTTGTGGTGGCTGTTGGTGGTGGCTGTGGTGGTGGTGGTTGTGTGGTGGGTTGGTGGTGGTGGTGGTGGGTTGAGGCGGCGGTGGTGGTTGTGGTAGTGGTGGTGGTGGTAATGGTTGTAATCGTCGCTGCGTCTCCGCCGTCGCTGGCGTCAGCGCCGGCGCTGCTGGCCGCCGCCAGCGCCCGCGCCGGCGCCAGCGCCAGGGGGGGGGTTGAACCCCCGCACCCCCCCCTCCTCCCTCGCTGCGTCCCCGCCGTCGGCGCTGCTGGCGGCCGCCAGCGCTGGCGCCAGCGCCGGCGCCGAGGGGGGGAGGTTTGAGTTTCCCCCCCCCCCCTTGGGAAAGGGGGGGTGGGGTTCGGGGGGCGGGGTTTGGGGGGGAGGGGAGTCCCCTTGGTTTCGATCGACGGGCCCACCCCCTGGTTCGAAACGCGCCGCCGAATGTTCCCAAGGCAAGCGCCCGTGAAACGCGCTCTCTCTCTCTTTCTCTCTCTCTCTCTCTCTCTCTCTCACCTGTCCTGGCAGGTCTGCCGGCCGCCTGACAGCGGTGCGCTGGCCCACGGGAGTTGGCCGTTGAGGGTCACGCGGGGCCTGGGGGGCCCTCGTGGCTTGTAGCCCCACCGACCCCCCGCCAGCGTCCGTCAGAGGAGGGCCCTGCCCTGGCGGATCCGCATGGGCCTTCGGCCGCCGGAGACGGGCTGATGGGGCAGGCAGGGTTCTTCGCGATTGCCACCAGCATCATGGCCTTCATCGCCGTGGGCTGCCATCCCCGCCCAGTCTTCTGACTCGACAAGCGGCGCATCTGGGGGGGCCCTCGCTACCGCGACATCTGTGCCAGTCGAGGACGCCTGGCGCCTCTTGTCGGAACTGGATTGGAGAGGACCAGGAACCAAACCCGTCGACAGCATCTACTACCAGGACGTCGTGCGCACCAGAAGCAAGGGAGGCCAGCGCCGACTGCCCGTCGCGGTCACTAATGACAGCCGCGCTCGCCTCGACCAGGGTCAACGTGGAGATCCAATCCAGGCGGCCAAGCGCCACGGGCAGGATCTACCTTGCAGCGTCGCGCGCGGCCGCGCTGGGCCCGCTCTGCGCGAGCGATTGGAAACGCACTTCTCGCGGTGGTCCATCTGTGGCGGGAGGGGGCGGGATCCGACTCGGCGGGCGGCCGAACCCGCCGCGCCCCTGCTCGAGGACGCGCGGGTTTCGAACGCAGGGGGGGCTGGCGGGCCAGCGCTGGAGGCGCGCCCGCGGGCCCCGACGTCGCCGCTGCAAAGCCCAACGGCCGAGGCAGGGGCGCGGGGAG
>CAUYUJ010003969.1:417534-435419 GCA_963575745.1 Prorocentrum cordatum
CCGCCCCTGGCCGACGCCCGAAGTGTTTAGTGGCGCCCAGGGCGCTGGGAGCGGAAAGGGACTCTGCGAGGGACCGAGCAGCGCGGCGGCGATCGGCACGAACGGAATGGGCGCGGAAAGAATGGGTATGATGCCCAACAGCAGTTCTTGTTCATTTTGAACAGGACTCGCTGTCCGCGCCGCCGCGGCCTGTGTCCATTTGAAACAGAAGGCCGCTTGCCCAACAGTGGCCGCTGTTGGTTTGGGACAACATGTGTTGTGGGGCATTGTACCCATTCCTTCCGTACCCATTTCGGGCGTCCAAAGGGGAGTCGGCGCGTGCGCGCGCGTGCTGAGCTCTCGCGTGCCATGGATCAAGTTGCGGTTCCCCCTTCGCCCTTGCTTCTCAGCAGTGCGATGTGGTGGCGCTCGTTCCCCACGCGGAACGTTTGGCTTTCGCGCGGGGTGCGAGGTGCCTCTCCTTCCTACTCTGCAGCCATCTGGCTCAGCGTCAACCTTTCTCGGAGAATTTCGTTCCTCACGTGGAACGTTTGGATTTCGCGCGGGGTGCGAGGTGCCTCTCCTTCCTACTCTGCAGCCATCTGGCTCCGCGTCAACCTTCCTCGCGCCCACTCGGCAACCTTGCTCGCGCGCTGCGCCCCCCCAGGGCGGGGAGGCAGCGCGCCTCTGCGCGTGCTGGACTCGCGCGTCGTGGAAAGAGTTCGGTGTGCCCCTCCGCCTAGTGTCCAGGCGTGGCAGGGTGCGCGTTGGGATGAGGCCTGGACCTGGCCGCGTGCCCCTTGCACTTGGCGCGAGAAGAGGCAACTGGTTACGCAATGAGAGTCCCAGAGAACAGCAAGAGGTAGGAAGGAGCAGGAGGAAGGAGTAACCCTTGGCGGAGGATAGGATGAGGTACTGTGATCATAGAGCTTTCCAGCCGTGCTGTCCATCATCTCAGGCGATCGCGAACAGGGATCAATGGGGCGTGGATTAGCGACGGGCCCCGCTTCCGTGGGAAATCGCAGATCTCCGCCGCCGAGAGAGGCGGCACCGGCCGCACTTTGGGGAGGGCACCCCCCCGATCCATGGATCTGGCGACCGCGCGCCGAATTCGTGGATCGCGAGGCCACGTTCGCGCGCCCCCGCTCATTCCCGTCCCAAGAAAGACCTCGATCCGTGATCCTCTGGCCCCGTTTGGGCGGCCCCTTCGTGACGCGCGCCTGCCCGCCCGCGGAGAGAAAAAGCGGCGTTTCCCGCGGGCCTCCGCCGGCCGAGCGCGCCCCTCGGCGGCGGCCGCGGCGCTGCCGCGGCCCCCGCCGCGGAGTGCGCGGCGGGGCTCGCGGGCGCAGCGCCCGGCGCGAGGGGCGGCACGGGCCGTTCGGCCTCCTCCTTCTCCTCCTCCTCCTCCTCCTCCTCCTCCTCCTCCTCCTCCTCCTCCTCCTCCTCCTCCTCCTCCTCCTCCTCCTCCCAAGCGGCCCCGGCTTGCCCGAGGGGGGGCGAAGATGGTGGCTTCCAGAGCACCTCTCCCCCCCACGAGCCCCAGAGGACCCCAGAGACCTCGAAGTGGCGCGGAAAGCTGAGAGCACCTTGGGCCAGGATCACTTCCAGCAACGCCCGACCAGATCCCAGCCTGCTCCAGCCGTCATCTTGCTTCACCAGCCGAAGGGGAGTTCCTGATGTTCACCAGCCGCCGCCGCCGGGGGAGGTCCAATCAGTTTCGAACGTGTTTTTGCTGCGTGTTTGATTTCCCACATGCTTAGCTGGGTTCTGGTGTTCTTCCCACCCGCGTCGCACCCGCGTGCCTCAGTCACACCCTCTCCGCCCCACCTCCTCCCCTTTCCATCTTCTCCTCCGTCTTGCACCCCGCCCGCGTCGCACCCGCGTCTCCCACCAGACGCATGCAACACATCATGCAACACATGCGCTGTATTGACATGAGGCACGCGCCCACATACAGCCGCACACACACACACACACACACACACACACACACACACACACACACACACACACACACACACACACACACACACACGCGCGCGCGCGCACGCACGCACACACGCACGCACGCACGCACGCACGCACGCACGCACGCACGCACGCACGGACACACACACACACACACACACACACACACGCACACGCACACACACGTACACACACACGCACACACACACATCATCATCTTCATCAGATTCATCATACTATTCATCTTCATCATCATCAGCAGCATCATCATCCTCATCATCATACACACACGACACACATACGCAGACCTAGTCGCTCACATGGCACGCGGACGACAAAACAAACGCGTAGGATTTGCATGTCGTGGGAGGCGTTGCAGAGTCTCGACGCCATCGGGGGGTGCGCAGGGGGTAGTCTCTCGGCGCGGCCTCTATGTGTACCAGGGTCGGAAAGCAGTGGTCCCTCGGGGATGGCTCTACGGGTGCCAGGGTCAGAAAGCGTGGAAGCCGTGGGATTTCCTCGACACCAGAGGGGGTGCGCAAGGGGTAGTCCCTCAGCGCGGCCTCTATCCGTGACACGCTCGCAGGGCGTGGCAGGAGTGGCCCTTTGTCGACACAACGGGGGATTCGCAGAGGGTTGTCTTTCAGCGCGGCCTCCATCCGTGCCACGGTCGCAGGTCGTGACAGGCGCGGCCTTTTCACTACACCAGAGGGGGTGCGCAGGGGGTGGTCCCTCAGCGCGGCTGATGAGCGATGTCGGTGGAGGTATGTGGAACGAAGACCGGCAGTCGATGGTCGTGTTCTTTTTGTTATCGTTTGCAGACTTGGTGTACGACGAGGAGTTAGATCACATGTGGCCCCAGGTCGCTCTGCTGGTGCTCGGGTACCTTCCCATCATGATCCCACGGCTGATGAACCTGGTGACTCATCGTCGCTGGAGGTGGAACCAGCAGTCTCTGGTCGTGTGGCCAGGGTTGTGCCGATCGCCTCCGCTTCGGCGTCATCGTCATCTTATGGTCCTCCGGCTACACCTGCTGCGCCTGCTGCTGTGCCTGCTCCAGCGAGACATACCAGGTGAGCCCGTACCTGAATTTTCTGAGGATGATCCAGCCAGAGTTGCATCGCCTGCCGTTCAGCGTCGAGCTCGTGTTGTGCGTACTGCCGATCGTGAAAATGGCATTCAGGCGGATACTGAAGGCGCCGACTGGTTTGACTGGTGAATGGGACGAGCTCTCACGCTGCAGCACAACACGACTGCCACGGTGGCTCGCCGCACCATACGTAAGGTGCACATACATGTGTGGCACGCCCCGGCTTTGTGCCTGAAAGAAATGATGATTTTTGCGAGCGCTCCTCAACATTAACCTGATTCAGGTGGTACGCGACACCTTCCCTGCTTGACCGGGCAAGAGACCCATAGCTACCAGCCGGGTGATCACCGCATTCAACCAAGACGTTCAGGTGGATCTACTGTTCTGGAAGAGCCTGGTAGTGATTCACATGCTTTGCACTTTGGTGTTATTTTCGGTTGCTGCGATTTTGGCTGACATGACGACCACTGAAGTCCTGAACGCCATCACCCACTATTGGATCAGAGTCGTTGGTCCGCCGTCGGTATTGACTTCAGATCACGAGGGGACGTTGGATAGCGACTTTGCGCGATCGTGGGCTTCGAGATGGAATATCAAACTTGATTTTCGGCCTCGTGGTGCGCATGTTCGAATGGTAGAACAACACAATGAACTGCTGCGTGGACAATATCATCTGGTTGACGAAAAGCTTGCTCGCGATGCCCTGTTGGTGACAGATGTGGCTATTATTGATGAGTGTGTGCTGGCCAAGAACTGTATGATCGCTGTGATTGGTAATGCGACTCCGTGAAGCCGTACTCGGACGTACCATCCGATTCTACTTAATCTGGAACCGGCATCAACCGCAGCCTTACAATATCAGGATGACGACATGGAATTTTCCGTCATGCACACCGGCTTCGCGAAGCTGCATTGGCCAATGTAATCCAAGCCATTGTTTCGCAGCGAGTGGCTAGGGCGTTGCAGTGTCGCATCCGCCCTGTCGGGCAGTGTCAGAATCTGCAAGTGGGAGATGTCGTTGATATTTGGAGGTCGCCGCCCAGTAACGACAGGTTGGAAGGGTCTACTGTGGCCAATGCGAGCCGTATCGGTGAAGGTCTTGTAGACGTTCCGTGGCAGTCGAGAACTATGAGCTGCCGCCTCGCAGATGTGCGATATGAACTGTCCGTGGCCGCGATGGTATCGTCTGAGCATGTTCGACACTACTGGGAAGTGCCCATGACGCTGCTTCAGAGCTTCGCCGGCAGCATCGACAAGGGATTGGTGACCTTAGCTTGTGTCAATACCTCTCATGATTGGAAGTTGGCCAGACAGTGCGCGAAGTATCCCATAATTTGTCGCGCTGTGTTTCACGTGGGTGCGCGTGACCTGCAAAATCCGCAAGGGCTTCGCCCCCTGCCGCCGGCCCCCTCTCTCGGAGAATGGGCCATGGAAGAGCTAAGTCATGAGGCTTTGCCGCTGTCGTGCAGCAGTATCGGAACTTCACGCGAGGCCGATTCGCAATCGGCAAAACCAACTGATCTCAAGAGGGGCTACCACGCAGGGCGATTGGTAAGACGTGCATGGTTTACGAGCTTGGTTACCACACCTTGGGATTAAAGGGCCGAGGGAGTACTCGCAGTTTGGGCTGCCACGCCTTGCGATTGATGTGCGTGAGGGGTGGCACCGAATTTCAGAAATGTGGCAAATCCTTTGTGTTTTGGGACCCTGGCCCCGCGGATCTGCGTGAGGGGTGGCACCGAATTTCAGAAATGTGGCAAATCCCTTGTGTTTTTGGACCCTGACCCCGCGGATCTGCGTGAGGGTTGGCACCGAATTTCAGAAATGTGGCAAATCCCATTTGTCATTGGACCCTGACCCCGCGGATCTGCGCGAGGGGTGGCACCGAATTTCAGAAATGCGGTAAATCCCTTGTGATTTTGGACCCTGACCCCGCGGATCTGCGTGAGGGGTGGCGCCGAATTTCAAACATGTGGCAAATCCCTTGTGTTTTTGGACCCTGACCCCGCGGATCTGCGTGAGGGGTGGCGCCGGATTTCAGAAATGTAGCAAATCCCATTTGTTTTTGGACCCTGACCCCGCGGATCTGCGCGAGGGGTGGCACCGAATTTTAGAAATGTGGCAAATCCCTTGTGTTTTTGGACCCTGACCCCGCGGATCTGCGCGAGGGGTGGCACCGAATTTCAGAAATGTAGCACATCCCATTTGTTTTTGGACCCTGACCCCGCGCATCTGCGTGAGGGGTGGCACCGAATTTCAGAAATGTGGCAAATCCCTTGTGTTTTTGGACCCTGGCCCCGCGGATCTGCGCGAGGGGTGGCACCGAATTTCAAACATGTGGCAAATCCCTTGTGTTTTTGGACCCTGGCCCCGCGGATCTGCGTGAGGGGTGTCGATTTCGAGCCCCCCCAGCTATTCAGACAACGCGCCCAGGGGGTGCTAAAAATCCCGTTTGGGCCCCCCCCCCCCTCGCGCGGTCAATCAATTAGTTGCAGTAACCAGCAAGAAGCAGAACTGTAACACTGGAAACTACAAGCTACAACTGGCGCAGGAAACTGCGAATCACGGTCCTACAGCCTGGTGGCCCCGCAAGGGGGCCGGCGGATTAAAAGTTTTTTTGGAGGTCGACTGGGTCGCGACGCCCGGGCTCTTGAGTGCGCGGAGGGCTTGGACGAGAGACGCCGATTGCGCACTGGCGCGTTTGAAACTTCATTGGTTGGAAGTGGCAACAGGCCGTGGGCACGCCGCGACGCACGACTGAAGACTTGTTCGGTGGCGGCTGGAAGGACACAGTGTTTGTTCAGTTCCTCGTCATCGCTATGGAGCGCGTGGAGCATGCCAGGAATTCCATGCCTGGCGTACCACACCTGGGGCACATGCACGAGCATGTCGATCCTGGTGAGAGCGCGGTTCCTCCTCGTGTTCGGCTTCTCGCCATCAGACGACCTCGTAAAGATGATTTCTCTGAAGGTCCGCTGGCTGAGGCTCGTCGCACTGGCCAGCAGAACGCCATTGAGATCATAGGCGCCAGGGGTCGATAGACTCACAAGGTAATGGTAAGATTGCCCCCCCATGTTGTACCTTGCGTCCCACTCGCGGATGATGGAGCTAGTTTTGCCGCGAGCGAGGCCCCCGCCGCAGATGCTGATCACGACGATGCGGACGAAGAAGACCTGCACTGGGGATCGGTGCATGACGGCAGCGGTTCGCCATCAGCCACTCTCGCCTACTTTGGCGGTCAAGGCCCGGCCGTGGAGTTCAGCCCTGAAGATCCTGAGGGTCACGCGGGACTCGAAGTTTCTCGTCGACAGGCGCGGCGATTGGGACTTACCGAGCAGAAGTTGCAGAAGGGGCAGGCGATGGCGGTCTGTGCGCACGCGACGGAGGTCGCCCCGGTCATCGAGGGGGCGGTCAACATCTCGTCAGCTGCCGAGGCTGAACAACATCATGACTTGGTAGTGGCTGCCAAGCTGAAGGGATGAGAGATGGGTATATCGTGGAGTTGTGGCGCGAACGAAGAAGAAGGACGCAGACAATCGCATCGGCTCTCGCTGGATCAAAGGACGCCTCACTGCGCGCGGCTTCAAAGGTAGACGGAATCACGAGAAGGACCACACGAGGGCGGTTGCCGACGCTGCGTCTAGATGGGATCAGCGAGCCACATGCCCTATCGCCGCTCAGCAAGGATGGAAGTCCTGGCCGCTCGATGTGTCGATGGCCTTCTTGCGCGGCATGACGTTCGAAGAGCTGGCCGAGCGGCGCGGTTTCAAGTTGCGCGGCCTGCAGTTTGATCCACCTCCAGATGGAGCTGCACTGTTGAAGCAGATCGAGGATTCAATGAGGTGACTGAGACGTCGAACGCGCGCAAGCTTGGTTCCGGCACCAATGATGCCCGATGGGCTTGGCAGGTTAATCTTTCATATGCGCTGGTTGAATTTGGCTTCCTTCCCTGGGGGGCAGATCGCCAATTATGAATGTCGTTTCGCGCCGGGGCTCTCGTCGCCGCACTGGCCGCTCATGCGAACGATCTCACGGGCGCCTGCGATGACGAAACCAGAGAGTAGATCTTGCAGAAGTTCCGCGACAAGCATGAAGACGTCGCTTTGAATATGCCGCCTTGTGAGCGCGCGGGTACTCATCATGCGCAGGATGACAAGACCTGCGCCTTTTTCCATTGATCAGAATCAGTATGTGTCTCAGTTGCGGACTATTCTTTCTTCGCGATACACGGGCCAGTCCGATGATGATGTTGTTGACAATGTGTGTTGCAAGGCATGCGCTGGAGCTTGTTTGGCGGAGTTGCTTGGTTGACTTGGATTCGAGCTGGCATGGCAGTTTTTGTTGCACGGTTCCAGCGACATATTCAGAAGGTCACTATCACGGATGCGAAGGAATCCAGCGCGCTTCTCATATGGATCAAGCGGAAACCTTTCTGTAATATGTACACCGAGTTGGAGCTTCCGGCGGGCCTGCGCGCGATCGCAGACTCTGCTTACCGCGCTACTGCTGATGATTGCTTGGCGTTGAGGGCTCCTATACAAGTCCTGGTCGAGGGTCGCGATGGAATACTTGGTGGCCGCATGCACGTGGTAGACTACTACAGCAGAAGCAGACGCGAGCAACCATAACCACATTTGGCGCGGAGGTGACTAGCCAGTTGGTCGCCTCGGAGATGGGAATGATGCATCGCGGTTTCTGGCATCAGGTTCTTACAGAGTCGCGCGGTGCTGCTGAACTGCAAGAGGCTGCGAGCTCCGAAGTTTAACTCGATTGGTGAGGTCTGTATGCGGCTGGCTATGCTCATGCTGTGTACTCGGCAGTTACTGCTGAAGACACCACCGCGCCGAACGATAAGAGCCAGCTGTATGCGCGGTGCGGGCCATTAGAGACAGGTTGGACTGCGGCGCTGTCATTCGTCTCCTTAGATGTGATATTCAAAATCTGAGATGTGACGCTTTGACGAGTGATTCGGTTGCCCGCTCTGCTGTCGCGGATGCGTTCGGACATGGGTTTCTGGCGGATGTTGATAACGGTCCAGGTACATGTTTGGTCTGATCGTCGCCAGGCCGCTGCTACACATGGCTGGAAATTACTGCGTCCTGATCGTCAACGATTGTCTGGACTGGACTCTATGTTGTAAAGTGGCAGTACATTGGTGCAGGTAGTCTTGGGTGGAGCGGGCCACCAAGATGTATTATTGGAGCCGCGTGCTCACATTCAGTATGATGATTGGCATGTGCGGGTGTCCAGTGTGAATGCTCTAAGACATGATGGCTGGCACTTAACGTACGACATCGGCGTGATGGAGATGGTGCCAGAGTCGAAAAGCACGTTCCCCGACCCCCCATCCATTGAGGTGTGCCGCCCGCCGCGGCCGTCGCGGCTCGAGGAGGCCTGCCACTTTACCCTGATTTTGTGTGGCGCGCCTCTGTTGAGCCCACGATCTTGCGACGGGCTAAGCCACGCGTCTGTATTCATGCTTCTCGGCATGCAGCCCCACTCGCCGAGTTAAAAAAGCTGATCCTTTTCCTTCTCCTCCTGGGCCTCCTCGCCTTCCTTCCTCCCTCCACATCGGGTCCGATGTGTCCCCTGCTCTCTGGCGACGCCTCTGCTCTATGGTAACCCTCCACCAATCGGAAGTCTTCCTCTTGCCCTGGAAGATATGGCGGCTACCATGGCTAAGGGACCCGCCGCCAATGCCAAGCTCAGGCTGAGCCGACTGTGGGCAGTGAGATTCCTCCTCCTCCTCTATTTCCTCGTTATCCTCCTTTTCCTCCTCGTCCTCCTCTTTCTCCTCCTCCTCCTCCTCCTCTTCCTCCTCCTCCTTCTCCCACCCGTAGCCACTTTGGTCAAGCGGGATATCTTTGCAGCCTCCGACGATCCAGCCGCGCCAGGGAGGCGGTCCCATCTCTGCAGCCATGGGCCGCATGTACGGCAAGGGCAAGGGCATCTCCTCCTCGGCGGCGCCGTACCGCCGCAGGCCGCCCACGTGGCTGAAGATGAAGTCCGAGGACTTCGAGCGAGAAAAGAAGGCATGCAGCTGGCACGAGGGTTACAGTGGGGGCCCATGCCAAGAAACACCCTGCTTGCCTCCAGGGTGCCCTGGGTTTCTTGGGTTTCGAGGGTTTTGCGATGGAAAGCGCGACGTTCCCAGGCAAAAAAAATGAACGTTCTGGGGTCTCAGGCTTGGGCTTCATGTGAAAGGTTTCTTGTGGACTGGCCTCCAGTGTAAGACCAACCCTAGATTTGCAATTTGAGTTTTCCGTGGTTAGGCCAGATGTTGGCATGTGTTTCTGTTTGGGCATCCCTTGCAAGGTCCTCTTCCTCCTCCCCCTCCTCCTCCTCCTCCTCCTCCTCCTCCTCCTCCTCCTCTTCCTCCTCCTCCTCCCTCTCCTCCTCCTCCTCCCCCTCCCCTCCTCCTCCTCCTCCTCCTCCCCCTCCTCCTCCTCCTCCTCCTCCCCCGCTGGTGCTTTCCGAGGTCCAGCGGCGCAGGCACCCCCTCGGCGGCACCCTCCGGGCGCGCTCCGCGCGCCAGGGGAAGAGGCACCCTGCGCCGCCCTGAGCAGTCGGCGCGGACCTCCGAAGGGTTCTGTTTGTATTCGATGCTCGGTTGGGGGGACCTTCGGATCTGTTCGACTCAGGATGAGGAGGAGGAGGAGGAGGAGCGTCAGTAGCCTGAGGAGGAGGAGGAGGAGGAGGAGGAGGAGGAGGAGGAGGAGAGGGAGGAGGAGGTCGACTCAGGTTCGACTCAGGTTCGACTCAGATTCGACTCAGGATCGACTCAGGTTCGACTCAGGTTCGACTCAGGTTCGACGCACGAGTGGAGCGGGTAGCTCCAGGAAGGTCCCCAGAATGAGCATCTGAAGGTGTACAAGGCGTTCCTTTGCAAGCACGTCGTCTTTGGCACCGCCTGATCCCGGGGCTTTGCCTCCTCCTGGCCTTGCCGTGAGGCCTCTCCCTCTGTCCCCCCTTCTCTGTTAATTCAAGCTTCGCGCGGCCCGCTTGGCTTCGACCGGAAGAGGTGCGCTCTCGACCCGCATATCAAAAAAGTTCGTGTCGGCGTTTGCTCTGCAGAGGACGTCGTGGATCACATCTGCAAGCTCGCCAAGAAGGGCCTGACGCCATCCCAGATCGGAGTGACCCTGCGCGACAGCTTTGGGGTGCCGCAGGTGAGGTACGTCTCTGGGAACAAGATCCTGCGGATCCTCAAGCTGAACGGGATGGCGCCGGAGCTGCCCGAGGACCTCTACTACCTCATCAAGAAGGCCGTCGCGATCCGCAAGCACCTGGACAAGAACCGCAAGGACAAGGACTCCAAGTTCCGCCTGATCCTCGTGGAGAGCAGGATCCACCGCCTGGCCAGGTTCAAGGGTTAAGTTTTGCGTGTCCCTCTACAGGAGGAATATTCAAAAGTAGCCAAAGATAGTCGGGGGATGATGTTTTGATTGTGTTTGATATTTGTTTGTTTTTTTGTTGATTTGTTTTTTGTTTTGCATGTTTGGGGTATTTGTTATTTCTCCTCCAGAATATGCCTGTAGGGGGACATGCCTGACCTAGTTCAAGGGGCGCCTTCGCCGCTTCTCGGGCGGCCTCGTCGGTTTGCGGCGGCTCTTCCAGCCCTCGGGGCACTCTCCGGCAGCTGCGCCTCGCCGAGAGCGTAGCCACGGGTGCCCAGATCGTCCCGAGCGGCCGCCAGAGATCCCAGCTATGATTCAGTCGGTCACGTCCCTCCACAGGGAGAATATTCCAAGATGGCCAAAACAGTCCGGGGACGATTTCTCCTTCATGTTTCGGAATATGTGTGAGCAGGTTGGGGCATCTTCTCTTCATTTTTCGCCCAAGATCCGCCACCGTGGGGGGACACGCCCGACCTCGAGCTATGACCCGAGAGCCAGACGAAGTTTGGGGTCCATCTCCAAGGGCGCCCTCGAGGGCGCGAAGTTATTCGCGCTTCGCGGTCCTCGTTCCTTCTCCCCCTCCTCCTCGTCCTCCTTTTCTCCCTGTGAGGGGGCGGCGCGAGAGCGCGAAATTGTTCGCGCTTCGCGGAGCGCGAGCGCGCGAAATTGGGAGCCCTAGATCTCGGTCGACTCGGTCGGAGGCCTCTGCCGGGCTCCCGGGGCTTCCTCGGGGGCGCCGAGAGCCGGCAGGGGGGCACCCTCCCGCACCCCCCCGGGCGCGCGCACACAGAGGGGGCATGGCGGGGCCGCGCGGGGCCGCCGCGGTCTGGAGCGAGCGAGGTCGCTTCGGGGAGGGCACCCGAGCTTAGTTGCCTCGATGCGCCCGTTTTGATACGCAATGCGTCCCGTGTTCAGGACGTCCTCCTCCTCCTCCTCCTCTTCCTCCTCCCTCCTCCCTCCTCCTCGATGCGCCCGTTTTGATACGCAATACGTCCCGTGTTCAGGACGTCCGTGCCAATACGCTGCGTGTTGCTCCGCGTATTGGACCACGTTTTGGCGAGTGTATCGCGTCGGACCTGCGTCCTCAGCCTGCGTGCTGAGCTCCGTATCAATGCGCTACGTGTTGCGTGTTGCGTATCGGGGCAGCTAAGCACCCGAGTGCTCCTCGCGCTCTCGCTGGATGCCCACCGCCCACCAAACCACCCCAACCCAACCCGACGGCCCCGATTGGCCCTCCATTTCCAGTGGGGGGGGGGTCGGGGAACATGGAAAAACACATATGTGAAGCCCATACCCCCCCCCCCAGCCCGAACTTCGGGTCTTCGGGTTGGGTCGGGGTGGTCTGGTAGGTAGTCGGATGCTCGCGTGCATCCTGGGGGGGGGGAGGGGCCTCGAGTGCTCTTCCGGGGGGCGAGGCGAGGGGGGCGCAGAGCGTCGACCCCCGGCGAGGGGGAGGAGCGCATGGACCCCCGATGGCCCCCGCGGCTTGCCGACCGCGGGGGGCCCGGCCCGGGGGGGAGCCCCCACAGGCCCCGAGAGAGAGGCGAGGGCTCCGCCCCCCGGGTGCCCGTCGCAGATCCGTCGGCGAGGTGCCGTCGAGGCCTGGCCGCTGCGCCCCCTCGAGGCCAGACCCTCCTCCTCCTCCTCCTCCTCCTCCTCCTCCTCCTCCGCCTCCTCCTCCTCCTCCTCACTCCTCCTCCTCCTCCTCCTCCTCTCCTCCTCCTCCTCCTCCTCCGCCTCCTCCTCCTCCCTCCTCCTCCTCCTCCTCCCTCCTCCTCCTCCTCCTCCTCCTCCTCCTCCTCCTCCTCCTCCCTCCTCCTCGTCCTCCTCCTCCTCCTCCTCGCCCTCCTCGCCCTCCTCGAAGAAAGGGGTGCCCCAACCGGCCCAGAGAGAAAGGCGAGGGCTCCGCCTCGGGGGGGGGGGGGGGGCTCGTCGTCGCCGACCTGTCGGCGAGGTGCCGTCGAGGCCTGGCCACTGTACCCCCTCGAGGCCTCGCCACTGTGTCTCCTCGAAGAAGAATCGGAGGTGGATAGACCTCCTACCCTGACGCGTCGATTAAGGAGTTGGCCTTTTCCGGTTCGCGAGGGGGCGTCGCGGCCGTCATTTTTGCGGGTCCATGTCCGTCGGCTTCGGTCCCAGGCCGTGGGGAGGTTTGCTGACGGGAGGTTTTGCCCACCGCCGAGTCTCGGCGATGACCAGCCGAGGAGCAGCCGAGGTCCTCTTGCGAAGAGGTGCGCGCACGAGGCCGAAAAAATAACACGGGGCACGGGCGTCGGAGCGGCGGCGAGCCGTGAGGTACTACAAGCGCGTCAAGTCGCTCCCGGCCACCTGGAGGTACGTGTCCGCCACGGCGTCCACGCTGGTGGCGTGAGCGGGGGGAGGCGCGCGCGCGCCCGCGCAGGGGCGGCGCCACGGGGGGAGGCTGCAGCCCCTCGGAAAAGTCAGCCGGCGGGTGGAGGAGGAGGAGGAGGAGGAGGAGGAGGAGGAGGAGGAGGAGGAGGAGGAGGAGGAGGAGGAATAGGGAGGAGGTATGAGGCGGAGGGGAGGAGGAGGATGAGGAGGAGGTAGACTGCGTTAGGGCAGGATTAAGGAGGATGAAGCGGAGGAGGAGGAGGACGAGGAGGAGGAGGAGGAGGAGGAGGAGGAGGAGGAGGAGGAGCGACTCGGGTATAGCTGGGGCACCAGGTACCTGGTTAGGGGAGAGGCTGCTCCTCCTCGGAGAAGGCAGCCGGCGGGTAGCGAAGAGCCGAGCACTCGGGTACGGCTGGGGCACCAGGTACCTGGTTAGGGGAGGGGCTGCTCCTCCTCGGAAAAGGCAGCCGGCGGGTAGCGAAGAGCCGAGCCCTCCGCGCCACGGGGGCTCGGCGGGAACGCCGGGTCCTGCAGGATCCTGCAGAGCCAGATGTGGGCCGAGCCAGACTCGGGAGCCACTCGCGGCCCTGGAGGTAAGTCAGGCCTGTCCCTCTACAGTCAAGTCGGGCCTGTCCCTCTGCAGGGGGAATGATAACGGAGAAAAAACCCAATCGTAATATGTTTAGGGCTGTAGGGCTATGGGGCTATACGGTGATAGGACCATAGGGCTAGGGCTACAGGACTATAGGGCTATAGCAACATAGGGCTGTAGGGCTACCTATAAGGGCTATAGGGCTATAGGGCGATTGGGCTATAGGGCATAAGGACTATAGGGCTATAGGGCTATTAGGCTATTAGGGCTATAGGGCTATAGGGCTATAGGGCTGTAGGGCTATAGGTCTATAGGTCTATAGGGATATAGGGCTATAGAGCTATAGGAATATAGGGCGATAGAGCACCCGGGCACCCCGGGGCACTCAGGCACCCGGGGGCACCTCCGGGCACCCCTGGGCACCTCCGGGCACCTCCAGGCACCCGGGCACCCGGGCACCCCCGGGCACCCGGGCACCCCCGGGCACCCCCGGGCACGTGGGCACCCGGGCGTGCGGCGAAAATCGGCGGCAAACCTAACCTAACCATATGAATCCGCTAGGATCCCTACAGAGGCGTCTGCAGGGGGAATATTCAAAAATAGTAAAGAAATAGTTTGGGGACCATTTTTGGAGTATTGTTGGATCATTTTGGAGTATTTGTTGAGTATTTTGCATTTTTCGTCGAAAATCCCCCTGTAGGGGGACACGCCCGGCTGAACGCCACGGCTTGTCACCGCACCGTCGTTGGGACCCCCAGCTCAACTCTTGGCATTCACTGCGTGGAGCTCCCCATTTTGCATGGACTGGGTGCGAGTGGGTCTGAGTATGAGTACGATGAGTACTAGTCTGAGCACAAGCGAGTCTGGGGCATCCTCGCAATCTGCTCCCCTGGGGTGCGAAAGCCAGCGAGTCTGAGTATGAGTATAGTGAGTACGAGTCTAAGTCTGAATGGGTCTGAGTACGAGTGAGTTTGACTACGAGTGAATCTGAAGGTGGGTGGGTCTGAGTGTAAGTGATTCTGAGCGTGAGAAAATCTGAATGTGAGTGCGTCTGAGTATGAGTATCATGGATACGAAACTGGCCCTGAGTGGGTCTGAGTACGAGTCAGTCTGACTACGAATGAGTCTGAGGGTGGGTGGGTCTAAGTGTGAGTGAGTCTGAGTGTTCGTAAGTCTGAGTGTGAGTGAGTCTGAGTATGAGTATGATGAGTGCGAGTCTGAGTATGAGTGAGCCTGAGCACGAGTGAGCATAAGTGAGTCTAGGACATCCTCGCAATCTTGGCCCTCTGGGAGTGCGGAAATCAGCGCCTCGCCATAGACATCCTCAGAATCTGCTTTGACAACAGACGAGTCTGACCACCAAAACACACAAACCGCTTGAGATATCCTCGAAATCTAACCCCCCTGGGGTGCGAAAACCAGCGCCTCGCCTGAGACATCCTCAGAATCTGCTCTGACAACAGACGAGTCTGACCACGAAAACATACAAATCGCTTGAGACATCCTCGAAATCTACCCCCCCTGGGGTGCGAAAACCAGCGCCTCGCCTGAGACATCCTCAGAATCTGCTCCGAAAGCGGAAGATGTTGAGGACCAAAGCAGGCAAACCGCCTGAGACATCCCCGCCATTTGGGCGCGAACGGAGGCCGTGCAATACCCCTGGCGGCCCCCCCATAGGAGTGCTAAAACCAGCAAGCCGCTCGAGACATCCGCATCATCTGCTCATCGTCATCATCATCCATCATTCATCCTTCATCATTCATCACTCATCATTACCATCAGAATCACATCATGCTCTCACCATACCATGGTCATCATCATGACAATCATCATCATTGTCTAGTGCAGAGAGGGAGGAGGGGAGGGATTCTCTTGGTCCGGCGCGGTCGGAGAATTACGCTACCGAGGAACCCCACATACTTATGTTATGGCTGGAGCGATGATAGCTGAGGTGAAGCATGTGAGAATGATGTTGGTGGTCATTCCCTGCGCACCCCCTATGGTGTCGAGAAAGTGCCACGCCTGTTGCGCCCTGGACGACCAGATTGGATAGCGGCCGCGCTCAGAGACCAACACCAGACCCCCTACGGTTATGAGAATATGCCACGCCTGCTCCGCCAGCGATCCCTTTTGCCCTGAGCACGACCGGCATGGATAGCAAATTTGCGTACCGATGTGCCTTGAGCACCACCGTCATGGATAGAGGCCGCGCTCAAGGACTACCCCTGTGCGCACCCCCTGCGGTGTCGAGAATATGCCATGCCTGCTATGCCCTGGACAACCGTCACGGACAGCAACGCCCTGGACGACCGGCACGGATAGCGACCGCGCTCAGGGACAACCCCTTGCGCACCCCCTGTGGTGTCGGGAAAGTGCCACTCCTGCTATGCCCTGGACGACCTGCACGGATAGCGGCCGCGATCAGGGACCACCGCCTGCGCACCCTCTATGGTGTCGGGAAAGTGCCACTCCTGCTATGCCGTGGACGACCAGCACGGATAGCGGCCGCGCTCGGGGACCAGTTCCTGCGCACCCCCTCTGGCGTCGGGTAAGCGCCGCGCCTGCTGTGCTCTGCGCCATGGCACGCATAGACGCCGCGCTCGGGCACACCCCCTGCGCACCCCCTATGGTGTCGAGAAAGTGCCACGCCTGCCCATGGCCCGCAAAGACGCCGCGCTCGGGGACCACCCCCTGCGCACCCCCTATGGTGTCGAGAAAGTACCACGCCTGCTATGCCCTGCGCCATGGCCCGCATAGACGCCGCGCTCGGGAACCACCCCCTTGCGCACCCCCTTATGGTGTCGAGAAAGTGCCACGCCTGCTATGCCCTGCGCCATGGCCCGCATAAGCGCCGCACTCAGGGACCACCCCCTTGCGCACCCCTATGGTGTCGAGAAGGTACCACGCCTGCTATGCCCTGCGCCATGGCCCGCATAGACGCCGCGCTCGGGCACACCCCCTGCGCACCCCCTATGGTGTCGAGAAAGTGCCCCGGCCTGCTATCCTTGCGACATGGCCCCGCATTAGACGGCCGCGCTAGGCCACCCCAAGCGCACCCCTTCTGGGTGTCCTGAGAAAGCGCACGCTGCCCTGGGCCCGCAAAGACTTCCGCGCTCGGGACCACCCCCTTCTCACCCCCTAATGTGTCGATAAAATGCCAAAATACCACTCCTGCTATTCCCTGCAGCCATTCCCGCATAGACGCCGCGCTCCTGGACTTACCCCCTTGCTCGCCCCCTTTTGGTGTCGAGAAATTGCCACGCCTGCTATGCCCTGCGCCATGGCCCGCATAAGCGCCGCACTCAGGGACCACCCCCTTGCGCACCCCTATGGTGTCGAGAAAGTACCACGCCTGCTATGCCCTGCGCCATGGCCCGCATAGACGACCACCCCCTATGGTGCCGAGGAAATGCCACGCCTGCTATGTCCTGCGCCATGGCCCGCATAGACGCCGCGTTCGGGGACCACCCCCTGCGCACCCCCTTATGGTGTCGAGAAAGTGCCACGCCTACTATGCCCTGCGCCATGGCCCGCATAGACGCCGCACTCAGGGACCACCTCCTTGCGCACCCCCTCTGGTGCTGAGGAAATGCCACGCCTGCTATGCCCTGCGCCATGGCCCGCATAGACGCCGAACTCGGGGACCACCCCCTGCGCACCCCCTGTGGTGTCGAGAAAGCGCCGCGCCTGTTCTGCCCTCCGCCATGGCCCGCATAGACGCCGCGCTCGGGGACCACTCCCTGCGCACCCCCTTTGCTGTCGACAGAACCCCACGCTTGCTGTGCCCTGGACGACCGTTGTGCTGAGCTGAGCTGAGCTTTGCTGTGCTGAGGTGCTATGCTGAGCTGTGCTGAGCTAAGCTGTGCTGTGCTGAGCTGTGCTGCGCTGTGTGAGAAGGAGAAGGAGGAGGAGGGGAGGTGAGTGAGGATCGCGGGCGCGACGCGGCAGGGATACCATAACCCCACGAACCATGTGGGGAATAACAAGAACCCCATCCTTTGGGCATGCGGAAAAATAGTTTGGGGACTTTTTCTGTATGTTTGATGACCTTTTGATTTTTTCATGTATGTTTTCAACTTTTCGTCCACAATGCCCCTGTAGGTGGACAGGCCCGACCTAACTCTACAGGAGGCAAATTCAAAAATAGTCCAAAAATAAAGTCTGGGGACGATTTTGGGGGCATTCTTAAACTATTTTGAAGCATTGTGGGGCGTATCTTGTTAATTTGTCGCCCAAAATCCGCTTGTAGGGGGACATGCCCGACCCAACCCTGGAGGTGGCCTTGCATATTGGCTGAGCCGGGCTTGGTAAGGCCACCAAAAAATGGCAGCGCAGTGTTTCTAGATGGGTTGATCCAGTTTTGCGCTGAGCGGGGTGAGTCCGCGCCCCGAGAGATCGCGAGCCACCGCCATCCTCCTCCTCCTCCTCCTCCTCCTCCTCCTCCTCCTCCTCCTCCTCCTCCTCCTCCTCCTCCTCCTCCTCTTCCTCCTCCTCCTCCTACTCGTCC
>CAUYUJ010003969.1:435519-453019 GCA_963575745.1 Prorocentrum cordatum
TCGTCGTCGTCGTCGTCGTCGTCGTCGTCGTCGTCGTCGTCGTCGTCGTCGTCGTCGTCGTCGTCCGTAGCCATTTTGGCTCAAGTCCGTAGCGGTGGCTCAGGGTCCTGCAGCGCGGACGAGAGTATTGTGGCAAGGGGGCGTCCCAGTGACGCACGCGGCCCCAACAGCTCATATCTGTGTATTGTATTGGGGCTAGCCCCAAGATTTTGGCACAGTTACGGCACGCAGATGGTTGTGCAGCGCAATGCGCCGTGGCACAATAAGTTTCTCTACAACCCTTGGATCAAGGCCAATGGGAAAGGAAAAGGACGGATCGATGAGGAAGACCTGTGGCACGGTTACCCACCTTTGCCGAGTGGACAGCAGACCTTCCAGCCCAGCAGCGGTACGTCCAGGTCGGGCTGGTGGGAAAACCGTAAGGGACGGCCCATGGTGGAGTGCAGCAGTTGCGGCAGGAAACTCTTCCAGGACCGTCTCAAGTCGAAGAATTGGACGTGTGTGTGTGGTGGTCAGTTCTCTGATGAAGATATTGTCTCTCCTCATCCTGGTTGGTCTCGTGGCGGTGGTGGGCAGCAGCAGGCCCAAAGCGAATCTCCAGCAGCACAGCTCCGCCGACTGGCCGCACTTCTGCCAGAACGGGTCCGAGGGGCGGCTCAGGGGATCTTGCAAGAGCTGGAGGCGCCCGCCCCCAAGCCACCGCTGCAGCCAGGACAGGGACTGCAGCAGGCCACAGCCCGCGTCAACAGAGCCAGGAAGCAGTTGGACAAGGTCAAGGCTGCGTGGATCCGCCACAAAAGGGACTTGGAGAAGAGCGAGAAGGATCTCAAAGAGGCCACAGAGGAAGTACACCGAGCTGAGCGAGAGGAGATTGCGGCAGCCAAGCAGTTCCTCCCTCAGCTCCCGACGAAGGCGGCGGCCACAGTCGACGTGCAGCAGGTCCTGGACGGCAAACTGGACCTGGAGATCAACTTCGAGTCTTTGTCAGGTCTCGAGGTGCAGGAGGAAGACCTCAAGGTGCTGGACGAGGCCAAGCAGCAGCTGCAGAATGCACTGTCCGAGGCGGTCCAGGCGTCGTACGGGGCCCTGCAGGCGAGGATCGACGAGCACAAGGCGCGTCTCGCAGACGTCGTGGAGCGGGCGCGGAAGAAGCGGAAGGCGCCAGAGGCTCCAGCGGAAGCTGAAGCAGCTGGCTCAGGAGGTGGGGCACCAGCATCAGCGCCGTCTCCCCCAGGCCCTGACCCAGGAGATGGCCAGAGGCCGCCTCCCCAGCCCGCGGCCGCTGGAGGAAGCGGCAGCCTGGACCCGCAGCAGGCCCGCCTCGAGCGCGAGGTGGAGGCCTTGGTGGGGGGCTACAAGGCAAGCGCGGGTCAGGGAGGGGGGACGTGTTCCTGATGTTGGGGCCAGTGACGTGAAGAGTTTGTACATGCGCAATCTCTCTGGATGCGGATACCCGACCAAGGGGCTGCTGAAGGAGAGGGCTCACGATATTCTCATTTTTCCAGAGCTTCATCGCCTGCCAGAAGAGTGCCAGGAGGTCCTGCATGAGTGGGATAGAGCTGGTTACCAAGCATTGGTTGCCCCATCGTACCAAGCTCAAGGAGTGAAGCGAGCAGCAGGTATCTCGGCAGGAGTCTTGAAGCGGTACCAGTTCCAGACGTTTCGCCATCTGGCCAACAAGCAGGACCAGCAGCTGGGACTCAGGATGTTAGACGAGCCAGATTTCACCAAGCAACAGGGGATAGACTTCAAGGACCTGGTAGCGTTCCAGCTGAAGATAGGTGGCCAGGCCGTCACGATCATCGGAGTGTATCTCACCGCTGGCATAGGTTTGACTGGCACCAACATAGACAAGCTCATCCAGATGGGCCAGCTGATACAATGCTTGCGCACGCCTTGGCTGGCCATAGGAGACTTCAATGCAGAGCCGCAGGAGTTAGTCAAGGTGGGCTGGCCCAAGCTTGTCGATGGCATCATTCGCACAGCTGATGGAGCAGATTATACGTGTACCTTGGGAAAGAAGAGATTGATAGATTTCATGGTGTTATCGGAGTCAATGGTAAGGTTCGTTGATAGTTTCAAGGTGGACGACACGGCATGTTTCGAAGGAGGTAAGGCACACTTTGGTCTGCATCTCAGTCTAAGGCTGAAACTCGATCAAGCTTGGAGGTGGGTGCTTCAGTTACCAGAACGATTTGTCTATCCGTCTGTGCCCAAGAAGCAGAAGGACCCCACCAGCAAGCGCTCGAGGAAGCTGAAGTTGAAGCAGGCAGAGACAGCACAGCCGGAGGTTCCAGTACCACCTGTTCCACTACGACGCAAGGTGATTGGATTCAAGATGCCGCCACCTGTCGTCTACCTCACTAAGGATGACTGGGGAATTGAGTTTGACGAAGCTTGTGATGAGCAACCAGATGAGCCAGATGAAGAGCACCAGGAAGCAGGAGAGCCTGAGGCCGACGAGGAGTTAGAGGGGGTAGCCGCTGCGAATCCTGGGCAGACCAGAGGTTCAGAATACACCATGACGCAGGACGCGGAGGGTCACCCCCTGCTCACGATCGGTCAGGAACAGCAAAACCACCTGTGGGAGGCTCTCCAGCATCCAGTGGACCCCGCGAAGGTGCCCAGCTACGTAAGGGACTCGTTCGCATACAACTTGGACGTGGACGCGGCCATGCATGTAGGAACAGCCTTCGCAGGTTGGGTTGCACGCTTCGAGGGTTTTTTCTGTGCCATGCTAGATGTGCATCCGAAAGATCAGCAGAGATTTAAGGGCCGTGCGGTTTTAAAGGAATTGCAGAAGCGACCTGAGGCCCAGGGAGCCCATTTCGTGTCGTCTCGGGATCCTGTGGCCCATTGGTGGGCCACGGTTAGTTTTCTGCTCTCTGATCTGGTGGGTTCCCTGGGCGACCGAACCAAGCGCAGGCCGAGTAGGCTCTTTGACAGACTCAGGGATATGGCAGCATCAACGCCTGTTTCTGCCGCGCTGCCTCTCCCTGCTAGAACTCGCGCTGAATGGGTCCGTGGCCTTCGTGTTCTCAGAGAAGCTTCGGACCAGACGATCAGAGATTTCGAAGTTAGAGCCAAGCAGAATTCGGTGCGAGCGCAGAGAGCTGTTTTGAATAATACCCTAACCTATTTCCACCAGTGGGTTATGCAGCAGGACCAGGCTGGAGGTCGAGGTCTGTATAACCGTATAAGGGATAAGTCGGTGTTTGTGGGGGAGGTTAGGGCTCGGGGGGTGACGGCTCTGGACTCTTGTCAGAGGATGGCCGTGAAGGCCGACATATGGTCGCGCAAGTGGGCAGGAGACAGCTTGAGTTTTCCCAGGGTCCGAGCTCTTTGGCAGAAGGCCCAGGCCAGGGCCAAGCAGAACCCGCGGCCCCCGCTTGGAGCCGACTGGCTCCGTAGGGTCATCTCGGCCCTGCCTGAAAAAGCGCCTGGTGTTGATAGGCTGTCCAAGAAAGATTTCCAGTGGTTGCCGCCGCTGGGTCTGCAGCAGCTGGCGGATTTCTATAACCTAGTGGAGCAAAGGGTCAGCTGGCCTTGGCAGGCGCTAGTTGTTTTAGTCACGCTCCAGGTCAAAGACGTGGATTCCGACCGTGCGATTGGCCTGCTTGCTTGGATTGTCCGCTTCTGGGGGCGTTTGCGTACCTCGGACCGAGCTGGTTGGACCAAGGAGCGAGCAGGACCGTGGGACACGGCCCTGGCAGGAAACTCAGCCCTGCAGGCCGCGCTGCTCAGATTGTTCAGGGATGAGCAGGCTGCTCACTCTAGTCTGCCAGACCACCAGAGCGCGAGTCTGCTCTGGGATGTTAAAGGTTTCTATGACAGCCTCCGCTGGGATCTTGTCCTGGAGCACGCTCTAGAGCTCGACTTTCCCCCTTGCTATTTGGCCCTGGAGCTCCAGGTCCACATGGCTTCCAGGTTTTTGAGAGAGGCTGGAGGTTTTTCACTTGCGGTGCAGCCAGGAATGTCCTTGATCCCAGGCAGCAGTGGTGCGGTCGACCTAGGTAGAGCTGCCCTGCATTTCGTCTGCAGTAAGATAGCCACGGGCAGACCTCTACCAACACTGCACACCTGGGTAGATGACGTAGTGCAATGCATGTACGGTGACAGTGGGAGAGTTTTTTGTGAGCTCTCAAAGGTGGGCCTGGAATTGGTCCACGGCCTGCGCGCGATCAAACTCCAGATTGCTCCCAAGTCGGCCATCATTTCGTCCTCGGGTCCCTTGGCTGCGAGACTCAAGGATTTCTTCGCCGACCAAGGAGTGCGCGTGCAGGCCAAGAGTGTTGCCGCGGATCTAGGCATAGACCGAGGCCGAGTCAGGGCATCCAGGCCCAAGCAAGCCAGCAGGAGAGCCGGGGCCGAGCGTAGGTTACAGCGTCTTGGCAAGCTGGCTCGGGGCAATCGTTGGTGCAAGAAATGGGCCCGCAAGATGGCCTTGACCTCGGCTTTTTCCAAGACTAGGTACTCGGATAAGGTCCATGGTACACCTCCCTCCGTCGTTCTTGGTTGGAGGCGGGCTCTTGGGAGGCTCACGGGGGGTGTCGCGAAAGGAGGGAGGTGCCTGACCACTCTGCTAGCGCTGGAGTACGGCAGACGGGACCCAGCCTTTTTCGCGATGTTTGACACGATCGAGGCCTGGTTTCAGATTTTGACCCACAGCAGTTTTGATGCTGACAAGACCCGAAGGGTCTGGAGGAAAGTCCTTGCCGAGCTTGAGCCCAAGCCAGCAGGAAAGAGATGGCGAAGCATAGGCACTCCTGTCGCTGCCACGATTGCCACTCTGCTGGACGTGGGCTGGAAACCTTGGGGTCCTTGGGCCTGGGAGAGCGACCTGGGTGAGCGGTTCGCGATTTCAGAAACCAAGCTCGGGCAAGGCAAGGTTGATCTAGCTGACCTGTTTGAAGCTCTGGCCCAGAGCAAAGAACGGCAGCTCTGGGAAGCTGCTGCTGTGAACTCGTGGAACGGGGCTGGGCTAGAGCAGGTCCCAGACCTCACAGACTTTAAGAGGCAGCTCCGCACGCTTGCTAGGAAGGGTAAGTTTGAATGGAGGGGCATCTTGCGGGCTGTGGCCATGGGCAATAGTTGGCCACGCGCGAGGCTCCAAGATTGTGGGCTCACTCAGGACAGCTCCTGCAAAAGATGTGGGGAGTTGGTCGAGTGTGATTTGCACAGGGCTTGGAGCTGCCCGAAGAATAATGATTTCTCTAAGGTCTCTGATTTCGTTCGGAGACGAGCTTTAGCTGATTGCGAGAGTAATCCCAGCTTCTGGCTGCGGGGGCTGACGCCTAGCAGCTGGACCGCCGTGCCCCTTCCCCCCGACGGTGAGGATTTCCAGACCTACGGGGGTGACTTGAGGGAGGCGGTGGTGGATGGTTTCGTTTTCGGTGGAGGAGATGCCAGCGGGGGGCCTGACACCCAGGACCCAGCCCTCCGTAGAGTTGCCTGGTCTTGGGTTGTTTTCCAGGGCATACGTGAGGGGTGTGTTTATGACCCTAGTGAGCTCCAGGCCCAGACAGTCATGTTTGGGAATGTGCCTGGATGGAGGCAGTCGGTCAACAGGGGGGAAGCTCTCAGTTTCCTGCAGTTTCTCAAAGCTGTCCTCCCTGTTGCGGATGCCTTTTTTGTGACGGACTCGAGCTATGTGGTTAAGAATTTCAGCAAAGTCCGAATGGGGATAGACCCCAAGTCTCATCTTGACGTGTGGCAGGCTGTCAAACTTTTGATGGCTGAGCATCCGAACAGATCTGTGGTGCTAGCCAAGGTTGAAAGCCACCGTAAGGTAGAAGAAGTCAGCGACCAGGGAACCGACCCCTTGTTTTTTCTGTTGAATGATCTCGCTGACCGAATAGCGGACCAGTGGGCTAAGGATATTAGAGTTTCGCACGCAGTCAGGGACACCAGGTCCCACGCCCAGGCGATTGCTTTCCAGGTCCGCCAGCACCTCGGTCACAGTTTAATGGCCTCCATCGAGGCCGATGGTTTCCGTGCTCCTAGAGAATCGGCCTTGCGGCCGAAGAGGAGGGAGATCAAAATCCAGCTGCTCTTGACTGCTCACCAGCCTGTTTGGGGGATAGGTTCCCAGGTCCGCTGTCACTGCTGTGGAGGTTGCGCGCCATACAAGATGGCCGACAAGTTTTTGGCCACCCCATGCCACCAGGGCCTTTTCAGGGGTATGATCATGGTGCCAACTAAGAGCACCGTGAACGGCAAAGACCTGCATAGCTCCCACACCTTGGCTTATCACAAGGAGTTCGGGAGCACGGTATGTCTTTCTTGTGGCTGTGTAGCCACTCAGGCCGTCAGGAAATTAGCTGGTCCTTGTACGACCAAGCTGAATGCTTATGGCAAGCTACAATTGAGGAGGTTACAGCAAGGCCTGCCACCAGGTTCCTCAAAGCTTGCCCAGACACAGCTGGCCCAGAAGAAGACCTTGCGATAAACCGTGGGCGGAAGTACAGGCGTGGGTTTGTCTACCCAGCGGGGGGCGCGGTGCGAGTGGGGACTGCCCGGCGGTGCGCCGTTAGTGACCCTCGCACCGTTGCTCCCCGGCCCCGCGCACGGCGCGGAGAGTTCAACTCTGCCTCTGGCTGGATGGAACAAGTCGTCGTCGTCGTCGTCGTCGTCGTCGTCGTCGTCGTCGTCGTCGTCGTCGTCGTCGTCGTCGTCGTCGTCGTCGTCGTCGTCGTCGTCGTCGTCGTCGTCGTCGTAGGGGGAGGAGGAGGAGGACGAGGAGAATCCTGAGTGAGACCCGCGAGCAGTGCTCTATTTAAAGCTGGAGTGCAACGCAGGGGGTTGGGAGTAACGGGCCCGCCCAAAAAAGCCTCCGTGACGCCATCGAGACTTTGCAATGTGTGGTTTGGCGCCCAATCTAGGTAGAAATTGAGCGTTCGCGAAGCGCGCGATGGTTCTAGCACATGTCTGCCCATATATGCATGTGTATATACTTATATATATGTGCATCGACCTATGCGTAGAGAACCAGAGAGAGAGGGAGAGAGAGAGGCAGAGGTGGAGCGAAGTAACGCACACATGTATATGAACAGAAAGAGAGAGAGAGAGAGAGAGAGAGAGAGAGAGAGAGAGAGAGAGAGAGAAAGAGAAAGAGGAGGACAGCGAGAGAGCGAGAGAGAGAACGAGAGAAAGAGAGAGAGCGAGCGAGACAACGAGCGGGACATGTACGTTTTGTGATTTATAGGTATGCTTTTATGTATACATGCATGCATACTTGCACATATACGCGCATACATTCATACACGCATACACACATACACATACACATACATACCCCCATGCATACACGAATCCATGCATCTATACATACATACATGCACACATGCGTACACACCCGCATACATATATATTTATATATGTATATATATATATGTATATGCATACATACACGCATGCACACACACATACAAACGCACATGCATGCACACATACATACACGACTCCGTACAGACATGCATGCATACCCTACATATATACATACAGGCATGCCAACACACATACATCTATACATGCACACATACATACACCCACATGTTTCACATACGCCTCTATACGGCCATAAGTACAATCATACACACATGCGTACACACATGTATGCATGTGTACACACATGCATGCATACATACCTACACACATGCAACCACACATACCTACATGTTACATACGTACATGTGTACACGCATGCACATATACATTCATACGTACATACGTACACACATCTTTAACTCCTTACCTACTTGTATTTATTTACATGTATGAATCCACATACATTGAGATAGAGAGAGGGACCGAGAGAAGGATATATATATATATATATATATATATATATATGGGCTTCCTTCCCTTTTTTTTGTTTGTTCTCGCTCTCTCTCCCGATATGTTCGTGTATCGGGTCCCCCGGCCATTCGACACATCTCCTGCGACCAGCTATTCATCTCGAGTCGCTTCGTGCTGTGCCCGTGGGCCCTCACAGCGGCAGTCGAGGCCGACATTGAACTGTAGGAGCACCTCGGGCCCGATGTCCTCGAGTCTTTTGGGGTCTTCTTCGCCGAGAGTTGGCGCACCCTGAGAGTCAGGAGACCGCCTCCGCCTCCGCCTCCTCCTCTTCCTCCTCCTCTTCTCTTCTCCTTCCCCCTCCAGGGTAAGTCTTCGGAGAAGCTGCATTCGCATCGGCAACGCTTTGAGCATGTCCCGAAGGTCGGTTGCTTGCTAATTCAGCTCGCCTTCCTCAGTCTCTGCCCGCGAAGCGACGGTCGAAAAAGGTCCCTTCTTTCCCCACCCCCGAGGACGTCGTTGACCACATCTGCAAGCTGGCCAAGAAGGGGCTGACTCCCTCGCAAATCGGCGTCACGCTACGCGACAGCTTCGGCGTCCCGCAGGCTCTCTCTCCGTTCCTCCTCCCCTCCCTCCCTGCCGTCTCTCCCTTCCCGCCTCCCCCTCCTTCCCTCCCCCCCTCCTCTCCCCCTTCCGGCCTTCCCCTCCCCCCCTTCCCTCCCTCCCTCCTCCCCTCCTCCCCCTCTCCTCCCCCCCTCCTCTCCCCCTTCCCGCCTTCCCCTCTCCCCCTCCCCTCCCCCACTCCTTCCCTGCCGCCTCCCCATTCCGGCCTTCCCCTTCGCCCTCTCCCGCTGCTCTTTCCCCTCTTCCCCTGCGCCCACGCGCTGCCCGCAGGCAGCGGCGGGAGGCTTTTGCTGATCGTCCTCGGTCTCGCGGGGGCCCCCCCCCGCCCCCCCCCCCCCCAGACCGTTTCGGGAGGCAGGCCCGGCCTTGGGGAAAAGGCCGGGCTGTCCGAGGGCCCCGCAGTTCGGGTGTTGCTAGAGGTGCCCCTGGCCCAAGGTGCCCCCAGGATTTTCAAGGAGGCTACTGCGGCCTCCAGAGCACCCCTCACGAGGTCCAGAGGGCCCCAGGAGCTCCAAAATTGAGCGAAAAGCTGGGGGCACCTTGAGCCAAGGGCACCTTGGCAACCCCCGAGCAGTTCGGAGCTTCAGGGGCGGGGGTCCATGCAGACGCTGCGGAGACGTTCGACGAGGCTGCGGAGACGTTCGGTGAGGCTGCTGAGTGACGCCGCAGCCGTGTGGTTACCCGCGAATTCACAGCCATTTTGGCCTGCTACCTGGCCTCGCCTGGTCCTCGCCAGCGACGATTCGCACCTCCTGGATCGGGAGCCTTGAGACGGGGGTCAACGCATACGGGGGTCAACCAGGGCACTGGGTCCTGCAGGATCTTGCGAAGACCCCCTATGGCTGACCCGGGTCAGCGAGCCGCTCGTGGCCGCGAGTCGGTCGCGCACATTGGCCGGCCCGCTGTTTGCGAAGCCCTGCGTTGCAGTTTCTTGTCCTGCATTTTTAGTTTTTGTTGGTTCCTGCTGTCCAGGGTCTGATTGGCCCAGGTTAGCATATCCCCGAACATTGGAACAATCAGGGCGGCGGATGTCCGGGTCCTTCTCCCCTTTCCTCTCCGCAGTCGAGGCAGAGGGCTATTCGCAAGCACGCTGTATCCCCCGCAGGTGCACGAACGTGCGAGACAGGAAGGTTGGGCCGCGTTGGCGAAAGAGAGAGAGAGAGAGAGAGAGAGAGAGAGAAAGAGAGAGAGAGAGAGAGAAACAAGGGAGGGAGAGAGAGAGAGAGAGAGAGACTGACAGAGAGAGCGAGCAAGCGAGCAAGCGAGCGAGCCACTCTCCTCTCTGCCTCCGCCTCCTGCTCTTTCTGAGGAAGGGGGCCGACGCCTCGTCCTCTGGGTCGTCCTCGCCATCCTTCCCGTCCTCCTCCACCTCCTCGTCCTTCATCCTGTCTTGTCTTGTTCCCCTACCCTCACTTTCCTCCTCATCCTTCGCCTCCTCGCCTTCTCCGCCTCCCCGCTCCCGCGACCGTCCCCCCCATTTTGGTCCTCGTCCTCATCCACATCATGCCTGTCCCGCCCCATCGCCGTTTCCCAAGAGCGCGCCAGTGGGACGAACAGCTGCGCGAACCCACGCTGGTTTCGAGAGTGCGCGTTGCGTGAACGCCCGTATCACGCGGCCGGTCTCGCGGACTGGGGGGCCGTGTTCATGTGTGTGGGTGGGCGCGTACGTCTTCGGTGGGGTCCCCGGCCTCGCCAGGCCCACGCCTGCACTGGTAGGGCCCCTTGCGAGCGGCCTTCGCCGTCCTGCGCCCCCTCTCCTGCGCGGGTGTCGCCGCCCGCTGGCCCTCGCGCTGCTCCTCCTCCTCCCCTTCCTCCTCCTCCTCCTCCTCCTCCTCCTCCTCCTCCTCCTCCTCCTTCTCGTCGTCCTCCTCCTCCTTCTCCTCCTCCTCCTCTTCCTCCTCGTCCTCCTCCTCCTCCTCGTCCTCCTCCTCCTCCTCCTCCTCCTCCTCCTCCTCCTCCTCCCCGTCCTCCTCCTCGTCCTCCTCCTCCTTCTCCTCCTCCTCCTCCTCCTCCTCCTCCTCCTCCTCATTCTAGATAACATATCCCTGTCGCGCCCCCTCTTCCGCTGGCTCTCGCGCTGGTCCGGGGGGCCCCTGTTTGCCGGGTGGGCACCCTGGTGCGGGTGGGTGCTTACGGTCGAACCGAGGCATCAAATCGAGGTCGGTTCGGGGAGGGTGCTCCAAAGTTCTGCGTGCTTGTTGCATGTTTTTGTGCATCTTGGGGAGGTGCCTTCGAGTGTTCTGTGTGTTTTTGGCCGGCGCAGGGTTTCATGTTCCTGACGGATGTTCTAATGTCGCAGGTCCGGCCGTAATTCGGAGGAACAAGCAGGCACATACACGAATTATCGTCGATTTCCAACAAATTATTAAAACAAATGGAAGTTGAGGGGAAGATTAACATTGTGTCTATTGGTGCCTATTTATTGTGAACGCCTGACGGCCGGTGCCGTCGACCCTGAAAGACATCGACGACGACCAGGAGGGGGAGGAGAAGGAGAAGGAAGAGGAGGAGGAAAAGGAGGAGGAGGCGAAGATAAGGAGGAGGAGGAGGAGGAGGAGGAGGAGGAGGAGGAGGAGGATGAGGAGGAGGAGGAGGAAGAGGAAGAGGAAGAGGAGGAGGAGGGAACAACAAAAAGGAGGAAAAGGACCCCCCCTGGGCCCCCCCCTGGGGCTGGGGAGGAGGACCTGAGGAGGACCCCCAGGGAGGACCCCCAGGGGAGAGGGGAGGGGAGGGTTGAGGGCGAAGCTCACACCCTCCTGGTGCAGTCTGAGCAGCACCTCGGGGCCCTCGGGTCGAACATGGGCGCCGTGTTCGAGGCAAACCTGGTGAGCAACAGCGCGGTGGACTTGCCGCTTTTCGCTTTCAGCGACTTCGAGGCCAGCTTCGTCGAGTCCAACTCCGAAGTCAATTCAGTTTTTGACGGTGACCCTCTCCTTGGTGGGGCACTTCGTTTTGGAGGCAAACAGGCTTCAGCAGTGTCACGGGCGCGTGCGACACGGGGAGGAGCCTCTGGGGTGAATGCGGATGTCTTGGTTCAGTTGATCGGGGCGATCGTGGGGAACCGAGTGCAGCCGCAGAAGACCGCGTACCAGACGCGGAGGCAGCGTGGCCGCGGTGGGGGACGACAGACCGCCCCCGCAGATGCGGCCCCGAGCGGTGGCAGCTTGTTCGCTGAGCTTCAGGGTTTGCTCCAACAGGCTGCTGCGGCACAGACGCAGCCATCAGATGCCCAAGTGGTCGCCACACTTCAGGAGTTTTTGGCAACACACAGTTCTTCGACGGGGACTGCGAGCGGGGCGCGGTCACCGTCCACGGGGAGGCCGACGAGGCCCAAGAAGACCGAGCAGGTCGACCAGCCGCTGGCGCCAGCAGGGAAGGCTCACCGCCGACTCTGGTCGCTAGCCTGGCCAGGAGCGACTGCGACAGGCACAGTCGATCAAGGAGAAGGTGCTCACGGAGAAGACGGTGATATGCTGTCAGAACGAGAGCGAGTTCAACAGGGCAAAAGAATGGAGGAGAGCGACTGGTGCTAAATACGGCGTCACCTTTGTCGTGTTCTCGACCTTCAAGGGAGCCCAGCAGTGGGAGGCGGAGCCATCCGCAGTTTGGTCAGATGTATTGGTGGACGGCCCCCGCGGGCCGATGACGGCAGGAGCATGGATCCTGCAGATGGGAGATGATGCTCCGACACGTGCTGCTCTTCCTGCCAGCCTCCGCGACGACGAACGTCCAGCGGAGAAGGTGGAAACGTTTGCTGCCAGACTCACGGTGGCACAGCAGTTTGCTTCGAACGAGCTGTACGGACGGGCCCAACAGGAGCCTCTGGCCTTACCGGCCTTGGCCTTCTCGGAGCTCGACCGCAAGAAGATCATCAAAGTGACGGGGGCGATCGACTACTCAACGGAGATTACCTGCGTAGTGGTTGCGAAGCTCACGGACCGCCAGAGTTTGCTGGCGCTGCAGTTGCCGACGGGTGTGTTCTTGTCTGAACAGAAGTCGGCCCAAGTACCGCGCTTCATCAGGATGCGCGAGACCGAGTCGGACGCGGACTACTACTCCAGAGTTCGGGGTCTTGCTCAACGTTCAGAAGGAGGTCGGATGGTGTGCCGACCGCACGTGGCTGCCCCGCTGGGAGTGGTCGCGGCTAAGCTTGCCGATGAGGCGGGGAGCGACTCCATTGCCCCGCGCTGGTGCATCACCAAGGCACCAGATGCCTGGGCGCACGAGGATGACGTGAAGGACTGGTGCGAGAAGCGCGGCTTCACCAGCGTAGCCGCCGTGACTCGAGTCAGTCGCAGGAAGTGGTTCTTCAGGGGCGAGCTGGCGGACTGCGCGGAGCAGGCCGCCTTCCAGTTCGCCAGCGGGATCGTCGTCAGCATGGTTGTCGCTGGCGGCTCGCCTGACAAGAAGAAGAAGCAGCAGCAGCAGCAGCAGAAGCCCCGCTCGGCTTGGGGGACCCCGCTCCCTCGGCATCGCGATGCTCCTGATGAAGATGAGGAGGAGGAGGAGCCAGCCGCTCAGCCCTCGGCTGCCGCTGCGGGCGAACGCTCGCAGGCGCCAGAGGGCCAGCCCGCGGGCGCCGCTGCGGGCACAGGCTCGCAGGCGCCAGAGGATGAGAGCGGGACAGGCAGCAAGAAGAAGAGTGATGTGGGTGGTGATCGACCCGACAAGCTGAAGAAAGCCAAGACCGTGTCAGTACCCTACTCCGAGTACCACGCGGTGCAAGAGAACGGTGGTGAAGGCGACTGCTTCTGGATCGCCGCTGGCACCGCCATCCACGCCAACAAGATCGGTGCCCCGCCGCTTTCCCCAGCGGATCGGGCACCAGGTGGCACTGTGCAGGGCTGCCTCCGCACGACCGCGGCGGCGTACCTGGGCAAGCATTTCAAGACCTTCGGCCTCAAGAAGGACGAGAGTGTGAGTGTCCGCGAGGGCATGGCCACCAACGGCACCTATGCAGATTCCAGGTGTGCGCGGGCCACTTCGCTCGCCACCAAGACGCGCGTCGTGATCTGGGCCAAGGCTGGGGACAAGTGGACTCTATACGGACCCCCCGCCGAGGACTTGAAGCAGCTACGGGGGCCATGGGTTTGGCTCGCGCTCTCCGACCAGCGCTACCAGCGCCCGGTCACCAAGCAAGCCCTTCCGCCCGAGGTGCAGAAGGAGTGGATCGACCAGAGCCTGCCGTGCCCGACGAAGGGCTTCAAAGGCGGAGGCCACAGCACCGGCTCGAAGCTAAAGATTCAGAAGGCCAGGGACCTCCTCGGCCTCTCTCCAGCCTCTTCCTCGAGACCTACGACGGTGGCGCGAGCCAGGGCTTTCCTGGGCTTGTCCGCTGCCTCCAGCGCTGCGGCGGAGGACCTCGCCGAGTTCGATGCCGCGGAGGTCTGCAAGAGCAAGCACCTGGCCTGCCCAACGCCTGGCTGCGGCTGGGTGCCCACGGCCAGACTCTCTCAGCAGCGCCTCGTCGAAGCTCGCCGACACTGGCGTGCCTGCCGTGGGGAACTGCCCCCCAAGGCGGATGTGGTATACAGAGTGCGACCTTGGCCCGCCAAGGAGCAGCGCAGGTGGGAATGCAAGCAGAAGTATGAGCAGTGGCTGCATTCGAGGGCCCTGAAGTACTCCAACTCATACTGTACCCTCGACTTCGACACGTGCGAACAGCAGGGCCTTGGAGAGAAGTACCGCGGTACACGTTGTGGAGTATTCAAGCCGAGCTGGCGGGCGATGACTGACAGCGCCTGTTCTGCAAGGACCGACAAGTTCACCCGCCTCCAGCTCCTGGCGGGCGCGATCGGGCTGAAGAAAGCAAAGGAGAAGTTGGTCAAGATCCGTGCCAACGCCCTCAAGCACACGACCACGTACCTGTCCAAGCCTGGTGTCCGCCAGGCCGTGAACAGGAAGCGGGCCGAGAAGCTCAAGGCCGAGGTCGCCGCTGGCACCTCGTGGCGGCAGCGGCATCCTCGGAAGGCAGCGCAGCAGCAGCGAGCTCGTAACCAGAGGGCATCGCAGCAGTTGCAGGCCTTGCCCGTCGCCGAGCGGCAGGAGTTCTACAGGAAGGCGAACTCCCGCAGGAAGGAACTCAAGAGAATGGCAGCGTTGCTTCTGGAGAGCCTCAGGGCTCGGGCGGGATCGTCGGCTTCGCGTGCTTCGTGACGCCAGGCCACCTCCAGCTCGATGCGATGTTGTGTACCAGGTGAAGGAGGAGAGGGACTTCGAGTTTCGTATTCGTCATCGTCAAGTGCGGCGTTGCCCGCGAGTTTTGGTCATGGTGACCCACTGCTGGGTGGAGGTTCTTCCTCGCAGCGTACCAAGTGTGAGATTGGATGTATCAACGTGACGGCGTTGACCAAGGCACGTGCAGAAGCGATTTTCAGACATGCAGACAGCCAGAGTATGAGTTTCATGGCCTGGCAAGAAGTTCGACTAGCCTCGGAGCGACCTCGGTGGTTGGTATCTTTGGCTGCCAAGTTCGGGTGGGGTATTGCGTGCAGCCCCCCGCCTCCTCATGACAAGTATGGCCACGGTGGAGTGGTCCAAGGTGGAACAGCTATTTTATGGAAGCGTGCACTTGGCAGGGTGAAGGTCCTGCGCTCCAAGGCCCTCGACCACAGGGTCGTCGCCGTGAAGACGGCCAACATCACCATAGTCTCCGCGCACGGTCCAGTGCGTGCCGATGGTGCCTGGCTCACGCGGGCCCTCGACTGGATGCAGACGCCGGGGGAGGACGTCGTGATGATTGGCGACTTGAACTGGGCAGCTAGCTATGCCAAACTATTGAATCCAGCCTGGCACCTCTCGGACACTGGTCTCCCCACTACCGTGGTGGGGGCGAGTCCTAGCAGAGCCGTGCGCTGGACTGCAGGGGACGGAGTCGGCCCCACTCTCAAGCATGTGTCGTTCGTGGAGGGCATCCCGCACCACGGCTTGTGCACATTCGGCCTGGAGGTCGAGGTTCCCACGCGTCAGCTCCAACGGCTCCGCCACACCGCGCTCTTCGCTGCGGATCTGCTGGCCTTTGTCAACGAGCGCGAGATCGTCGAGATCAAGCGGCAGCTGGACCGCGAGTTCCCTATGCCTTCTGAAGCTGCGTCCGTCGTCGTGAAGTGGAAGGCCTGGCACGCGCGTGCCGAGGCCGGCCTCAACCTGACGGCCGCCAAGAACTGGACGAAGCTGGACAGAAAGGCTGAGAGGCCCAAGGGCTCCGAGCCTACGACAAGAGCGACGGCACCTCCCCCCGCAAATCAGTTGCAGGAGTCCGTGGCCCTCCGCAGGGTCAAGAGGCTTCATCGCAGTTGTTCTGAACAAGTGGATTCCCGACGTCAACATCATGTCAGAGTCCATGAGAAAGTTGATCCTCGGCATTTGCAGGTGTTCGGCCAACTTTGCATGGATAAGATCGTCACCCCGATCAACGGCTGGCCGACCTACGGGCAGATGCTGGACGCTTTGAATCGGGCCATTACTTTGGAAGCTTTGCAGATCGCCAATGAACGACAACGGCATTGGTCCTCGCGTTTTGGGCGGTGGTCGTCTCAGATCTGGTCTGCCGCCACACCGCAGTTCAAGCAGGCGCCTCCAGCCGCGGGCTTCGACGCGCCAGGCATGCGAGCTGAGTGGGGGCCCGTGTGGAGCCCAGCCGAGTACGAGTCCCAGCCGAAGGTGGACAAGTGGCTCGAGTATGCTGTGGACTCCGAGTTCCCCCAGTCGGATAAGGATCAGGACTGGGTGCCCTCTTTCCAGGCCTTCCTGACAGCAGTGAAGAGAACGCGTGGCGCGGCCGGCCTCGACGGCTGGGCGGCGTCAGAGATGCAGTTGATCGCGCAGACCCTGCCGTTCCTGCTCCAGGAGCTCTTCCAGGTTTGGACGGCGACCTCCAGGATGGCCGTGGCCCACGGAGGCCGTCTCCCCAAGGTCGTCGCCAACGCCATCTTCGCCTGGAGGGTCGTTGGCATTCCGAAGAAGGATGAAAATGAGAGTCGACCGATAAGTGTTGCCAGCTGCCTCTTGCGCGCCTGGCTGACCGCCATGGCCACGTCCTTGCCGCAGCCCGTGGACTCGCAGTTCGCGTGCAAGCGGGGCGTCGCTGTCGTGCGCGCGGTGTCCGCGTGGCTCGCCGAGGAGGCCCTCTTCGGAGTCGAGCTCGACCTAAGCAAGGCATGCGACAACGTGGACCACGAGCTGGCGGCGGCTGCGCTGCGAGCTCAGGGCGCCCCCAACGCGGTCATCTGCGTCTGCTTGTGCGCCTGGCGCGGCCCTCGGTATTGCACCGTCAACGCCGAGATCGCCCCCGCGCTGTGGACGAAGAGGGGCCTCCCTCAGGGGGACAGCGTGGCGCCAGGCGCCATGGTCGCCACCCTGGTGCCGTGGGAGTGCGACCCGGCCGCGGGCTGGGCCTTCATGGACGACAGGTCCATCACCGCCATGACCATGGAGGACTTGAGCACAGCCCTCCAGAAGACCCAGCAGTTCGACCAGGACGTGGGCTACTCCGAGAATGCCTCGAAGAGGCAGTACTGGGCCGCCGCGCAGCCGTCCAGCGCCATCGAGCACTTGGGCCTGGAGTGCGACCCGAGCAGGCCAGAAGTACCGATTCGCCCTCGTGGAGGGTGGTCAAAACTTGAGAAGGGCGTCAAAGTGCTGAGAACATTTCCTGGTGCTGCCGACGTCAGAGAGCGGCTTTGCGCCGCATGTCTTCGGCCCTTGTGGTATTGGGCTATTCCTTTCGTGCAGCTCGTCTCCTCCGCCATTGTGACGAAGGTGTTCAGAGCGATCATCCGATCAAAGTGTAACTGGTGGTGTGCTGGGCGGTGGTGGTGCCGTCGAGTCCAACTTCATCCCAGATATGGGCCAGCGCTGCAGGCGATAAAGACGGTTTTGTCTGAGAACCTCAAGCGCAGCGCCCACTTGACGAACGCCCTGGCGGGATATTTTCAGGCGATTGGTTTGCAATTTTTGTCTCATCACCCCGAGTGGGGCATCAGGTTGCGCGTCGACCCCAGTGACGACCAGAGGGTGTTGGACGCGACTGCGCGGGTGCGGGGCAGGTCCGATTCATTTTGGACGTGGTCCCCCGAGGCGC
>CAUYUJ010003969.1:455519-485368 GCA_963575745.1 Prorocentrum cordatum
CCTGATGCAGTAGTGAAGGGAAAAGGACCGCCGCTCTGCTAACTCTCATGTTGCCATTGCCGCCATGATTCTTACCCTTCGCTAGTGCCGCCCGCAATTGTAGTTGGTAGCGGAGCTGGGAACGACCCCGAATCGCGATCCACGGGGCTGCGCGCAGTGCGATGCGGACGCACATTCGCACCCTCCCAAATCTTCTCGTTGGATCCACCACCGTTCCGCGAATAGCCCGGGCTTATGGCTGTTCTACAAACCGTCTGGTGATTCGCCATGGGGGTTCACAGGCGACGAAAACGACAAACGCCGTATGCCGTATGAGACGTGTAAGAATCCAGTTGCGCATTGCAGCCGCAGGCGTTACCGCGACTTGGAACGATTCGCCCAGGGGGGCGCCACGACGTTCCACGACCCATTGCACCACAGAGGCACTGGCCGCAGTTTCGCGTCGGGCATGACTGCGAGGCTTTCTCCCTGGGCTGGTGCCATGCCTCGTGACATCCACTTGTCGGCGCCAAGCTCGAAAGGCGGTGCAAGACGCCGCTGTTTTGACCTCCGGTCAAGGGTAGCGCGCTTGCTGCTAAACAACAACAACTTTCCACTTCTACTGACGCGCGCGGCGGCTCAGGTCGCATCCCCGCCAAACCCCCGCAAAAGCGCGCATATGTGGCCTACTTGTCCGGATGCAAGCCATGCCATTCACGTGGCAAGACCCGCGCCGCCACTCTTTTGGCATGCTCGCGTCGATCGGATCGACGGTCAGCGGGGCGCAGCACCAGCGCGTTGCGCCCTCTACCGCCTCGCCCACTACGTTGCGACCACAGTCTGGGCAAGGGTACGTCAGACCTGCCGACGTGCCTCTCGTGTCCGCGTACAACGGCGAGGATGGCGTCGATGTCTTCATCGTAATCAGCGTCATCAGCACCACCGGCGCGTCGCAGCTAGCAAGACCGCCCAGTGGGGGCGCCATGGCGCGCGCGTCTGGCAAGCCGCGCAGGCGCGCAGCAGCCGCCGTTCGACGTGAAAGCGAGCGCCCGTGCAGCAGCTCCGTCAATGGCGCGACGCGCTGCGCGCCGTGCGACTCACGTCGGTGTTGGCATCGTCAGCGGCGCCGCAGCTTGCGCGCCGAGTGCGTGGCGCGCGCGCCGCCTTCTGGCGACCCGCCCAACCCCGCGGTATCAGTGAGGTCGAAATGAGTCTGCGATGCATTCGCGCGCGTGCGCTGACGCAGCGGCCTCTTTGTCGCTTTGAGTACTGCGGCAAAACTTCTTCTCCCTCCCCGTCCGTCGCGCCGGGCAGGAGACGAGGGGGCAACTGCCCGGCGAGTTCAGCGCCGAGATGACTGCGCGCATAATCACTGCGGAGATGAACGCGCTTCCACTCCTTTCCTGTCCCCAGAAGGAGGGGGGGCATGATGGGTCACTGCCCGAGTCTTCTCAGAGCAACAGCTCGTTCGCCCGCGCCGGCCAGTGGGCCCTCTGCCGACCGCGGGGCGAACGAGGCAGGGCGTCGCCAGGATGATCGCGCTTCGACCTGCCGCGCGCCTCAGGCGCTGGTCGCGGAGCGCGGATCTGCCGGCGCAGCGGTGCCTCGGCCGCGAGTCAGCGGGCAGAAGGCGCTGCCGTGCATTGCTGGGGTTGTCGCAGAGCGACGTCGCCCCTTTCCCGCGCGCCGCGTATTCGGCGCGCGCTGGAAAGAGGTTGTTCGGTGTCGGGTTGGATCGAGAGCTCTGCCGCAGCAGAACCTGGTGTCCGACGCGCTCGGGGCAGCGCCGACCTCTTTTCGCCCGCGTCTGAGTGTCCAGCATGGTCTAGTGGGACAAGGCCATTATCGTGGGGTGGAAATTCGGCAGTTCTGCACATTTGGTCAACGGTGGCATTTGGGGTCAACAACGAACATAGACAACTTGTGACCAGGGCAGTTTTTGAACATCCACGGTAGCTCACAGTTGGCGTTGGTACTTGCGACACAAATCCAGTCGTTGTTGTGGCGTGAAAAACAAGGTTGCATCGCGACAGCTTTTCTATCGCCGCGCTATTCAGCGCCCTCGACGAAGGCGCCGTGTGCAACTTGGCCCTGCGCGCGCGCCTGCATTCCGCTGTCGGCGAGCCGCTGCCTTCGCTGCCTGCTTCGCACCGGCTCAGACTGCGATCTAGTGCAGGCGCGTGGCGCCGACGGTGGGAGTGACCAGCTGTGCCCGCGTCGGCGCGCCAGTTTCCCGCGGCGCGCGCGAGCCGGGCCAGGTCCGGGGCGCGCGTCGGGTCTCTGGCGCGCCCCGCTTTGCGGCTCCATTGCAATAGGGCCCATGCCGTCACTTGGCACTTGTCCTTGGGGCGTTCTGCCTGGGGGCCGCTGCCGGCTGCCGCGCCAACGCGCGGCTCGCCTTCCCGATTTGCGCGCGCCTTTGGCGGGCGCTGCCTGGGAACTGCTGCCAGCGACCGCGCAATGACAGGGCCCGTGCTGCCAGTCCGCGCAGGTTTCCGACGCGCCATGCATGGGGCCGCAACCGCTGGCTACCCCCCCGCAGGGGCGCGCGCCATCAGACGACGCAGCCCCGGCTGACGTCGCCGAGTCTGGGCTGGGGGCTTCTTCGAATCATCCCGCAAATGCCGCTGGCACCGCGCGACGCGCGCCATCTGGGCGCGCGCGTCGGTGCATCGATGACACGCGCGAGCGCCGCGATGACTAGCTTGGCAACGAGTCAGCAGCGACGTCTGCAACTGTTGCTGCAATCTGTAGTGCTGCGTGATATTATATGCCTCGACGCGCGGGTGCATGTGGAGCGCGGCATGCACGGTTGAACCAGGAGCGCGCCGTAGCTATTCCACAGCGCGCGCGCTCTCGCCAGGCCACCAGCGCGATTGCGCACCTGCCGGCGCCGCGCTGCCTGAGCGCTCAGCGTGGTTGCTCGCTCAGTGGGCGCTCGAATGCTCGATCGCGTCGGCCTGGGGCAGGGGTGCGCGCGCGCCCGGGCGCGCGCGGTCATCGAAACCCAGCGCCAATTGCAACGCTGAGATCGTTGGCCCATGTGCGTCCTTTGCGCGCGGGGCTGAGCTTCGACGGCCTCGGCTGCGTGGGCAGCCGACGTTGGGCGTCTCGGCCGAGCGCCGATGGTCGCCGGGCAGGGCCGCTTTGGCGCTCAGCGTTGGTGCGCCCGACCGCGGCTCGGCAGGATTGAGGTAGTGTGGGCGCATGCCCGTGCGACTCTGACTGACCGTCGCCAGTTTACCAGCGGTGATCAAGGAGGGGCGCGCGATTCGCCCGTGTATCTCCTGCAATTTTTTGGGTGGAAGATTCTGAATTGGCACGCGCCCCCATTCCCTGGGGGATTATGAGTTGTGTCGCTCGCTCCCATTTCCTCCTGAGATATGGCGGACTGCGGCCGCTCGCCCCCGTTCCTTGGGGGTGCATGAACGGTGTCGCTCGCTCCTAGTCCTTGGGGCATTCTGAATTGCGTCGCTCGCTCCCATTCCTTGGGATGATGAAATGCGGCCCTCTCCCCCATGTTCTTGGGGGACAATTGGAATTGTTGCCGCTCGTTCCCATTCTTTGGAGGACATTGTGAAGCGCGGCTGCTCGCTTCCATTTCTGGGAGACTAGATGGAATTCTGCTTACTCGATCCGTTTTTTTATCTTGAGGGCGTCGCCCTGAGCCGCTGGCCCCCTGATTACTTGTGCGCGCGGCTGCGTGGATGGGGCCGTGGGTGCTTCTCGCGGCGGGCTCCTCGGCGGCGCATGCGGGTCGCTGTTGGGGCTTCGCGGATGCCGTTGGAGCTTCTTAGGGCATGTATCGGGTCTCTTGGGGGTCTCCTTGGGGCTTCGTGGGGGCCTCTTGGGGGCCTCTCGGGACTGTCTCTCTCGGGGCCGTCTCGGGGCCCTTTTGGGTTGTCTGGTTCGCTTCTTGGACCGTCTTGGGGCCCTCTTCGGCCGCCCTGGGGGGCTGTGGCCGTCGCGGGGGCATCTGGGGCCGCCGCGGGGCGATCTCCGGAACTTCCTGGTCCGTCTCGGAGCGTCGGAAAGCCGAAGAGGCGAGATGGCCAACAACCATCTCAAACGTTTTATGGAAATCGTTGAGGTTTGTTTCGCGGGGCCATCTTGGGGGTCCTCTTGGGGGCTTTTTGGACCGCCTTGGCAGCGTCTTTGGTCGTATCGGGGCCATCGTGCGACGTCTTGGGGCCGTCTTGGGCCGTCCTGGACCATCTAGGGCTCTTGGCTCTGTTCGGGGCCTCTTCGGGGAATCCTGGAGGCCTCTCGGGCCGTTCTGGCCGCGCGGTGGCGTCGCCGCGAGGGTCTTGGAGTGGCCTGGGGCAGCCGGGGTCTGAGGTGCGCCCGTTCGGTTGCGCGGCGGGGCCCCCTGGCAGATTGCAAGCAGGAGGGCCGAACAACGCGTGACAACGCGTGGCGCATGACGGCAGACCGCGCGCGCCTTCGCAGCCGTGCGCCCCCGGAAGGGGGCTGGCGGATAATCTTTGCGGAATTGTGCTTCGTTGCTCCTGCAAGTTGGAATGTGCAGCGAGACTCGCGACTGCGCGTCAGACATCCGTCGCCCGTCGCGCGCGTGGCCCTGACTGGCAGCGTCGACGAGGGCCGCCGCGGGCATCTGGTCAAATGTCGGGCGCGGGCTGTCTGAAGCGATTCAGCGCAGGGTTCCGGCAACCTTCGGCAGATTTTGATCGGGCGAATAGTTTAGTGCTACCGCGTCGACATGTGTGGTTCGTTATTCTCTTCGCTTGTCATCGATCCACCATCTTGTTCCGGTCAGCCGCGACCTCCGCGAGAGCGCCGCGCGACAGGCCACCGGCGCCACCGACCAGAGTACCAGTGCTCTCATGCGCCCTGATTGGCGTCCGGGAGCGCGCTCGCATGTGGTCGCCGCGCAGGGCGCGACCCGATCGGCCCGGTGCGCCTGGTCGGTGTCTGCGACGCGAAGGAGGGGGAGAGGCCGACCCCGCGTTGCGCGCCGCCGACCACCAACCGCGCGGCGACCGCAACCGCGGCGTCTTCCACCAGTGCTCGAACAGGAGCCCGCGAGCATGTCAGCCGCCGTCCCAACCGCGACGTGTTGCACCAGTGCTCGAACAAGAGCCCGCGCGCTCGTCGGCCGCCGCCCCGGCTCGCGCGCTCGCGGCACTGCCGCCGCGCGGGTCGGCCGCAACGCGCGCCGACCAAGGGGCCTCGCAGCCCGCCGCGCCCGCGGGCGAAACGCGGATCTCGCCGGCGCCCTTCCGAGAGGCGTGGCTCGGAAGTGGGCGCGTGGCTGGGCGGGGCGTTTGTGGGGCGCTTTCGTGCGCGCCGCGAAGTTGCGCGCGTGGCTTCTACGTGGCCGTGCAGCGCGCGCGCGGCGCGCCCCCCTGCTCCTTGCGGCGCCGCTGCGCCGCCGAGGCCGCGTGGGGCAGCGCGCGACGAGGCCGCAAAACATACGCTGCATGACCGTGCCGTCGCGGCGCGGCCATGTGCTCGCCGCAGCGAGGCGCGCGCGGCTGCGCGACGCTGCGCCTCGCTATATGGCGCAGCGTAGTGCGCGGGCGCGCGATGCTGCGGTGACGGGGGGCGCGCGCGCGCGCGCCTGCGCTGGGCGCGCGGCCGTTGAATGCGCGGGCGTCCAGGCCAGGCCAGCAACGCGCGCTGCCACAACGACCAGCCACATCATGCCACGCTGCGCGGCCACACTCAGAAACCGTGCTCGCGCCAAGCGCCATTGCGCGCCCGTGCACGGCCCATGCAACTCGACCGCAGCTCCTGCGACAACGACGCTGGCGACGCCGTCGACTACAGCTGATGCAACAACGACGACGACCACGCCGTCGACTGCGACAGGCGGCGCTACAGCCATGACATCGGCTCTGACTGCGCCAATTTCAATCGGCGCACACCACCGTCTTGGATATCATGGGCTTTGTGTGGACGTTGATGGCAGCGCGATCTCCACCGCGGGGGCGTTCTGCCTGCGCTCCCGACGAATTCGAAGCAACGCTCCTCCCAAGAATCATCGGCCGCGCGGCCAGGACACCTGTCAGAGCGATTTAAACAGTTTGCCAGCAGGCAACGCCAGTTCGGGTTCGCGCGATTACGACCTGCCTGTTTGAAAAGCATCAGCGCAGAGGCTCTGAGACAGGCCAGTGCGCCCCGCGCGCGCGGCCGTGCTCGGCCGGACAGGCTGTCCCGCGCATATGCACGCGTATGCCCGCGGACCAGGGACCGACGGTGTTGTTTCTCACGCGTTGGCACTGCGTCGAAGAGTGCGCGTGCCGTGTGCTGCAGTGCAGTAACAAATTGGTTGGGCAAATCTTCCCCTCCTTCTCCCACGCTATCTAGATCTGCATTGGGCCCTTGGGAGGCCCATTTTTGTTCGCCAGCGCCAGATACGAAGTTTCATGGTGCTGGGTGTCGGGCGCGCTGTCCCATGCCGTGGCGCCCTCTTCTTGCTGCTGCTGGGGCCGATGCGCGCCGGCTACGGTGTTCTGTCCGCGCCACCTTTCGAGCGCCGTCTGCGGGCCGCAACCTCGACGAGTTCGGCTTCGTCTGCCTGTGCTCCGCCAACTCGCGCCGTCACCCCCAGCTGCAGTGCGGCCATGGCTCCCGCGCTCATCAGTGCGTCGCGCCGCGCTCGCGCGCGACGGAGCAGCTCGCGAGAGCGCGCGCGCGAGCTGCCACTTGCGCGCCGATCTACGCGCGCGCGCTCAGCCCAGCGCGCGGCCGCCAACGCAACCGCGGACGTGCGCCACTTGGGCTGGGAAGGTGGGCCATGCTACGATGCGAAAGTAATGTGGATCTGGGTTGGCATGCCGGTGCTTTCCACCAGCGTAGCAGCGAATTTTGTCACATGTTCATTGCGTCTGATTTGGGGTGCGACGTCTTTTCTTGCACTGCGCACGTCGCGTGCCGTCGTCTTGGCCATCGCGCATTGCGTCGTTGTGCGCCAGACTGTATCTGAAACATCTTTCTCGCAGTAGTTCAGCCCCGTTCGTGCGTCGATCTGCAGTTAGCGAGCCCCCGCTTGACCGCTGGGCGAGTCACGGGGGCCAGCGAATGCGCTGCCGCGATCGCGCAGCCTGAGGCCAGGCTAGTGCGTCTCATGCGCACGGGGCGACTCATTGCGCAACCGCCGTTCTATTTTGGTCCAGTATTACCGCGCAGCACGGCTCTGAGTGTCTGGGCGACCCGGCACGCATCCACGCGCGCGCGGGCACGCGCGCGCAGCGCGCAACATCCGAGAGCAGGTCGCCAACAATTCAGGCGACCTCCAGCGATCTGCAACGCAGACGCGGCCAGGGAGGCCCCCTGTGTGCGCCAGGGAGCAGCCTGACCTCCAGGGTACTCTGATGCTTATCATATCGTTGCCTCGCCGAGGAAGTTTTGGGGCGTTGGAATCAGGTCGCGAGCCTTCCAGCGTGAACGGTCATGCACCCTGTCGCGTCGCCTCGCCGTGCGTGCCGACGCGTCGACGCCGGGGCCGTTGTTCTCGCCATGGCCCTCGTGCTGCGCGCTGTCCCATGTGTTGCCTCGCTGGGCAGGATGCGAGGCGGTGCGGCAGTTCGCCGCGCGAGGCAGCTCGACCAGTGGTGTCCACCGAGGTCGCAGGCCCAGAGATTGACGCAAACACCGATATCGGCGGTGTGCATCAACCGAGGGAAGCAGATCTCGATCTCGGTGATGGCGGCCATATTCTGGCTTCCACGGTGGCCGAAATATTGCCACCAACCCCGAAAACTAGGGTCGTCTTCCCCATGTGGAGGCAGGCCCCTTGTGTTGGTGTTGGTGCCCATTTCTAGGCTTCCAACAAGGGCGCCGAGTCCAGCCTATCCGAAGCCCTCGAGGAGGTCTTCGGCGGCGGCGCCGCCGCAGCCGGCCGCCCGGGGCGCGCCGAGGCCGGCGCGGGGCAGGTTTGCCAGGAGCTGCCCGAGAACTCGGCGGGCCGGCCCAGGCCGCGGGCAGTGCGCCACATCGTGCGCATTCATTCTTCAACGGGCGAAGAACGGCATGAACTATTTTTTTCGCTGTCGGGGGCGCCTTTCCCTGGGCGGCTGGAAAGTTTATGCCCTTACGGTGGCGCCGTGGGGTATATATTTTCCAGCCGCCCAGGGGCAGGCGCCCCCGACAGCGAAAAAGTTTATTTTATGCCGTTCTTAAGCTCGCTGAATTCTGCCGAGGGGCGCGGCGGGCTCACCGGCGTCCTCGAGCGCCGCGGTGCGCAGCAGAACGTGCCGGAAGTGCGCGGGGCCGCCGCCCTGCAGGATGGGGCCCTCGCGTTCGTGGGGGAGCTCCTCGAGGCGCGCCGCGCAGGGCGCGAGCTGCCGCTGGGCGACGTCGACTCTGGAGATGCCGATCGTGAACGAGTCGCTGAACCTGCTCCAGACTGCGCGCTCGCGCCGCACGAGCGCGCCGTGGCGGGCAAGATCGATGCCCGCGCTCTGCGCCGCCTCCTGTCCTCGCACCTCGTGGGCCTGGGCCCCGCTGGCTCGAAGCCCGCGCCGCTCGAAGTCTCCTGCGCCCAGCCGTCGACGGCCGAGTGCCACTTCGCCGAGACCATTCCCGCGCGGCGTCCATGCGCGGCAGCGCTAGACTTACTCCTCGTTCGTCGCTCCAGCGTCGGTCCCTGAAGTGGGCATTTGCTCGCCGACAGCGGGCCGGTGCTATCGCCGCCCATCGGGGGCAGTGACTGGGGAGCGGCGCTGCGCGGCCCATCGTGCGCCTGCGCGCTGGCCATGTTGCATCGTGACAGCGCCCCCGCGCTGGCAAGTGCACGCGAGCGCGCCGACGCGCGTGCGGCAGTTGCTGCTCCGGGTCGCTGCCGACGAGGTAAACGCTCAGAGTCGCTAAACATGTGACATCAGCTACCGGGCTCACCGTCGTGGCCCTGGCAGCGACTTGCAGGGCCGCGCGGTCGTCGTGGCCGCGCGCGACCCCGCGTCTTGGGCAAGGACAGTTGGCCAGACCGGCTATCCTCGCGCGGCTGCCGGCAGTGCGAACCGCGCCGCGCCCGCGGCGGATCGACGGGAATCGCGTCTGCCTCCAGTCGGCGCAGCGCCACCTTTGTCCTCCTGAGCGCGCTGTGCAGCGTCCCTGCGCGGGCGTCTTGACCGCCGCCGCCGCGCGCCGATGGGCGCGAGTGTGATGGTTGAGTCCGAAGTGCCGGCGGCGAGGCGCTGGGCGACTGAGCTGTGACGAGCGCCGCGAGGATGGCCCAGCCGCGCGCTCATCGCAGATCTCGCTCGACACGAGCGCCGTCGAGAAGCCGTTCTATATCGTCGGTGGCCAGCCAGCCTCTCCGTCAATAGCGCGGGCTTGCTTGTCTCGCGGGAGACTGGGGCAACTGCGCGGGCTTCTTCATCGCGAAGCCCAGGCGAGCGCGACGCGCCAGGCGCTCGAAAGGCGCATGCGCGAGTGCCCAGCTCTGGCGCGTCGGCGCCGCTTGCGCTGCGAGGTGCCGGCCCGACGGCGCGCCACTGCAGAGGTCAGTGCTGAATCGCTGGCCGCGCTTCCAAATAGGCTGGCTGGCGTGCGTCGCGGCGGCCTGGCACGTGGGCCGCGCTCTGCTGCCGACGACGGGGCAACTGCGAACGACCGAGATAGGCACCTGCGACACTGCGCAGCTGCTGGCCACCCCAAGACAGCGCGCGTCGCGTCGGTGCCGCTCGACAGTCGCCAGGCCAATGCGCGGGCCAGTCAATCGCTGTGATCGCTCCGCGTTAGCAACCAGAGGCGCGCTGGCGCAAACAGCTTGGCGAGCTGCACCTGCGTGCGCGACGCGCAGGGCGCGCGGGTGTGTTCCAGCTACGCAGCAGCGCAAGCGACGCAATGGCCAGCTAAGCCTGCGGGCGCCTACTCACCAAAGATTGCTGCAGGCGAACGGCCACACTGGCAGCGTGCTGGAAACAGAGCCAGTAAACGGACCTGGCTGACAGGCATGACTGGCGCTGCGGTTCGAGCGCGCGCAGGGCGCGATCGGCGCCGGGTTCCCACGAGCAAGCGCTCCCGGCTGCGTGGCAGCATCGGCCGTTCGTGTTGGGCAAAGAGCCTGTCCTTGGGCTCTCCGGGCGGTGGTTCTCGTTGCGATCCACAACCCTGGCCAGGGTCAGCTCGGGCCATCTCGCGTACGAGCTGACCACGAGCGAGCCTGCAGGGCCCCCAGAATTCACAGGATTCTCGGGCTGACGCTCCTGAGTCATGGGTGAGGTGTGCTGGGCGTCCACTGCAAATGACATGCGGTGAATGTTGTGGCATTCCATTGCGGGTGCCCCCCTGTAGCGTAACTGGCGCGGAGGGACGCTCTCAGTTGTCTGGTGGCCCGACTCGAACAGGAGGGGTCCGCTGCCGTATTGCTGATAGCTGGCCAGCGTACCTGATATTGCGTTGAGGGGAAGAAGGACTTGCCGTTCTGCTATCTCTCATGGCAGAACTGTCGCCATGTCTCGTTCTTTTCGCCACCTGTCACCCGCAATCCGACTTTCTCTTCCTCATCTACTGTGTGAAGCTTCCATGTGTTCGATTTTCCATGACACGATGGTGTCCTTTTCGAAACTCCAGTTTCGCTGGGGCGCGAATCGGCGGATTAAGAAAACATCCGCGCAATGGGAAGGGACGGGTGGGAATGTCAGGGTGTCATATGAAAGCGCGAGCGCACCTAACTTTCCCTTGCCTTTCTTCCCCCCTTTTCCTTACGCGCGCCGTGTGCTGGGTGAAGCGGTTCTCGAAGATGTTGCCCGTTTTCCTTTCCCCAGCCATTTCCAGGTGAGGTACGTCTCTGGGAACAAGATCCTGCGCATCCTGAAGCTCAACGGAGAGTCAGGGCCAGCGGTCGTGCTGCGGGGATCACCCCCTGCAGGGGTCCGATCGCAGAGGGAGTGGCTTCGTTGGTGGTTTGATCCTTGGGGTCCCCAGCTGATGATGCTGAGGATAATGATGATGTGGGTGATGGTGATGGTGGTGGTGGTGAGGATGACGATGACGACGACGATGGCGATGACGATGGCCATGGCGATGGTGCTGCTGATGATTGTGATGCTGATTGTGATGGTGCTACTTGTGCAGATGCTGCTGCTGATGATTCAGATGATGCTGGTGCTGCTGCTGATGACGACGATGATGGTGATATTTATGGTGGTGTTGATGGTGCTGATGATAATGATGATGACGATGCTGATGGTGGTGGTGAGGTTGATCGTGATCGTGATTGTGCTGGTGATAATGGTGCTGAGGGTGATGTTTATGTTGATGGTGATGGTGATGGTGATGGTGCCGGCGATGGTGATGCAGATGTTTATAATGATGATGCTTACGATGCTGATTATGCCTATGATGGTGGTGAAGATGAGAAGGAGGAGGATGAGGATGTTCATGATGGTGATGATGATAGTGATTGTGATAACGACGATGATGATGGTGATGATGACGACGGTGATAATGCTGATGGTGATGGTGATGGTGATGATGATGATGCTGCTGCTGATGCTGGTGATGCTGACGCTGATGACGATGATGATGATGATGATGATGATGATGATGATGATGATGATGATGATGATGCTGGTTATGATGCCTATGATAATAATGGTGATGACGATGATGATTATGCGGCTGTTGATGTTGATCATGCTGATGCTGTTGATGCTGATGATGCTGCCGATTCTGATGATGCTGAGGATGCTGATGCTGATGCTGATGCTGATGATGATGCTTCTGCTGATGATGATGATGATGATGATGCCGACGGTGCTGATGATGCTGATGATGATGATACTGATGGTGGTGGTGTTGGTTGTGGTGGTGGTGATGATGGTGAAGGTGATGCTGATGCTGATGCTGATGCTGATGCTGATGCTGATGGGATGCTGCTGATGATGATGATGATGCTGATGATGATGATGATGCTGCTGATGATGATGATGATCGTGGCGGTGGTGGTGGTGATGATGATGATACTGATGATGATGCTGATGATGGTGATGGTGGTGATCATGATGATGATGATGATGATGATGATGATGATGATGATGATGCTGATGCTGATGCTGATGCTGATGCTGATGCTGATGATGATGATGATGATGATGATGATGATGATGATGATGATGATGATGATGCTGATGATGATGATGATGATGATGATGATGATGATGGGGGCGAGGCATGGAGAGGGGGAGAAGGAGGGGAGGAGGAGGAGCAGGAGGAGGAAGAGGAGGAAGAGGAGGAGGCGGACGAGGAGGACGAGAGGAGAGGAGAGGCGAGGAGAGGAGAGGGGAGGGACGCGGGGTTCTGTCTCTTCAAAACGAAGACCCAACACCACAGGATGGTTGGGGAACAAAAAGAACAACGGAATGAGGTGGAGGAGGATGAGGAGGAGGAGGAGAAGGAGGAGGATGAGGAGGAGGAGGAGGAGGAGTGGGAGGAGGAGGAGGAGGAGGAGGAGGAGGAGGAGGAGGAGGAGGAGGGGGAGGAGGAGGAGGAGGAAGAGGAGAAGGAAGAGGAGGAGGTTCAGTGTAAACCCAAGCATCATCAACGATGTTCGAGTTAACCCTCCCTCCAAGCTCCCTCTTCATAGGCCCCTACAACGGTTCATTCCCATAGTGAAAGTTAGAAGAGAACCCTTTGAAGACCCTGAAGCATGCCAAAACATTGTTCTCGAGATTTCAACGCCACGGATCAACCTGACTGCTGTGCCTTGACGATTCGGAACCGTGACAGAGCGCTATTTTTGGGACTCCAACACCGCGAGCCAACATAACTGGTGCACCTGCGAGATCCTGAAGGCGTCCAAAACAGCATTTCTGGTATGTTGACCATGGGAATCCGTGAAACACTTGCAAGTTTTTTAGACGAATGTGCGAGGCGCTAAGGCGAGGGCCACATTTTGAAAACCACCCGCCCTCCATCCGTGAAGCTCTTGCATTTTTTTCAAACGAGTGTGCGCAGCGCTGAGGCGAGAGCCACATTTTGAAAACCATCCGCCCTCCATCCGTGAAACCCTTGCACAATTTTTGAATGACTGCGCGAGGCGCTAAGGCGAGAGCCACATTTTGAAAACCACCCGCCCTCCATCCGCGAAGCTCTTGCAAATGTTTCAGCTTCGGGGTCATGAATGGTGAGAGAGTCTCAGGCGAAACGACAGGACCGCCCAAAAAACTGGCCTCGGGCTGCGACAGGGAGAACTTGTTTGTAAGAAAGAGGAATGGATGACGAGGAGGACGACGAGGAGGAGGAGGAGCAGGAGGAGCAGGAGGGGGCGGAGGAGGAGGTCGTCGAGGCCGTCGTCGCCGTCGGCGTCGGCGTCGGCGTCGGCGTCGGTGTCGGCGTCGGCGTCGTCGTGGGCGGCTCCTCGAGCGACGGGCGGGCGCGCGCGGCGGCACCCCGAGGGAGAGAGCGGGGCAGGGATGGCCCCCGAGCTGCCGGAGGACCTGTACTACCTGATCAAGAAGGCCCGCTCGCCCGGGCGGCCGCACCCGCCCCGTGGAGGAGGAGGAGGAGGAGGAGCAGGGAGAGGAGGAGCGGGACAAGGAAGAGGAGGAGGAGGAGGAGAGGGATGATGCTGATGATGATGATGATGATGCTGCTGCTGCTGATGATGATGATGATGATGATGTTCATGATGATGATGCTGATGCTGATGCTGATGATGATGATGATTCTGATGATGATGAGTATTATTTTGATTTTGATGATGCTGCTGACGATGATGATGCTGCGGCTGCTGCTGATGATGCTGCTGTTGATGGTGATGATTGTGGTGAGGGTGATGGTGATGATGCTGATGCTTACGATGATGATGGCGGTGATGATGATGCTGCTGATGATGATGCTGATGGTAGTACTGATCAGCATGATGGTGATGAGGATTATTGTGATGGTGATGATGATGCTGCTGATGATGCTGACGTTGGTGTTAGTGTTGATAATGATGATGATGCTGATGATGGTACTGAAGATGCTGATTATGATGACGATTTTGCTGATGGTGATGCTGCTGATGATGATTATGATTATGATATTGATGATGAGGATTCTATGATTCTACTGTTGATGCTGATGCTGATGATGATGCTGCTGATGATGACGATGATGATGATGATGATGATGATGATGATGATGATGATGATGATGATGATGATGAGGCTGATGATGATGATGATGATGATGATGGTGATGGTGGTGATGATGATGATTAGGGTGATGATGGTGATGGTGATGATGCTGATGATGGCGATGATGACGTTGATGATGATTGTGCTGCTGATGATGATGCTGATGATGACGATGTTGATGGTGATGATGATGGTGATGCTTGTGATGCTTATTCTGATGGTGGTGGCGCTGGTGCTGATAATGGCGATGAGGATGCTGGTGCCGATGCTGATGCGGATTGTGATGATGAATAATAGTAATCTTAGGGATAACAAGTAAGCAAGACCATACGAATACGAATCATAAACATACGGTTTATACATGAATACTAACATTAAGAGTTTTAACAATACGAATGGTAACACCATGGATAATAATGGTACTGATAATAATGCGACTCATAATATCAATTTTCGTAAGCATAAGAGCACTGCTACTACTACGAATAAGAACCATCATCTTTTGAATAATTACCATTACCATACTACTCATGCTGCTATTATTACTAACACTAATCAGAATAGTATGAGGAAGACGGGGGTGAGGAAGAGGAGGAGGAAGCGGAGGAGGAGGAGGAGCACGACACGGAACATGAGGAGGATGAGGAGGATGAGGAGGATGATGATGATGAGGAGGAGGAGGAGGAGGATGAGGAGGCGGAGGAGAGACGGGAGGAAGAGGAGAAGGACGAGGAGGCAGGGGAGGAGAAGGAGGAGGAGGAGTCCGTAGCCATTTTGGCTCAAGGGTAAACGTTGTGAAGGGCTATAGACGCCTGAGAATCAGCGATTACATTTTGGCCTTGGCCGTGGCCGATTGCCGAGGCCTTTGGCCAGGCTTGTTTCCGTGCTTCTCGTTTGAACCCACGGTGAGCCGCCCAGGCGACCGTGGGGCGCACTTCCCGAGGACAGCCCGTCGGGAACCTCGAGGGCAGCAGTCATGGCGCCTGGGTGGTAATGTAGCAAGTGTGCTTTCTGCAACAAGGGGCACCGCGCGACCTGCAGGCAGGCAGGCTTCGCGGGGTGCAGTTCGCATGGTCAAGTCCCGAGGCAGGGTCATGGTGAGTGGACATGGGTGCCAGGCAATGCGTGGGCGCGAGGGTCGCCCAGCTGGCAAGAAGGAGGCAGTGGAGATGGTGCGAACGCTGGGCATGGCCGCCAGCAGCAAGCTGTCCACGCCTTGTCGGCGGAGGAGATGGAGCTGTGGATGGGCATGGAGGAGGTCCAGTTTGCCGCGCTGTCTCTGTCTCTCGCGCAGTCCCGGAGGGACCAGCTCATCCACGAGCGCGCCATGCATACTTTCGGCCTGTGCGCGCGGGCGGAGGCGCAGCAGGCCAACCTGCTCATCGGCAAGTGCTCGCAGCAGGTGGTGCAGGGCAAGCGCAATATTGCATTTTTTGGGGGCGACCGCGGTGCAGGCGATGGTCGCGGTGGCCGAGGCCAACGAGGGGGGCCTCGCTGCGGTCGAGGCGGAGCTGGTGGCGGCGACGCGACGCATGGCGTAGCTGGGCGCGGCAACCGAAGCGGCGATCGACGTGGAGGACAGTGCGGGTTCCCCGCTCAAGGCGGCGGTGGGCGGTTTGAAGGCCGCCGGAGGCGTTTGAGAAGATGGGGGGCGCCCTCGACCGGGTCGTCCGCGCCGCCGCGCAGGCGGTCGTTGCGCCCGACGTTCTGGGAGCAGGCGCGGATGCTCCAGGGGCGGGTTCTCGCGGCGAGGCCGACGCGGCCAAGCGGCCCAGTGCGCCGCGCCGTCCAGGGCGCCAGGTCGCACGAGGGGCTGCTGCTGGGAGTGCTGCTGGTGCTGGTGATGGCGTTCCAGGCGGCAGGGGCGGAGAGGTCGCCGTGGCCGTTGACGGCGATGTGCGCTGCGACCAGCACCTGCGACAGCCCAGGGGGGGGGGCTCGAGGGGCGTGGCGAGCTCAAAGAGCCCGAGATTTAGGCCACCGCCCAGCAGATGACGTCCAAGGCCAGGGGGGACCTGGGCGAGCGCAAGCAGGATGGCAGGCGCGAGGGTCGCTCGCGTAGTCCCAACAGGCGCTCGGCGGCCCAGTCAAACTATGATATTTAGCAGTGGTCTCTGGCATATCTGCGCGGCCAATGTCGGGAGTTGGCTGCGATGCCAGTCTTTTCTTGAGATCGCATGCTCTGCCAGTGTCTGCGTGCTGCTGGAGTGCCAGGTGCCCTGGGGCTGACGTGGCCTCAGGCGCCAACTGTCTTTTGAAATTAGGGTGCTATACCCGTCTTGGGGCCCGTGGCGTGACCGAGTCTGGCGGTCTCTCGGGGTGTGTGGGTCTGGTCTGTAGGAAGTGGATAGGCATGGGAAGCGTGCCCGATGGGCACCGACCCCACTCCAGGTGCGTCTCTTCCTGGTTCGGGGGTGCTTAAAAGGGTGGTTTTGTCGCTTCCTCTGTCCATCTCCCGTCTGGAGATGGAGCTGGGGCTCGTGGCAGGCAAGTCTTGGGTCAGTTGGGCGAGTTCCTGCACTTCATGGGGGCGCCGTTCATCGCGAGGGGGGGATTTCGACGCGACGCCCGCTGAGATGAAGGCAGCGGGGGCCCCTGGGAAAATTAATTTGGTCATTGTGGGGCCTGCTAAGCCTACCTGTGGATCAGGGGAAGCGTGGGGCGTCTTTGATTATTTTCTCATATCGCCGCTCTCCAGGGGGCGGCGAGGTTTCGTGGTGCTGGCCCCCCAAAAGCCAGCGAAAGTGGTCGACAGTTTCGCAGATCGCAGCCCCCAAAGGGGCGGCGTGGTCTCGTGGTGACCCGCGTATGACGTCACTCCTCCCACGAGCCAGCGAAAGTGGCAATCATTGTGCAGATCGCAGCCCCCCTAGGGGGCGGCGAGGTCTCGTGGTGATCCGCATATGACGTTACTCCGCTGGAAGCCAGCGAAGGTGGCGGCAGTGTCGCAGATCGCAGCCCCCCCGGTGGCGGCGAGGTCTCGTGATGATCCGCGTACTCCGCTGGCCCTCCCAGGAGCCAGCGACAGCGGCGGCAGTGTCGCAGACCGCGGCCGCGCGAAGCGGGAGGCAGAAGGCAGGCGGGAGGAGAGGGGGATAGGGGGGAGAAGGGGGGGAGGCTTGCGGAGGAGCCGGAGGAGGAGAGGTGGACACCACAGTGGTTTATACTCCAGCCGAGCACCCAACCAACAAAACAGGGCTAGGATCGGGATAAATCGCTCCAGAGCGTTCCGGAGCGCTCTCAGAGCGTTCCGGCACGCTCTGGAGCGGCCGCGGCGCCCAATACATCCTCCAAACCCGCCGATTCTCAGAGATTTCGAGTTATCCCGATCCGACTTTGTCCCGATCTTCGTGCCGTTTTAGGCTTTGGGACGTCAAAAGACCACCCGCGGCAGGGGCAGGACGAGGGGTGCGAGCTGCAGCAGCAGGAGCAGCACGCCGAGGGCGCGGTGCCTTCGCGTCGTGTCGCCTGGCGGCGGCCCCGCCGCCGGCGTTCGAGGCTGCACGCCGCGGACGATCCATCGGGACGATCGAGCCTCGGCGTCGCTCGGACGTGTGCATTTTTCCTTCGGCGAGGGCCGTCGAGGAGCATCCTTGATCACTTGGCGAAACAGCCACGCGCGAAACCGACAAAAAAAACAGGAAATGGACACGGAAATAATGGGTACGATGCCCAACAGCTGCTCCTGTTTAGAAAAGGACTCGCTGTCCGCGCAGCCGCGGACGTTGTTCACTGAAGACAAATCGCCGCCTGTCCAACAGCTGCCGCTGTCGGTTTTGGGCAACACTTGTTGTTGGGCATTGTACCATTTTTTCCGCAACCCTCCCGGGCGTCCAAAACCCAGAGTCGGTCGATGTTGAACGATCGGACGCTCTCGGAAACGGCCGATCGTTCAAGGATGAACGATCCCCGCGGTGTCAGGAACCAGCGCTGGGGTCGACCACGACACGAACTTGCCGTGGGTTTTTTTTCCATCGTGGGCTGCTGCCCCTACTGTCGCGCGAAGCAGTCTCTGACGAACGAGCCGAACTCGTGATCGTTTTCTGATTCATTGTTTTTCCGATCGGAGCGGGCCTTCGCACCCATCCACCCCCTTCCCCATGGAGTAGATCTCGGCTGTTTTTGGCGCCTTTCGCAAGCAGGTGGAGTCTCCCCCTATAGGACGCACTGTTGCAAACAGTCGCAGTAAGCAGAGGTCCAGAGCCAGACCCCGTCCCCTTTCCGCGCAGTGTCCCTTCCTCCGCCCTTCAGTCAAAGCGCATAGTATTGACGAACAGCTTTCCAAGGTTACCCTTGCATCCTTGCCACTTCGGCCCATCAGCAACTTCGCTCGCGACTTTCGCTGGCCAGCCGCGTTCGAGAGACGTCGTCATGGCCTTCCAAGGCCCTTGCATCCTTACCGCGCATCCTTATTATGCGCCTTGATTGTACTGTCGCACTAAGCAGTCGCTGACGAACGAGCCGAACTTGTGATCGTTTTCTGATTTATTGTTTTGCTGATCGGTGCGGGTCCTCGCACCCCCTCCCCCCCCAAGAGTAGATCTCGGCTGTTTTTGGCGCCTATCGCAAGCTGGTGGAGTCTTCCCATACAGGACGCACTGTTGCAAGCAGTCGCAGTAAGCAGAGGTCCGGAGCCAGATCCCCCGCCCCCCGTTCTGCCCAGTGTCCCCCCCCGGCCCTTCAGAGAGGACGAACAGCTTCCCGATTTTACCCTTGCATCCTTGCCATTTCGGCCCATCACCAGCTTTCGCTCGCGACTTTCGCTGGCCAGCCGCGTTCGGAGCCAGACCCCACCCCTCCCCCACCACTCCCTTCCGCCCAATGTCGAAACGCCGAAGAAGAAAGCGTTCGCCTTCATTCTCCACTTGAGGAACACGTGCTCTGTCGGCTTCTGGGACCTGGGTTGGGACGCGGCCAGGTGGAGGAGGAGGAAGAGGAGCAGGAGGAGGAGGAGGAGGAGTAGGAGGAGGAGTCAAGCTAGCCAGCTCGAGCGAGTCAAGCATGGCATGCCCAGCCCCACCCGCCCTCCCACAACATAAGAAGCAAAGCTGGCACAACTGGGGGCCGAAGTCACACCGGCCAGCCGGTTTGGTACAGCTGATGCGCCGCGATGGCGGTTGCCGACGGGAACTGGCGAGCGCGTGTTGAATGCCGCGCACGCATTGCCAGACGAGTCGAGAATGGCCCGGTACACCGCAGGAAGCCAGAGTTGGCCGGAGGAAACCCGACGGTCTGACAGGACACCCCAAAGCATTTTTGTGAAAAAGCATTGGGTTTTTGATGTTTTTATGTTGAAAATGCTTGCAAAAACACGGTGTTCGGTAGGATTCTGACATGAACGCGCGAGTGTGCTCTTTGTGGTATTTTTTGCACAGGATTCGCGGCCTGGGTGCATGACAAAGCATCGCGAGTGCACCGCGCGATGACGTGAAATCGCTGGATTTGACAGAATTCTTAAGATTCCTATGGTTTTCCTATGATTTCAGCAAGAGAGCCCGGGCGGGAAATTTGTACAATTTTTGTGAAAAAAGCATTGGGTTTTTGATGTTTTTATGTTGAAATGCTTGCAAACACACTGTGTTCGGTAGGATTCTGACATGAACGCGCGCGTGTGCTCTTTGTGGTGTTTTTTGCAATGGATTATCGCCGTGGACGACAGGACGTCCATGTCGAGAGGAAAAAATAAGAAACATGTTGATTTTGTATTGTTTTTTACAGGTTAGGATGGGACCCCCCGGATGCGGCCCCTAATGGCCGGCCTGAGGGGGGAGTAGGAGTATATTCGAATAAGGAGTAAAGATAAGAGTAGTAGTCGCAGTCTTAGTACTAGTACTAGCACTAGTAGTGGCAGTCGATGTAGTAGTAGTAGCAGGATTTGTAGTGGTGGTCGTAGATGTAGTAGTAGTAGTAGTAGTAGTAGTAGTAGTAGTAGTAGTAGTAGTAGTAGAAGTAGTATCAAGAATTACTTCGAAAAAAGTAGAAGTAGTAATAGTAATAAGGAATATCGTAGATAGTAGTAGTAGAGTAGTAGTATTGTAGTAGTAAGTATTGAGTAAGAAGTAGTAGTAAAAAAAAAAAACAAAGTAGTCGTAGTAGTCGTAGTATCGTTCAGTAGTAAGTAGTAGTAGTAGTAATTAGTAGTAGTAGTATAGTATAGTAGTAACAGTAGTTTTTACCTAAACAATTATACTAGTAGTAGTAGTCGTAAGTAGTAGTAAGAGTAAGTCGTCGTCGTCGTCGTCGTCGTCCGTCGTCGTCGGTCGTCGTCGTCGCGTCGTCGTCGTCGTCGTCGCGTCGTCTCGTCGTCGTCGTCGACGTCGCGTCGTCGTCCGCGTCGTCGTCGTCTCGTCGGTCGTCGTCGTCGTCGTCGTCGTCGTCGCGTCGTCGGCGTCGGCGTCGTCGTCGTCGCGTCGTCGTCGCCGTCGTCGTCGTCGTCGTCGTCGTCGTCGTCGTCGTCGTCGTCGTCGTCGTCGTCGTCGTCGTCGTCGTCGTCGTCGTCGTCGTCGTCGTCGTCGTCGTCGTCGTCGTCGTCGTCGTCGTCGTCGTCGTCGTAGTAGTAGTAGTAGTAGTAGTAGTAGTAGTAGTAGTAGTAGTAGTAGTAAATAATATTCGAAGTAATAGCTGTGGTAGTATGAGTAGGCGCAGGAGTAGGAGTAGGTGTAGGAGTATTAGTAGGACTTGGAGTTGCAGTAGCAGCAGTAGTGGTAGCGGTGGTAGTCGTAGTATTAGAAGTGTTGGTAGTGCAGGTAGTATTGCTACTAGTTTGCGTATAAGTACCATTGATCCTAGTAGTTATTGCTGTTGATTTTTTGTTTGTGGTGTCGAGCATGCTGTTACAATAGTAGTGGTTGTAGTCGTAGTATGCGTCGTTTTAGTAGTACTCATTTATACAAGTCCACAACTCACGTTGCCAGTGTATTACGATGTTCAGCACAATGAAAAATGAGGTTCGGACCCAATCCTGCATGTAGTTCTGGACCTTGTAGTTCTTGAGCCGTAGACCTAAAGACGCTCCCAATCGGTACTGGTCAAGAGAGCCACCGCGGCGAAGGCTTACCCCGTCCGTCGACACTGCCCTTGGACCGCACGAGGCCCTCCATCGGGGCTCGTGCTGCAGCTGACCCAACTGTTGCTGGGCTTCCTCCTCCTGGTAATCCTCCTCCCAATTCTATGCGCGCTCCCCCTCCCAATGCGTGCCCCTCCCCCCTCCCCTCCGAAGCCCTTTTTGGCTTGATCTCGCTTCAGGGGCAAGTTGCAACAGAAGTGTTGGCAGAATGCAAACGCCTCGCCTGCTGTGCACACCACCGACGGGTCCTGGGACCCCACCGGAGAGGATCAGCGGCTAGCTGAGGAGTTGTCCGGCGACCTCCCCGACTTGGACGCGGTGCTTGAGCCCGTTGCGGACAGCCTCAGTTTGCAGGCCCACGACGACAGCCTGGTGACCATCGGCTTGGCGAAGGTCGAGCAGGAGAAGGACGGAGAGGGCGCGAACGGCGAGGACTTCCAGGACGGCCTGTTCGAGGGCCCAGGTGCGTCAAGGGATGGGAAGGAGACTGGCCCGACCTTAGAGCAGCCAACTCGCCGTCGGGCCACGCTCCTGACCAAGGTTATCTACAATCAGTTGGCCTTGGCCGACGCGAATGCCCCCCCCCCCCCCCCCCCCAGTCTCTAATGAGGACGACGTGGCTCGGCCAGCCGACGGAGATGAAGGTGGCGTGGCGCCGCCAGTTGCGCAGCCCCAAGGGTGCGTCGAGGAGTCGAGTGGGATCGACATTCACGGGCTTCCTCTGCAGGACATGTCGCCGAGCTGCCGCTTCCCCGCTGGGCGGGAGTTTGTCTCCGTCGCTCGAATGCGCAACGCGGTGAACGCCTACGTGGACCGCGTGGCCAAAGAGGGGTGGCTCCAAGATTACAAGTTGGGCACGATGCAGGCATTGGAGAGAAGGTTGAAGAATCACCGCGAAGCGATCGTCGGCAAGGTGGCGTACTCTGTGCAAGTTGCGTATAAGCAGGTGTGTGCGAGGATCAACGCTTCCATTTCTCTTCACAAGTGCCCCAAGCATTGGCTGGGCACCCAGGACGACGCGAACCTCGTCAACACCTTGGACCACTTCGGAATCCAGGTGGCGTACTTGGCCTCTAAGGGACTCCCCTTGGCAGAGGACCTGACGGTCATCTTTGTGCACAGCGTCTTCCAGGCTTATATCAAGAAGCACAACAAGGTCTCGACCGCGATCGAAAACCCGAGCATGGTCATCTTCGACTTGATGCGCCGACGCCCCGAGGAGGCAGCGCAAGATAAGGAGCCGGAGCATCCCGCCAATGTCGAAGTCACAGAGGAGCGCGACGAACCCGCCGAAAAGAATGCGAAGAAGGCGACGAAGCAGAAGGATACCGTGGTCGAGCTCTCAACTAAGGTGCAGATTGGTGTCAGTGCCAAGTACCACATGGCCTACATGGTCGCGGAGGCGATGCGGTCTTACCTCTACAGCCCCCCCGATACGTGCCTGGAACTCAAGAAGACGGCCGACGAGTTCGTGACCGAGATCAGCACCGTCGCGCATGCGCGGGCTCGCGCGATGGAGCCACTCACTGGTGACAACGACGACGACGAAAGCATTGTCTTCACTCGAGTGCTCGGGGCCATCGGCAGCATCGCGAAGTGCTGCAGCGCCGCAGAGAGTGAGCGGCCCACGTCGGTGACGGTACGAGATGCCAGGAAGACAGTCCTGGAGCAGACGAGGCAGTCAGGCCAAACGCCTTCAGCAGAGCTCGCGCGAACCATGATCGCATACAAGGTCCCGAAGGACGCCGCGGAGGTGCCCCGCTTGCACGTCGCACGAAATGTGGAGGACGAGGCCGCGTCGAAGTCTTTCACCAGCGCCGCGGCCGCTTTCGAGTCTGACTTTCAAGATGCCTTCGATGACCTGGAGAACTGGGTTGTGTCTAAAGCGACGGGGGCTTCCACCTCCATCAATGGCCAAGTCGCTTTCATGGGCAAGCTGTTCGCTGGGGCTATGCTCTCCTTGCACAAGTGGTCGGCATCCGCCTTGGCCGACAACGAGAAGTTGCTGATTGACGCGGCGCAGAACTCCGAATCCACCATCGACGCGAGCTTGTGCGCAGTGGTCCGCACTTTCGGCGTGACGGTCTCGGTCCAGTGCGACGGCCTCGGCAAACACATCGAGACCCTGACGAAGTCGCGGCTCGCGGTGCCTACGGAGGAGAGCACCTCGCAGGAGGGTGCAAGCGTGGCGCTTACAACGGCCGCGGCGGAGGCCCGCTCGGGATCCTTCAGTGTCTTGGCGATCTTGGGCGAGTTCCGCGACGGCATGATCGGCTTCGGAGCTACGCTGGGAGATATGTGGAAGCGCTTGCGCACGTGCGAGGCGGCCTTGAATGAGAGGAGCTGCCCAGGTGCGACCAGCGAGCGGCCCCAGAGCGAGCAGAAGAACAACATGTCCTTCCAGGCCCGCTTGGACTCCACCATCAAGGGGCTCACTGACATGATCGATTGCGTCAACTCCGCGGCGACTCTGGCGCTGATTTTCTCGGGGCAGCACGTCGACAGGAACATGTCCGAGAGGGTCATCAGCATGGCCAAGCACGTGCACAATATGAAGCACGACCCCGTCGTCTTCGATGTTACGAGCGCCGCCACGAACGATGAGCTGGTCGCGAAGGTCTGGAGCGACTTCCAGCGGTTCATGGATGATGTAGGCGTGATTGGGAGTGCCGCCGTGCGACACGTGCCGTTGGCAATCTCACTTAGGTGAGCTCCCCCACCCAGCCCGCATCCACATCATGTGACATATGTGGTCCCCCATCCTGAAGTGAGATTGTCAAATGCACACGTCGCGCAGTGCCACTGCCGACGCGATACCTCGAAGGGGGCACCCCTTTACACGGCCGTGGCGGACGAGTTTACAATGGCGAAGCTTTCGCATATCGGAACGAGGGTATCTTTCTCTCTGGGTGATGCGCAGCAGAAGTTGGCTACCCAGTCGGGCGATTTCGACGCGATCAATGTGGTGGTTCGGTCGGTGGACTCTTACGGGGAGTTCGTCAGAGTTCAGCTCGAGCTCGATGGCGATTCCAGCGTCACCATGGCCGCTCTGACAGCCGCGCAGCGCAGCGTCGCCCTGGGGGAGTTGAAGGAGTTCATTTCGGCAAGCGGCCTTGCCGCTGTCGCTCTTCCCGAAGTCACTTGCACTTCGGACCCTCTCGGGCTGCGCATGAAGGCCGACCAGGCCATGTTGCACCTGTCCGTGGTGACCTCGACCAACGACCTTGGCGCCCTTTGCGCCTTTCTGCACGACGAGCTCTTCAAGGAGGGTGGCTACCAGAAGGCGCCCTCGAAGGATGACGCGTTCAAGACGTTGAGCGGCCTGCAGAGGCTTGTGTCGGATGTGCTCATGGCGCTCGACCCCTCCTCAACTCGGATGCGTCGCTTGAGCTCGAGAAGGCTGGATGGCAGTGCCCTCTCTCGTTTCAGAGCACCCGCCGCTGGACGTGGCTGGTCGCGGTCTTCTCCAAGAAGTGCCAGGGCAGGATTCTCACAATTTCAACCCACATCGTCATGGCGTCCTCGGACGCGTGCAAGGCGACATGCCCGGACTGGGGCGCCACGGTCAACCCTGGCGGCAGGCTCGACTTAAAGATGCTGGGCGCCATATTCGGCAGCGAGAAGAAGCTCGAGAAGGTGGTGTGCGCCTACAACGCCCTGCACAAGGACCTCAGCCCCACGTCCGCGGCTGCGCAGATGATGGAGGTGACGCCGCGGGCGCAGGGCAATGACATCGCAAGCGCCTGCGTCGCTACGGCCATGGCGACGCTGGCCTCGCGGAGTTGCGAAGGGATCATTCAGCATTCGCCCCCCGTTCGAACCCCGCTCGCCGTTCGCCTCAACACCTTACCTTTCGCCTCCTCACAACCCTCTCCCCCCCCTCACTCGTGCTCCTCCCGCTCGCCGCCAGATCCTGGCCTGACGGGGGCAATGCCAGCTGGGGAGTTGGAGCCGTGAGTGCAGAGTGATCTTTTGCAGCTTCGCTAGGTGAAGGCTTCCCAAGTTGCGATCGTGATCAAGGCTACGGACATCTCGATGAATATGCAGGACAGCCCTGCAGGCCCGAGCTTGGCCGACGCCTTCGTGAAGGCCAACAAGTCCCGAAGAACGAGGATATTCCAGCGTGCGCGCGGGGCGAGTCGATGGCGGCTTTGAAGTCGCCAGCGTCGGCCGAGGCAGCGGGCGCGGCGCCCTCGGCGCCTGTGAGCGAGAAGGGTGAGAAGCGCTCTCCGTCGCAGGGCTCTAGCTCACGCGCGCCTTGCCCGAAGAAGGCCGCCTCTGTCGTTTCTGGCCCTTCTAGCGGGGCGAAGGCCGCTGCCCCTGCGGCCGAGCGCGGTGGCGTCAAGCGCGAGGCCAGCCCTGATCAGGGCAACGCGCCGCGCCGCGGCCTCAAGCGTGTTCGCCCCTTTTAGGCGACCCTGCTCGATGGTGGGGTGGGGTAGGCCGGGACCTGGTGATGTTCTTCCGCCCCCCTCTCCATGTCCTCTTCCTCCTCCGTGGAATCCCTCTCAAGTGCCTCCCTTCTTGTTCCCATGTGTTTCCACCTCCCTCCTCCCTGTTCCTCCCCCCCCTCCCTCGTCCTCCTCCTCGACTTCCCCCTCCTCTTCTTCGTGCTCGTCTCTGTCCTTCGGGTGGGGGCTGGCCAGGCTGAGAGTGTCACAGGGTGAAGGAGGGTAAACTTCGCTGTGCGTGCCTCTTTGGAGGCAATGTTTGCTGCCTCGGCTGGAGTTATACTGCGCGCAGTGACGTGGCCAGCGAGGCCTACGAGATGCCAGGCGGCGGGAGATGGCCGCATGACAACGAAGATCTCTTCTGGCGTCGCCACGGCTGGATCCGCTGCCTCCCACTCGTCATCGTCGTCGTCGTCGTCGTTATCGTCGTCGTCACCGTCATCGTCGTCGACCGTCGTCTTGCGCAATCCGCAGACGAATCTCGATCGTCGTCGTTCGGGGGGGTCGGGGTAGCAGACGACGCTCAGGACGGCGAGGACAACAACGATGATGAGGAGCGGGATGGGGGGGCAGGAGGACGGGCAGGAGGGGGGGGCGGGGAACGGGAATGATGGCGATGCGTCTGCGGTTGGGGAGGGCGTAGGCAAAGGCAATGGGCATGACCCTCCTCCTTCTCCTTGTTCCTCCCTTTGACCTCATCCTTCCTGCCTCCCTCCATTATACCGCCGTCCTCACGACTTGTCGTTGGTCTTCAAGTTTTACGTGCTGCGCCAATCCCGCGAGAGAAGCACGTGATATATACCCCCTAAGGGCGGCGCGATCGAAGACGCAGCGAGCGGATATCGATAGCTTCGGGCATACACGTTGGGTGCTACTCTGGCAAGTGAGAGCGAGCAGTGCCAACATGACTCATCGAGCCGAAGTTGAGGGGGCGAGGCCTCGCACCAAGATGATCTTTACGAACCAAGTCGCGTTGGGGCCGTGGGGGCCGACATGACTTGACGTTGCCCCCCCCCCCCCCCCCCCCAGCACCCCCCGCACCACCAGACCCCCCCCCCCCCCCCCCCCCACCCCCACACGGACCCAACTCAGGGGGCGCTTTTGTCCGGGATCTCGATGTCTCTGTAACGGGCATCGAGGAGCCAGAGGTTCCAGAAAGGATTCGAGGAGCGTCTTGGGGATCTGGGACAACGTAGGCAGCGCATGGATCTCGGGGCGAGAGGCTGCCCAGCAGCTCGAGTGGCAGCCGGTTCGTCTTGGGGCGCCTGCGCGTGGGCCGGCAGTTCTCACCTGGCCAGTGGGTCTACGTCTACCGGTGCTTGACTTCTTCCAACAGATCGCATTCGCTGCAGAGAGATAGGTGGACAGGGCCCAGGGTTGTGGTTTTCCTGTCTGGTGGCCCCGGGGGAACCGCGTGGGTCGCCATGCGGACGCGGCTCCTAAAATGCTCGGCCGAACAAGTTCGCTCGGCCACGAGGGTTGAGACTCTTGGGGCGCAGTTATGGGGCAGCTCTACCTTCAACGGACTGATCGAGGGGCGAGATTCGAAACCCAGCGAAGCGATCTGGCGCTGTCGACGTGGCCGCTGAGGGCCCGCCCCCCCCGGAGGCTTTTGATTTTCCCGAGGCTGCGGCGGGGCCGCCGCCTGACCCAGCGGCCCGAGCGGTTTCAAGTGGAGCCGCAGTTGCGGCCCCGGAGCCGACGGGCGAGCCGCCCGCCGCCCTGCGCCGGGCTCTGGGCGCCCCCCCGCTTCCGAGGCAGCCCCAGGACCTTGCCTGGAGGGCGAGCGACGCAGGCCCCCGGGCCCGCGCCGACGGTGGCCCCCTCCGAGCCCTCGATGTCTCGATTGGTTTCCCTTGATTCGAGAGCGGCCCCGCTGTCTGACGCCGAGACGGCCCGTCGGGCCGCTGTGCGGCCTTCAGATTTCGAGGGGGCACCCGGCGAGCCTCCGGCTCAGAGGCCCCGCCTCGCCCCCATCGAGGGAGCTAACCCCCCCGAGTCGACGGTGGCTCGAGGCATTCGGGAATTTGAGGCCGCCGGCCAGGGCGGGCCCGCAGTCCTGCCGAGTGCTCCCAGTCCGGACATGGTCCCCGCTCTGCCGAGTGCGCCGCTGTCAGCTGAGGTGCCTCGATCGTCTCGCATTGGCTCCGGGCGGAGCATCTCCGTGCCCGGGGCCAAACTTTGTGCCCCTGCCCCCGCGGGTCGCGAGGGCGTCTCGGGGGCCGGGGCTCGAAGTCGCTCCGGGGCCCGGGGCCCCGGGCCCGATGGGTTCCCCAGAGGCCGCCAGGATCTTAATTTAAGAACGTGATGTTTGCTATTAGTTTGTTTTAGTATACCATGCTGGTTTAGGAGGGTTTTGCCATATTCGATCGTTTCCATGTAACTATCGAAATACTGCGCGCGACGACGTTCGACGCTCTTTGCGAGGATCTCGAGAATTCTCCAGGGGCCAGCGGGTGACCCGCGATTTCTCGGGCTGGCGGCAAAGAAGATAGCTGCCCGACACGCGCGGCAATCTACAGAGCAAGCCTTCCCGGCCGCTAGTTTGAGCCAGTTGGGGCCGCCTGTTGGCCCCTGAAGAATTCTCTGTAAAAGAAAATCCTCGCATTGAGCGTGGAACGGCCTCGCGTGCAACAATCGGTAAGGGCCGAAAGATGCCGCTTGATAGCAATAGAATTATGAGCACGAGCATCGATCGGATCGGCGGCGCTTCGCCCAATCTCGGGCCGACGAGATCGACTGGTAGGAGGGCTGGAGGAAGGGGGGGCGGGTGGGGGGCAGCGGGGCAGCGATGCGATTGCAAGAAGAAGAAGACGCGTTGCACGCGAGGTGCATGAGGATTTCACATGCACTGGCATTCACGCGAATGCGGGCATATGCGTTCTCCGAAGGGCTTCCACAAAGGCTGGGGAAACACATGGCCCAATAGCGCGGCACATCCTGAAGGCAGGGGGCGGCGGTGATTCGCTGTGGGCGCATTCGATCATCACAGTGCGATTACCACGGCCCTCGCACTCATCATCCCAGCTCCATTCCTCCATCCCACCATCCCGTCCACGCTGCGCTCATATATCCAGGCGGCTGTGGCAGCCATGGCTGGCTGGGCAAGTCTTCTGGGTGGCTCGGGCGCGGGCGAAGTCTGCTGGCTGGCTAGTCATAACACGCGTGTTATTATGAAATGCATCGCGTGCGTGCGTGTGACGTGCGTTGGCGTGCTGCCAGTTGCAGTCATATATATATACATATACATGTATACACATAACTATACACATATACAGCGCCGCGTGCACGGTGTGTCTAGCGCGTCTGCGCTATGAACTCTGCGGCAGCTTCGCAAAACACCGAGGGGTATTCTTTGGGCGAGGCCTGATCTTCGGTCTTATTGACCCAAGCTCTGGTCTTCCATCCCGCGGCAGCCTTTCCATCTGCGCCCGCCCGAGCACGGTTTGAAACACGCGGGCCTAACGTCGCTGGGGGGGGCGCGGGGGCCCGAAGCAGAAAGAGAACGCGACGCGCCCCTCTTGGAAGCACCGATGTGCATACGAGCAGCAGACAGAGAGCGAGCGGTAAAAAGAGCAAGCGGCTTAAAACTTGCCCAGCCGAAGAATGCGAGGTACGTTGTCAGTTTGCCGGCGTTAATCAGGTTCGGGCCGGCCTGCAAGGAGCGGCCGCGAACGGGCGGCGTCGACGGGGGTGGGCAAGATGAGAGATCGGGCCGAGGCGGGGCGCAGAAGGAACGGGCGGAGAGGGGCAGGGGGGGAGATGAGAGAGCAATAGGGAGAGAGAAGGAGTGAGAGAGAACAAGAGAGATGGGGAACCGACGTTGCCAGAAGGACAGAGTACGACGTCAAGGGGGCATCTGGGGCGGGCGGGGCGCCGATGCTTGAAAGGGGGCGACGCGAAACAGTGCAGCATCTCCCAGCCATGATACCGATGGGGGACACATGCGCGTGCGCCCCCCATCGGTATCGCGCTGAATTCCGGGCCCAGTTGGCGCAGCCACGGCGCCCGTGGCAAGCTCTCGGCCAGGCGCGGCCGAAGGTGAAATCTCACCAGCCCTCTGGGCGCAGGTGGTTTAGGGTGTTTCCCCTTTCAACCCTCATTCTCCTCATCGGGAGTGGTTTGCCCCCCCCTGCGCCCCCTGCTTGACCTGGGCGCTTCGCGCACACACACGCACGCGCGCGCGCGCACACGCGCGCGCACGCGCGCACGCACGCACACACGCACACACACACGCACACACACACACACGCACACACA
>CAUYUJ010003969.1:485468-537968 GCA_963575745.1 Prorocentrum cordatum
ACGCACACACGCACACACGCACACACGCACACACGCACACACGCACACACGCACACACGCACACACGCACACACGCACACACGCACACACGCACACACGCACACACGCACACACGCACACACGCACACACGCACACACGCACACACGCACACACGAACACACGCACACACGCACACACGCACACACGCACACACGCACACACGCACACACGCACACACGCACACACGCACACACGCACACACGCACACACGCACACACGCAAACACGCACACACGCACACACGCACACACGCACACACGCACACACGCACACACGCACACACGCACACACGCACACACACACACGCACGCACGCACGCACGCACGCACGCACGAACACACACGCACACACACACACACACACACACACACACACACACACACACACGCACAAACGCACACACACACACACACACGCACACACGCACACACGCACACACGCACACACGCACACACGCACACACGCACACACGCACACACGCACACACACACACACTCACTTTACCAACCCCCGGCGCAGAGGCGACTCCAGCGCGAGTAAAGCAGCGGGACGCACACGCACACACACACACACAAACACAAACACACAGGCAGGACGACAGTTTTGCGTGGAAACCGACCACCCACGGTGTCACGAATCGGAGCCACGCCAAAAGCGGGCCAGCACGGACTCCAGCGCGGACACCAGCAGTACCAACTCGCAATACCCTGGCTGCCCGGGCATCAAGCGCAGCAGGGAGGACAGAACCTCCTGTGACGGAGCTGGCGGCAGAGGCCAGCCCAGGGCGGTCAGCCCAGGGCGGCCACCAGCGCGGCCCGCTGATCGGCAAGTGCAGGACAAAGGAGAACTGCATGCGCGACCCCAGCAGCAACGAACTGCCCGCAGATTGCACAGGTTTGCACTCGTGCCCGGGAGCGGCGGCTGCTCCCCCTCCTCCTCCTCCTCCTCCTCCTCCTCTTCCTCCTCCTCCTCCCTCCTGCTCCCTCCTCCTCCTCCTCCTCCTCCTCCTCCCCCTCCTCCTCCTCCTCCCCTGCCCCCCCCCCCCCCGGGGAGAGCCCGGGCGGGGAGGCCACGGCACCCCGCCGCCGCGCCACGCCCGGAGCGCCCCGCCCACAGGACAAGAGCTGCGGGGTGCTCGCCCTGGTCTGTTTGGACCTGCGCAGCCGCGGCAAGATCGGGCGCGCAGCCGCCCCTCCTCCGGCCGCGCGCGGAGGGGGGCATATACAGTCGGGGCACGGAGGACGGAACCCTTTTCGTTGGGGAGGGGCTCGGTGTTCCTCAGTTGTTTTGCAGTTCGCCTTTGGTTTTGCTTTGGGTTTCGATGGGAAATCGAAATTCAACTTATGGGAAAAAGAGGCCTCGTTCCTTATTCGGGGTTCCTTAGGTCAACGCCCCTTCTGTAGGGGGAGGGGGTAGGGCTCCTTAGAGGAGCACCCCTGCCTCCCAGAAGGCCCGGGGCCCCTCTTGAGGTGCAGGGCCGGCGCCTTCTGAGGAGCGGCCTGCTCATAAGAAGCCTTCCCCCCTTCCTCTGCCCCCCTGTGCGCGCCCCTTCCACGACGACGACGACGACGGCGACGACGACGGCGACGACGACGACGGCGACGGCGACGGCGACGGCGACGACGACGACGGCGACGGCGACGACGACGACGACGGTGGCGACGGCGACGACGACGACGACGTCGACGACAACGACGCCTCCTGTTGCGGGCCCAGTGGTCGCCTAGGGGATCGGCTACAGAATCGATTCGCCCCGAAATCGACTTTGCCGTCGGACCTGCATCTCGTAGCATCCTGCGCATCGCTCGTAGATTCGACGGGAAAACCAAGTCTGGGGGAAACCCCAGTCTGCAGTCGATCCCACAGGCCCAGTGGGTTCCCCGGATGGACGCATGCGATGCGACAGCAGCGGCTTGAGAGCGCTTGGGTTTGGCACCCCCCCGCTACAGCCCCTCAGGCCGCGTGCTTCGCGCGTGGCCGACTCAGGACGTGCGTTGACCCAGTGGGTGCTCACCCCGCCTGGTTGCTACGACGAACCACTGCACCGCCCTGCGTCGTGCTGAGGGGCTTCCGTGGACGTTAGCACACGTTGGCACGAAGATCAAGTCGGGCGCGTCCCTCTGCAGGAGGAATAATCAAACATAGTCATAACAATAGTCTGGGGAAGATTTTTCTACGATGTTTGATCATTCTGTTTTTTTGTTTTGACTATTTTGATACTTCGTCGAACATCCGCCTGTAGGGGGACACGCTCAACCTAACACTAAGACACGTTTTGAAGATCATCGAAGGTTGGAGGGAGGAGAAGCCGTCGACTTTCATGGTTCGACCTGTTATTGGGCCCCTTTCGCCCCTTTCGGGCGGCCTGCGGCGTTCCGGCGCCGATGTTTGACAGCGTTCGCCCCCCCATCCCCCATTCGAGATGTGTCGGTCTGAGATTTGGGAGCCCTTCCGTTGGTTCTTGAAAGACTTCCCGCCCCGGGAGACATTTCCAGCAGCTGCGCATCGTCTGGAGCAGTCCTGGGGTGCCCTGGCCGTCCCGATGGGCTTCCGGGGGCCCGAGCTGTAGCCCGAAAGACCCCCCCTTTATCACTCCTTGCTCCACTCTTCTCGCTCCCTCCCTCCCTCCCTGCCCGCCCGCGTTCACGCTCCTCCATCCTCTCCCCCGCATCCCTCCTGCCGTGCTCCTCTGGGTGCAGCCTGCAGCAGGGCTGGACCTGGACGCTGTTTTGCTGAACTTCGGCTGTGTCTTGTTTGTCGACGTTGGGAGGGACGTGCCGGAGACCAGGCAGAGCCAAACGAGCACAACAAAACGAAAGCAGCACGAACGCCAACGTTTCGGTCCAGCCCTGACCTGCGGGGCCACGGTGCATACCCGCCGCTCACCCGCTCGTTCGTGCTTGCCTTGGGGCGTCCCCCACGTCGCTGCCCCTGGCGGTGGGAGAGCGCTCTCCCGCCGCGGCACGCGGGCAGCTCGGCGTGGCGAGCCGGGTGCGAGCAGCGCGGGTGTTAGCTCACCTGGACGTGTGTGTCTCTCGTGCTCTCTTGTTCTCTCGCCCTCTTTCTCTCTTTTTTTTTTTTTCTATCTCTCTCTCTCTCTCTCCTGTCTCTCGCTCTCTCTCTCTCTCTCTATCGCTCCCTCTCTCGCTCCCTCTCTCTCTCTCCTCCTCTCGCCCGTTCCGTGCTAATTAGGCTGGCCAGCGTGGACCCCGACCAGCGCGTTTCTGCCGAGACGCGCCGTGGCTGTCGAGTGGGGGGGAGCAGGAGGAGGAGGACGAGGAGAAGGATGATGAGGAGGAGGAGGAGGAGGAGGAAGAGCAGGAGGAGGAGGAGGAGGAGGAGGAGGATGAGGAGGAGGTGTTAGGGGCTGTCTGGTGTGCCGCCTCTCGCCGGGCAGCTGCCTGTGCTCACGAGGTGCGCGCGGGTGCCGCCGACCCTCCTGCCTGCTCGAGGGCAGGGCGAGCGCGGGCCCCGCCTCCGTCGCCTTCCACGTCTGTCCACTGCTCCTCCCTCTCCTCCTCACTCCTCACTCCTCACTCCTCACTCCTCTCCTCCTCCTCCTCCTCCTCCTCCTCCTCCTCCTCCTCCTCCTGTGAGTTGTACGTGAATGATCTATGCGCGCTCGGAATTAGTTTTTCGGCTCAGACGCATGAGGCCAGATGTCGGCATCGGTCTCTTCGCTGTCGGACTTGCGAGGGCTCGCTTCGCTAGCTTCACTTTCCGCACGACACCAGTGCCCAGACTGTTTCTGTGATTGCCCTCGGCCTTCGGAGTGTCCGAAGGCTCCTGACTGTGTGTGTCCGCCGCCGCTGGAACGACCTCCCGTGTGTGAGGTGCCGCCTGATTTCTTCAACAGGACGGGCTTCGTCGCACCCACGGACGACACCGTCTCCCTTGCCATCATCGGCCTCTTGGGAGTGTTTCTCGGAGCAGCGGTCGGAGGTCTGCTCACTCGGTTTTGTTGTCCTCGTCGTGTTGCTGCCCCTCGTCGAGGAGGGTACGGTCGCATTGAACAGTGATGGCGGGGGCCGTGGAGGCTCTGCCAGGTGGCTATGCCATCTACTGGTACGAAGGGGACGATTATGGTCACGAACGGATTTTGTTGAGGGAAGTTAAGTCACTGGATGACAGACGTATCTGGGTTGGGGCCTCGCCTGACTTCGATGTCTATGCGGAGGAGTGGAGCACCACGGGAGATCGCGGGCCCATCAGAGTAGAGCTGTTGAAAGGTCGCATTGTGCCAAGGGGTTTTCCTAGGCCCATCTACCGCTTCGATCAGAGGGTTCCCTGGGACAAGTTCGCGGAGCTTAGGGCCGAGGCGTCGCAGGTCATCTTCGACGAAGGGCTCGAGGAGATCGCTCGCGCGAGAGTGCAAGATGACACGCTCGCGATCAGGAATTTCCGTCGGCCATTCCTTGGATCACGAGGTCCTGCTCCTCCTCTGCCGCAGCATGCAGATGGGCAGGCTGAGCTTGCCGACGCTCTTGGGAGTGACGAGGTCTGGGTCGTGTCTGAGCCCGTCTTCGACGGGGACCAGGAGGTGGCGAGGATCGGCTCTCAGGTCGCCAAGGAGTCCGTGGCGAGCAGGCTGGGGAACCGCGGATTCGCCAAGTTTGGCTCGGTCGTCGCGGCGCTCGAACGGATCAAGGTGGAGGAGCTCGACGGCTACTTCGCGGCCCGCAAGAACCTGCTCCTGGTGGGCCTGGGAGGCACTCACACGCCCGAGGAGCGAGAGGGAGCCCCTGGCTCGCCCACAGGCCTCCAGGCCCTTCGTGGGGCTCTTGCAGGCCCACAGCTCCCTGGAACGGGTGAGGAGCCTGACAAGAAGGCGGGCGAGGACGTCCGCACGCTGTCGGTGAAGTTCAACGCCTTCAACCGCAGGGAGCGCGTCTGGGTGGACTCGGTCAAGGAGATGGTCGAGGACGCCTTCTCGGACTGGCCTTTGGATGGTCCTCGCACGTTCTTGCGGTTGATGATGTCGTTTGCTCAGCTCGCGATGGTGCCCGCGTTCTGGCTGGAGCGCCACCTACAGACGGCGGGTTGGAGCGAGAACGATCGCTCTATTCATGAGATGCGGGTGATGGCGGAGGTTTTCGAACTGGCTATCTCTTACGACCAGCTGAATGTGGCGTCGCTCGCGGCCTTCGAGAGGTTGGGGCGGAGATGGCAAGCTATACTTGAGGCTCATGGTAAGAAACCCATGAACCCGAACTACGAGATTGCTGATAAGTTCTCGGGCTACAATCGCCGTGCACGGCTTGTGGCGCCGGCGCTTCGCACCCACGTGGCCAAGGAGGTGCGAGACGAGGCTGAGATCGACAAGCAGACTAGCAAGGCCAAGGCTCTGAGGGACGAGGCCACGGTCGCCCTCAAGCGCGGGAAGTCCGCTGGGAAGGGCAAGGACACGGGGGATAGCAAGGATGAGCGAGGCCTCTTTTCTTGCCAGCAAGACCGTTGATAGTGCGCGCCGCAGCCGCCGCGCGGCATGCACGCTGACAGGCGAGAGTGATGCGCAGGAGGCACGACAGGTGCCGCTGTTTCCGCTCGAGTTTTGCGACCACTCAGCTCCTCCGTCGACGCGTCTCTCGAGAAGGTGCAGACGGAGAGCGAACCTCAGGAGCCATCAGTCGCGTGAGTTCGGGGAGGTTTTGACGGGCCTCAATTGACTATATTCCCGAGCTGCGAGCCCTCTCGTTCGCCAAGAAGTGGCGGGCGAAATTCATGATTTTGTCGCGGGGCGAGTTGCCCAACAGCCGCCTGTGCCGCCTTTTTTGGATAAGGAGGGAGCCGTGCGCGAGCTCCTCCAGAGCAAGCGTGGTTATGACCACGCAGCTTCCACGGTCGTCGAGTTCGATCGAGCCCTTGTCTCTCTGCCCGAAGGAGTCCAGGACAGGAGGTTACTTCAGGACTTGGTTTCTCAGGAGGACAGGGAGGCGGTGGTGAACTTTAGGGAGAGCATGATGAGAGATGTGAAGGAAGTGATGCAAATGAGAGACTACGGCGAGTCTATTAACCCGTATGTTGACCAGAAGCTTCGCACTCGACGGCGCGAGTACGTTCGCTTTCTGAAGATGTTGCACAGGCGCGGTCTCATCAGGTGGTCGACTACGCCCGCAGAGATTGCGACCCCGTTTTTTGCCCGAGACAAGGATGGAAGACAGCGACTTATCATCGATGCAAGACGTACTAATCAGCTTTTCCGAGAGACTCCTAGTACTCTTTTGGCCACGCCCGAGAGTTTCGCTCGCCTGGAGGTTGAGGGAGGTGTTGAGCTTTTTGAGGCGTCTCTTGACGTGGACAATTGCTTCCACAGAATCGGTATAGACAGCGACTTGGGCGATTATTTCTGCCTGCCCCCCGTTCGCGCACGAGAGCTAGGTCTGGCGCATGCTCGGGGGCGGGAGGTGCCTGGAGACGGGCTTGTGTGGGCCGCCATGGCCGTGCTCCCCATGGGCTTCTCTTGGTCGGTCTTCTGGGCCCAGCGTATCAATACTCGCCTGGTTCGGGAGGCTTCAGGAATGGAAGGCTCTGTGGCGGTGGAGGGCAGGGGGGTCCGGGCTCATCATAAGTAAGGACTCCGCGCCCGTCTTTTACGTGTATGTGGACAACGTGGGGGTCTTGGGGGCGGACAAGATTGGGGTCCAGAAGTCGCTTGATAACATCAAAAACGTTCTTAACCCCAACACAATGCAGTGTCACGAAGTCCAGGAGGCAGGCCAAGTTCGGGACGCTCTTGGGATCGAGTTCAACGGCGAACTAAAGTGTTTCAGGCCTGCTGGGAAGCGATACTGGAAGATACGTTGGTCTCTGGAGGCTTTCTTGAAGGCGCCCAAGGTAACGGGAAAAGCCCTCGAGGTTCTTCTGGGCCACTGCACCTACCTCGCTATGCTTCAGCGCCCTCTCCTCTCCTGCTTCGCCTCGGTCTACAAGTTCGCTCGGCGGTGCCGTCACTCGTGGGCTCCACTGTGGCCAACAGCGCGTGAGGAGCTCGAGGCTTTCTTCTGCCTCATGCTTCTTATTCGCTCGGACTGGTCCCGCGGTTGGCTTGGAGAAGTGTTGACGTATGACTCCTGCCCTGAGGGCGCTGGAGCTTGCGTTGCTATTAGGTATCCCGCCTGGGCGGCCGCTCAAGGGAGAGTCCAGGAGAGAGCCAGATTTGTTCGTCGGGATGCTGCGCAGGCTCGCGGGCATGCGCTCTCTTGCCTCGACCCTGATGACCCCCTGGTGTTTGTGGCGCCGCCGCCGTCGTTTGAGGACGTGTCGGAGCTTTGGGAGCAAGATTTGCTGTTTCCTGAGGTTCCGCTCGAGGAGCTTGTGGGGAAGGACTGGGAAGTGCTATTCTGCCATTCTTGGAGGAGAAAGATGACTGTGCATGAGGGGGAAGCCAGAGCTGGAGTCCTTGGGATCGCAGATGTGGTTTTGGAACCTGGGGTACATAGCTGTCGTCTGCTGGCCCTTGGGGACAATCTCGGTGTCACGCTCAGCTTTGCAAGATCCAGGGCCCGTGCCTTTCCTCTGCTGGTGCAGGTTCGGCGGGCGGCGGCGCTGGCGCTGTCGCGAAACCTCTCCGCGGGGTTCAGGTGGATCCCGAGCGAGTTCAACAGCTCCGACACCTTCCAGGGGCCCCGGGCTGCAGCGGGGGAACGCGGTCGAGTTGAGCGTCACTCCTGATATACGCCGTCTCGCTCGAGAACGGCAAAGCTCTGTAGCCGTTTTGGCCAAGCATGAAGACCCACCATGTTCTGCTTCTTTACTTGATTGGGCTCGACATGTCCTTGGTAAGGAAGGCCAAGAGAGCAGCTCCGACGGAGGAGAGGGAAGTTCGTGTGCTTCTTCGTCGTACGGACCCGCTGCCTCTAGAGAAGAGGTGGCAGGCTACTTTACAACAGCGACGCGATCGCCTCCCATTGCCCGCGCTGCTGGAGGAAGCGGAGAGGGATGCCAACCGTCTGGAAGCTTCGGACGGCACGACCTCGGAGGAGGATGGCAACCCGCTCGTGCAGGATCGCGTGCTGAGGCGAAAGGTCCACCATGCGAAGATGGCAGAAGAGCCAGGTATGAAGCACGTTTCGGTGCTAGAACGAAGCTCCGTAGGAGAACGAACCTGGGCGCAATATCGAAAGCTATATCGAGGCCTGGTGGACTACGTCGACGAGCGCAGGCTGAACACCGACAAAGTGCAGGACTTCGACGTGGCCATTGTCTCCTTCATGACCCACATGTACATGCTGGGCTACGACGCGGGCATCGGCCAGAAGTTGATCGCAGCCGTGGTGTTCTTTCAACCTCGTTTCGGCAAGCTAGGCGACCTTTCTCTTCCGCGAGCCTGGCGGGCTGCCAGGGGCTGGGCCAAATTGGACCCGCCACGCAGTCGGCAGCCCTTGACCCTGCCGACGGTCGCAGGGTTGGCCGCGTCGCTTGCCTACGAAGGCCACCTGGACATGGTCATCTGGACGATCATCGCTTTCTGCACCTACCTGCGTCCAGGCTCTATGATGCAGCTCACCAGGGGCTCGCTGGTCCCACCTACCATGAAGGTCGATACCACGTGGCGTGTTCTGGCGCACAGGTCAGACCTCCACCAGGTCTCGAAGGTGGGAACTCAGGACGACACCATCTTGTGGGACACTCAGGGTTTTGAATGGATGGGCGAAGTTCTTCAAATTCTAACCGTCGGAAAACGTAATGAGGGCTTGTGGCATTTTACCTATCCAGGGCTAGTGCGTGAAATTCGTAAGCAAGGCCGACGGCTCGGCCAAGACATTGTACCCTACCAGTTGCGCCATGCGGGCGCCTCCTGGGAAATATATAAAAAGAATCGCAACCTGTGCGAAGTGCAACGTCGTGGCGGTTGGATGTCTACCAAAAGTGTGCAGCGCTATGAGAAGTCAGGCATGATGATGAAAGACTACGCCCTGCTTCCCCTGGCGCTGCGCCGCTGGCTCGAAGAGCAGCTACGCGCGCTCAAGGACTCGATCCTCAGAGGCCGAGCGGTGCAGCCGCCGCCGCCGCTTGTTTTCAGTGCCCGTGGCAAGCGTGTAGCTACTCCTCCCAACGCAGCAAAGTAGTTGACACATCATGTTATGGGTGATATGGGTGAGTGTGCGCCGCCGTGCCTCTGCTCTCCCACGCTCGTGTGCAGTCAGACTCCAGACGGCGCTGGCATCAGACACTAGGAAACTGAGAAACAGAGCGCGGGGGGATCATGTGAGTTGTACGTGAATGATCTATGCGCGCTCGTAATTAGTTGTTCGGCTCCCCGTGGCCTTACCCAAGCCGTTTTCATTCTTTCACATCGGGTGAGTGTGCGCCGCCGTGCCTCTGCTCCCCCACGCTCGTGTGCAGTCAGACTCCAGACGGCGCTGGCATCAGACACTAGGAAACTGAGAAACAGAGCGCGGGGGGATCATCCTCCTCCTCCTCACTCTTCCTCCTCCTCCTCCTCCTCACTCTTCCTCCTCCTCCCCTCTCCTCCTCCTCTCCTCCTCCTCCTCCTCTCCTCCTCCTCCTCCTCCTCCTCCTCCTCTCCTCTCCTCCTCCTCCTCCTCCTCCTCCTCCTCCTCCCCTCCTCCTCCTCTCCCACTCTCCCTCCTCCTCCTCCTCCTCCTCATCCTCCTCCTCCTCCTCCTCCTCCTCCTCCTCCTCTCTCCTCCTCCTCTTCCTCCTCCTCCTCCTCCTCCTCCTCCTCCTCCTCCTCCTCCTCCTCCTCCCTTTCCTCCTCTCCATTAGCGGGTGCGCCACCTCGCACCGTGGCGAGGTGGGCGCAGGCCCCGCCGCCCTCGCCGCGCTCGCCCTGCGCGGCGCGGGGCGGCTCGTGGCCCGCGGGCCCCGCGCGCGTCCCCGCGAGGGGAGGCGCTGCGGTCTCTCCCCGCGCGCGCGCCGCCGCCCTGCTGGGCGGCGCGCTCTGCGGGGCCGCCTGCGGGGGCCGAGGGGGGCCGAGCCCGTCTGGCTGCTGGAAGGCCGCCGCACGGAGCGGCAGGCCGCGCCCGAGGAGGGGGGAGGAGGATGATGAGGGAGGAGGAGGAGGGGAGGAAGGAGGAGGAGGAGGAGGAGGAGGAGGATGAGGAGGAGAAGGGGGAGGGGGAGAGGAGGGAGGAGGAGGGGGAAAAGGAGGAGGAGGAGGAGGAGGAGAAGGAGGAGAGGGGAGAGGAGGAGGGAGGAGGAGGAGGAGGAGGAGGAGGGAGGAGGAGGAGGAGGAGGAGGAGGAGGAGGAGGAGGAAGAGGAGGAGGAGGAGGAGGAGGAGGAGAGAGAGGAGGAGGGAGAGAGGAGGAGGAGAGGAGGAGGAGGAGGAGGAGGAGAAGAGGAGAGGAGGGAGGAGGAGGAGGAAGGGGAGGGAGGGGAGGGAGGAGGAGGAGGAGGAGGAAGGAGGAGGAGGAAGGAGAGGAGGAGGAGAGAGGAGGAGGAGGAGAGGGAGGAGGAGCAGGAGCAGGAGGAGGAAAGAAAGGAGGAGAAGGGGAGGAGGAGGAGGAGGGGGAGTCAGGAGGAGGAGGAGGAGGAGGAGGAGAGGAGGAGAGGAGGAGGAGGAGGAGGAGGAGGAGGAGGAGGAGGAGAGAGGAGGAGGAGGAGGAGGAGGAGGAGAAGGAGGAGGAGGAGGAGGAGGAGGAGGAGGAGGAGGAGGAGAAGAAGAAGAAGAAGAAGGAGAAGAAGAAGGAGAAGGAAGAAGAAGAAGAAGAAGAAGAAGAAGAAGAAGAAAAAGAAGAATAAGAAGAAGAAGAAGAAGAAGGAGAAGGAAAAAGAAGAAGAATAATCAGAAGAAGAAGGAGGAGGAGGAGGGAGGAGGAGGAGGAGGGGGAGGAGGGGGACGGGCAGGAGGAGGAGGAGGCCGACGAGGAGGAGGGCGTTGAGGAGGAGGATGCCGCCTCAAGGAACGGCAAAGGGGAAAGACCAAGGCGTGTGCTGGCGCGGCGCCTAGGCTGTGAGGATGCGACCAGCGGCTGTGCCCGTGGGCAAGGCGAAGGCCACGGTGCAGGTCGAGGCGGCCGCTGGCATCGACGCCGCAGGTGCTGCGGGCTGCGCTGCCCTGGCCGCAGGTGCGCCGGCGCTGAGCTTGCCGCCTCCTTGCCAAGCAGTGGGCCGCAGCTCGGGGTGCCGCCCTCTCCTCCAAGGGTGCCGCCTGCGGCAGCCTGCGGGCCGCACCAGCGGGGTGGCTTGTTCGAGTCTTCGCGACCTGCCGCGGTCGCTCTTGTACTCGCGGTCTCCCTCGCGGCCCTGCCAGGCCCAGCCTTGCCTTCCCACCTCGTGTCTCTGCCGTCCTCGTCGACCAGGTGGCAGTCGCCGCCTGAGCGGCGTGGCTCGGCCCGCGCGCGTCGGCACCTTGCCTCTGTGGGGCAGCCCGCGGGCGCGTCGCGCGCACCGCCTGGAGAGTATGCGTTTGCGGGGAGTGCGGGCGGAAATGCGCTCCCTTGTTTAATGTCCTCACCTCGCTCATCCCCGTCATATTTCCCGAGTCTACCATGCGAGTATGTGCTGTGAAGTGATTTCCTCCTGCCGCATATACGTTGCACCAACCAACAAACCGAAATAGCACCTGGTTGACGATTTTCATTCGAACGGGCCTTTTACTGGTCCTTTGGACATGACGCGTTCCCGTTACAGCGATGGCCGCATGTCAGGATCGTCGCTTTGCTCCTTTCGCTCAGAGCTGCGCTGTCGCCCCAGCGCGGGCCACAATGAGGAGTCGGTTCGTTCCACGATGTTGCCGACCCCCCCGTTTTTCTTCCTCCGTTTACCTCAGTTCCTCGTGCCCGTGCTGCTGTTGATTCCTTTTCCTTTCTCACCATTATTGTGATGCTGCTCCTCCTGCTCCTGCGCTCCCCCACCCCTCGTCCCATGCACCATACATGTTCTTGGATTGCGCATCGCACGATGGGCCCACTGTGAGGACCAAGGTCATCTAGGACACGCCAGCTGGCGGATTGGGACGAAGTGAGCACAATGAGAAGGGATGGACGGGAAGGGTCGGATGCCAGATATGTCGCACGCTCTCTTAGCTTGTCTTCTCCCCTCTTCTTTCCAGTTATTGAGTCCTTCCTGTTCTCTCGCTCCCCCTCTCCTCCCCTCTCCGCCCTTGGTTACATTCAGCGCTCGCTGGCGAGTAACATTACTTATGCCTGCGTGCTTATGCAGACCACGGGCACATTATGTCTTACTTTGGCTTAGCAGAAGTAAGGGCGTGATTGCATGATGCTTTCTGGTATAAATGGCTCTCCCTGGTGTACATGCCCTGGCCAACAAATCATACCGCAACAACCAACACATCCAACAAAACAGGCACACATTTGAGTTACATTCTCAGTGGCGCGAGCAAGAAACGCGGTCCAGATCAGGTACTGTTCATGATGCAAGCTTGAGTTTCGCATTATGCATGTGTAATCCCAATCTTCGTCGTATGGGTCTACTACGATGGATTATCTTTCTGACTGCCATATCAAAGGTATCACGCGCTGGCCATTTCACAAGGATAATGAGGCACCATGCGCGCGCGTCTGCCATGATAGTGATGCATTGCTATGCTGCTCACTGTGGGTTTATAGCCTTGTTCACGCGGCAATTCACTTTAAGCGTAATGTGTATGACAATGGCTAAACTGCTACGGCAATAACAGCCGTGCTGGTCTGAAACGATTTTCAACATCACCCAAACGTGCGATATATGATCTTCGTGTCTGTTGCTACAATGGCAGTAAATAGCCACGCCGCGTTCCATGTTCGTTTGCATGAGTGGTGTGACGCGTGCACGTGTACACGCGCATGTGCATCTCGCCATCTGTGTGCGTCCAAGTTGCGCATGCGCTTGGGTATGCCTGTGTTTGTGCGAAATAGCGGTGGCAACACCAATGGCGTTTGTGGGAGCCCGCCGGTTTCTGCGCCTCCCCGTCAGCCCCTCCTTTCCCCTGCGTCCCCCCCACTGCCCTGTCCCTGTCCTCTGTCCCAGACCCTTCTCTCACCCCTGCCCATTCAGGCAACAGAAGTCCCACAGGTTCCACAGACCCCACAGATAGAACGAGTCCCACAGTTCCCACCTGCCCCACACAGGTCCCACAGGCCACCTTTGCTGCTATTAGGCTGCTTTTCTGGGGTAATGGATCTCCAGGTCGGCTATGACACGTGTCCGCGGATAGAGAAATTATTCACTGCGTGGAGCTCCCCATATGTGCATCTACTCGCATTGACCTGTCCGCCGTGAATGTCTAGGCGCAAGAGCTTTCGAATACTAACGGGCTTCAGTTGTGACGGTCTGGACATCAATCTAACTGCGAATGAATTGGAGTGTGAATGAGCCTCAGTAGTACGAGCGCGTCTCTGTGCATGAGCCTGGGGCCTCCTGGGGCCTCCTGAAACCTACTGGGGCTTCCTGGGTCTCCAGGAGCCTCTTGGGACCTCCTGGGAGCTCCTAGGAAGGTTTCGTGCCCCAGGGGAGGCGCAATCTATAGCAACAGACGTACATAAAACATTGCGGATTAGAGCCACAGGAGAAGGGCAATCTATAGGAACACGCGTAACACACCAAGGACTCGTGCCCCAGGAGAGGCCCAATACATAGGAACATGAGTAAAACATTTAGGATTGTGTACACAGGAGAAGGACCATCTATAGAAACATACGTAGAACATCAACGAATCGTGCTCCAGGTGAGGCCCAATCGATAGGAGCATACGTAAAACATGGGATTGGAGCCACTCCTGTTGCCTTCTGAGGCCTCCTGCTCCTGGGGCCTCTCGGGGCCTCCTGTTGCCTTCCGAGGCCTCCTGGCGCTTCCTGTTGTCTCCTGGGGTCTCCTGTGGTTTCCTGAGGCCTTCTGGAGCTTCCTGGGGCCTCCAGGAGCCTCTTGGGACATCCTGTGGCCTCTTGAGTCTTTCTGTGGCCTCCTGATGCCTCCTGGGACCTCATGTGGTCTCCTGGAGCCTCCTGGAGCCTGTTGGAGCCTCCTGTGGCATCCCGAGAAGAATCTGCGCCTGAGACATCCCCACACAATGGCCGCGAACGAGCCCGTGCAACCACCCCTGGCGGCTCCCCTTGGGGGTGCTGAAACCAGCGCCCCGCCTGAGACATCCTCACAATCTGCTCTCCGAGCGAAGGATGTTGGGCCCAGAAACAAGCTAACCGCCTGAGACATCCCCACAAAATGGCCGCGAACGAGCCCGTGCAACCACCCCTGGCGGCTCCCCTTAGGGGTGCTGAAATGAGCGCCTCGCTCGAGACCTCCTCCAAATCTGCTCCGAAAGCGAAGGATGTTGGGCACAGAAACAGGCAAACCGCCTGAGACATCCCCACAAAATGGCCGCGAACGAGCCCGTGCAACCACCTCTGGCGGCTCCCCTTAGGGGTGCTGAAATGAGCGCCTCGCTCGAGACATCCTCCAAATCTGCTCCGAAAGCGAAGGATGTTGGGCACAGAAACAGGCAAACCGCCTGAGACATCCCCACAAAATGCCCGCGAACGAGCCCGTGCAACCACCCCTGGCGGCTCCCCTTAGGGGTGCTGAAATGAGCGCCTCGCTCGAGACATCCTCCAAATCTGCTCCGAAAGCGAAGGATGTGGGGCACAGAAACAAGCAAACCGCCTGAGACATCCCCACAAAATGGCCGCGAACGAGCCCGTGCAACCACCCCTGGCGGCTCCCCTTAGGGGTGCTGAGTATGAGTAAGTTTGTGTATGAGTAAATCTGTGTATGTGTACGTCTGGGTATGACTAATACTGTGTATGAGTAAGTCTGTGTATGAGTAAGTCTGTATATGAGTATGTCTGAGTGTGAGTAAGTCTGAGTATGAGTAGGTCTGAGTATGAGTAAGTCTGAGTATGAGTTAGTCTGTGTATGAGCAAGTCTGAGTATGTCCGACAGGAGGGGGGGGGGGGGGGGGGGGTGAGGGGGAGGGTGGGGGGGGGAAAAAGGGGGGGGAAAAGGGGGGGGGGGAGGGGAGGAGAAAAGAGGAGGAGGGAGGAGGAGGAGTAGGAGGCGTCCAAGTAATAATTATTCACTGCGTGGAGCTCCCCATATGTGCATCTACTCGCATGGACCTGTCCGCCGTGAATGTCTAGGCGCAAGAGCTTTCGAATATTAACGGGCTTCAGTTGTGACGGTCTGGACATCAATCTGACTGCGAATGAATTGGAGTGTGAATGAGCCTCAGTAGTACGAGCGCGTCTCTGTGCATGAGCCTGAGGCCTACAGATGGGGGGCCCTCCTGAACCTACTGGCTTCCTGGGTCTGCCTTAGGAGCCTCTGGGAGCCAACTTCCTGGGACGCTCCTAGGAAGCTGTTTGCGTGCCGCGCGATGAAGAGGCGCATCTATAGGCGAACAGCGTACATAAAACATATGCGGATTAGAGCCACAGAGTAAGGTCCATCTATCGGAATCACGCGTAAAACACCAGGATTCGTGCCCCGGTCCCAGGTAGAGGCACCAAACTATAAGTAACATGAGGAAAGACTTTAGGATTGTGTACTACAGGAGAGAAGGGCAAAGCATACTATAGTAAAAATACGTAGAACATCAAAGAATCGGGCTCCAGAGGTGAGTGCGCAATCGATTTAGAGCATGACTTTTTAGTTTTTGGTAAAACACATGGGGTTGGAGCCACTCCTGTTGCCTTCTGAGGTCTCCTGCTCCTGGGGCCTCTCGGGGCCTCCTGTTGCCTTCCGAGGCCTCCTGGCGCTTCCTGTTGCCTCCTGGGGCCTCTTGTGGTTTCCTGAAGCCTTCTGGAGCTTCCTGGGGCCTCCTGGAGCCTCTTGGGACATCCTGTAGCCTCTTGAGTCTTCCTGTGGCCTCCTGATGCCTCCTGGGACCTCATGTGGTCTCCTGATCCTCTGAGGGGCTGCCTGTTGGATCCTCTGTGGCATTCGAGAAGGCCTGGAGAAGATCTGCGCCAACTGAGGCCTGGCACTACCTAAAACTAGCAAAACCAGCGGGGACAGAATAAATATGGAGAATAAATGGGGGCGTGGGTTCGCAGCTGCCAATGAGACTATAATAAAATATGAGGCAAAAGGGCGAAGGATGTGTGGGCGACAGAGCACAGGGGCAAACCGCCTGAGACATCCGGCCACATCTTGGCCGCGGAACGAGCCCGTGCACCACCCCTGCGGCCTTCCTTGGGGTGGGCTGAATGGGCGGCCTCGGCTGCGAGACATCCTCGCAATCGGGCTACGAAAGCGAAGGATGTTGGGGCTACAGTAACAGGCTAAACCGCCTGAGACATCCCCACAAAAATGCCGCGAATCGAGCGCCGTGCAACCCCCCTGGTCGGCTCCCCTTAGGGGTGCTGAATATGAGGGGCCCCCTCGGCTCGAGACATCCTCCAAATCTGCTACGAAAGCGAAGGATGTTGGGCACAGAAACATGCAAACCGCCTGAGACATCCCCATAAAATGGCCGCGAACGAGCCCGTGCAACCACCCCTGGCGGCTCCCCTTAGGGGTGCTGAATATGAGTATGCCTGAGTATGAGTAAGTCTGTGTATGAGTATAGGTCTGTGTATGAGTAAGTCTGGGTATGAGTTAGGTCTGTGTATGAGAAAGTCTGTGTATGTGTACGTCTGGGTATGAGTAAGTCTGAGTATGACTAATACTGTGTATGAGTAAGTCTGGTTATGAGTGAGTCTGTGTATGAGTACGGCTGGGTGTGAGTAAGTCTGTGTATGAGTAAGTCTGTGTATGAGTATGTCTGAGTGTGAGTAAGTCTGAGTATGAGTAGGTCTGAGTATGAGTAAGTCTGAGTATGAGTAAGTCTGTGTATGAGCAAGTCTGAGTATGAGTAAGCCCGACAGGAGGGGAGGAGAAAAGAGGAGGAGGAAGGAGGAGGAGGAGGAGTAGGAGGCGTCCAAGTAATAACAAGAACCCCATCTTAGGATATGGGGAATAACAAGAACCCCATCTTAGGATATGGGGAAAAATCAACGCAATGTGAAGGGATTGGGGGGAGGGACATGACGCCAGATGTGGCCCCAGCGCACTTAGCTTGCCCTTGTCCCCTGTCCCTTCCCCTTTCACACCGTTGCCCCAGGCGGCTTGGAATGGTCGGGGTCAACGGCAAGAAACTCCCGGACATCAGGGCGCACATGCAGCGGAACTTAGGGGATGTCTTCCAGGGCATCGAGCCATCTGTCATAGAGGCGCGAGCTACGATTCGGCGGCGGCGAAATCCAAACCCTACCCTCGTCGATCCACGATTCAGGCAACCCGATGGCCGGCGGGGGTAGGTATCGGAATTCGTCGAGGACGTGGCGATTTGTCAGTGGAGAGCCAGGGCTTGAGCAGATTTTCGGCTTGCAGACTGCCTTCTCAGTCTTTCAGAACCGCGGGCAGATTGCCCTCTCGGTTCTTCCCACTGGCTTCGCTTTTTCCGCGTTGACCCGCCATATTGCTCCCCTCCCCTCCCCCGCCCTCTGCGCATTGACGTGCTGCACATTACCACCCTCCTGCCACACTGGCTTCAGTGCGAGGAGTGGCCCTTCTTCCGGAACTATACACACGTCGGGCGATCGTTCAGTGTTTGCTGTGGCCTAGCATTCCGGACACGGCAGGACAAGTTCTTGGGGGGACGGGCCCCAGTCTTGTCTTGTTGTTGCTCCTCCTCTGCCTGTGTTTCTTATCCCTTCGGTCTGGCTGAGGATGCCAGGAGTGCATCTGGCAAGAGGAGGACAAAGCCCTGACGCTGGGAGGGAGGGAGGGAGGAGGGATGGAGTGTGTGTTTGTGTGCGTGTGTGTGTGTGTGTGTGTGTGTGTGTGTGTGTGTGTGTGTGTGTGTGTGTGTGTGTGTGTGTGTTAGTGTTAGTGTGTGTGTGTGTGTGTGTGTGTGTGTGTGTGTGTGTGTGTAAGTGTAAGTGTGTGTGTGTGTGTGTGTGTGCGTGCGTGCGTGTGTGTGTGTGTGCGTGTGTCAGGAGGAACGCATGCACCGGGCAGGCTGGGGACCGCCAGCCCCGCCGGCTCCTCGGGCGCCCTGCCGAGCCAAAGGCAGGACTCTTCCAGCCCAGCTGCGGAATTGTACTGCGCTCGAACCGCCCGCGCGCCTTCAGCGCCTGCTTGGGGACTACGTCGGAGGTGGATAGACCTCCTACCCTGACACGTCGATTAAGGAATTGGCCGTTTTCAGCTCGCGAGAGGGCGTCGCGGCCGTCATTTTTGCGGGTCCAGGCCCGTCGATTTCGGTCCCAGGCCGTTTTCACTAAGGGGAGGTTCACTAAAAGGAGGTTTGTCCACCGCCGACTACGAGTTCACCATGGCCTTGCCCTGGCGGCTGCACTACCTCGGCCCATGCGGCGCTGGCGGCACGACCTGCTGCAGCGCAGCCATCGGCGCGGCGGTGCCGTGCGGACTGTCGACGCGCGAGCTGGTTGCAGAGCACGCCAGCAGTGCCTTTTGGGATCGGGGTTCGTGCGCCGCCACGACAGCGCGCTGGACGCGCTGGGCGAGAGGATCGCCGAGCACTCCGGGCAGAACGCGGGCCGAGCTGGACCCCTCCGCGCATCGAGGTGCATAGAGGCCTGCTGGATCGGGGTCGGGACCGGGCCGAGGTGCCTTCGTTTCTTCACCTTCTTGGGCGGGAGGGCGTCAGGACGGGATGTGCGCGTTGGCCGTCTCTGCCGCCTCGAGGCGCGACCGCGTGGGGCGACGGGGGCAGGACGGAAGCCAGGGGGGGGGATATGCAGTCGGCGCGAGCGCAGGGACTCGCCACTGCTCGGAGGAGGGAAGCTGCGCAGATGCACCTCGCTCCCCCCCCCTCCGATGGCCACCCCCCAGACCCTCAACGACGGGGAAAACAATCAGAGGAGGTGGGGGGAGGGAGGGGGAGGCTGGTGTCTGCACATTGACGCCGGGCGACGGCGGGGAGCATGGGAAGGAGCAGGAGGAGAGTGTGGTGAATGATGCGGCCTCCTGCAGACGTGGCCAGCTGACGGCGTGGTCGCACCCACGGCGTTCAAGGACAGCTTCCGCAGCCGCAGTGCCACATTGAAGTCTTTGTTTCCATATCCATCTCGTTCGTTCTCCCTCTCTAGCTGTAGGTTTATGTGTCTATGAAGAAGTCTACGCACCCATGCATTTACATGTATATGTATGTGTGTGTACATATATATATATATATATATGGTCGATCCCCCCCCCAGCGACCCCCCAGAGCGCCCAAAGCACGAATCCACAGAATCGCTTCGTTGAAGCCCTTCGTTTTTTCACAACTCAACTTTGACGTGCCATCCAGGCTGACAAACTCATCCGCTCGGCCCATCCGTCACGGGCACCGTGCGCGCAAGCATATCGGTTTCGGCCGAGGCCACGAAACATTGTGCATCACATGTTTTTCTGGTTTTTCTGGTCTGGGAACCAACGAAACACTGTGTATCACATGTTTTTCTGGTTTTTCTGGTTTCTGGAGCTGAAATGCTCGCCGCGGCCTCGCCCCACCGCCCACCCCCTCCTGTTTGTCGGCGCCTGAAAACCAGAAAAATCAGAAACACCTGTGATACACAGTGTTTCGTTTGTTCCCAGACCAGAAAAACCAGAAAAACATGTGATGCACAATGTTTCGTGGCCTCCGAGCAAGAAAACATTGTGCATCACATGTTTTTATGTTTTTTTTTTTTTCTGGTCTGGGTACCAACGAAACACTGTGTATCACATGTTTTTCTTGTTTTTCTGGTTTCTGGAGCTGAAATGCTCGCCGCGGCCTCGCCCCACCGCTCCCCCCCTCCTGTTTGTCGGCGTCTGAAAACCAGAAAATATGAAAAACCTGTGATACACAGTGTTTCGTTGGTTCCCAGACCAGAAAATCCAGACAAACTTGTGATACACAGTGTTCCGTGGCCTCCGAGCAAGAAAACACTGTGTACTCTTCGGGGGCTACAGCGCTCGCCGCTCCCTGGCAGTGCTCCTTGAGAAAAGGCCTCCTCCAGCATCTTCCCTGTTGCCAGCCACAAATCTCCGCCCATGTGCCAGTACAACCACTGGTAGGAGCGGATCTTGTGGGTCAGCGCCTTGGTGTTCACTGTCTTATTACTCCCTAAGTGTTTCCGCAGCTCGCCCCAGGTGCGGTCGATTATCTGGGTGTCAGCTTTAACCCAAACGCGCTTGGTCTTGTTGGGCTTGCTGTCATCTTGAACATCGTGGTGGGTGATCTTGGTGAACTTAGGCTTGATCCACATCCACTTACCCTTGACCAGGGTCAGCCAGGCCCAGCGCTTCTTGCCCTTGGGCGTCGCCCAGTGGTTGAAGCGCGCCTGCTTCGAGCGGAAGGTGGCGAGGGCAGTCTTGGCTTGGTCAAGTTCGGCCTGAAGTTCTCCCAGGAGCTGCGCCTGCTTGCCGTTCTCAGCAGTCAGCTTCTGCTTCGCGTCCCGCAAGCCTTTGAGCTCGCCCTCCAGCTCCAGCTCTCTCGTGCCCGTCGCCTCCAGTTTCATCCTGAGCACCTGGTGGGCGTGTTCTGTTTTGTAATGCCACTACCATACAGTGGAGGGAGAGGGGGTCCGCCTCCTCATTCTCCTCGCCCTCCCCCTCCTCCCCCAACATATGGTGGTGGTGGTGGAAAACAAGCCCCTCAACACCCTGTTCTTCTCGTAGAGGCGGTCTAGGCACTTGTTGGAGCTTTTGGCTGCGTCGGCTAGCGCGTCGCAGAGGGTCCTGTGTGCCTTCCGCTTGAACTGCGCCGCCGCTTCCTTCAAAGACTCCCTCACCCAAGGCTTGTTGAGGAAGTTCTTGGCCTCTCTGACCCGCGCCCTGTTTCTGTTGGCAGTGCGCTTCCTGTCGAGCGCTTCCTTCGAAGAGGCAGGCATGATGACAATATCAAGCCAACTTGAGACAAGAGGGGCTACTGACGAAGAGAAGTGATAATGATAAATCATCGGCATCCTCCTCCTCCTCCTGCTCCTCCTTCTCCTCCTCCTCCTCCTCCTCCTCCTCCTCGTCCCTCCTCCTCCCTCTCTTCCTCTCCTCCTCCTCCTCCTCCTCCTCCTCCTCATCCTGCTCCTCCTCTCCTCCTCTCCTCCTCCTCCTCCTCCTCCTCCTCCTCCTCCTTCTCCTCCTACTCTCTCTCCTCTCCTCCTCCCCAGCCTCCTCCTCCTCCTCATCCTGCTCCTCCTTCTCTCCTCCTCCTCCTCCTCCTCAGTCTCCTGCCCCTCCTCCTCCTCCTGCTCCTCCTCCTCCTCCTCCCGCATCCCTCATGCTCATCCGCTCCATCCTCCTTCCTCCTTCCTCCGTCCTCCCTCTTCATCCCCTGCCCTCGGCATCAAGGTCATCCTCACCGTCCTCCTTCTCATTTTCATCGTCCTCCTGATAATCCGAAGCCCAGGTCCATCTCAACACCTGTGCCAGCCGTAACAAGATGAACATCGATATGATGCGCAGTCCGATGAGGAGGGGGGGTGAAGATTATAGGCCCTGGGGGGGTCGCCGGGGGGGGGACCAAACATATATTTCTATGTAGATCTATAAAATTTGCCGTTGGCCAGTCCCGCCACCGTGCTTGAGTTGTTGGTGTGAAGTCTATTGGATGTTCGTTGGGATCTCACGCTTACCACTATGATGTCATGCTTACCTCGGGTACGCGTTCCCGACGGTGACCGCGTGGCTTCTTGGCGCACACCTCGTTGGAATGTACACGTTGCTGATGTTGAATGCTCCTAGAGGCTGCAGACTTCAGAGGGATATCCTTTCCGAATGTTCGTGAATCGTAATATGGGATCAGTTATCCTTGGACGAGGAACGCTCGGAATCAAGCAGGCTCAGCAAGCAGCGCAAAACAGTACAAGCGATGCGTGCACTCTCGTGTACCCCATTCGCTGCGCCTTTACGATTGGTCCACTGCTGCAGCACAGTCACCTCGCAGTTTCTGGACAGCAATCGTGTTGTTGGCTCGCATCTTACATCAATGTTGCATCGAAAGAGTACTTCAGTACTTCAGAGCAGTTCGATGAACATACGACTATCTCTCTCTCTTTCTTTTTTTTCTCTCTCTCTCTCTCTCGCCTTCTTTACGAAGAGCTTGTCGCATGCTCAGCGTGAGGCTTTACGCGTGCTGCACCAATATGTCGCGCGTCTTCTCACTCGTACCATCCCATCGCATTTCCCCGTACCCTGAATTTGCTACGTTGTATATTTTCGCTTGTAAGATTTGTTTGCCCATGGCCTACTGGTATATTATCACGCTTTGTCCATGTCGCGGCTCGGCCTAGTTGGTGACACAGCTGTTCCTGGGGTGTTGCTGGCGGTGCAGCCTGGCACAGCTCGGCTCCAGCGCAGGGGATGCAGTAGACGAGTACACTCCCGGATTTCGCTTCGACCGTGTGCCGATGCGGATTCCTCCCGCGAGGACGCCGCTGCAGACTTCAAGCCGGGGGATTTGGCCTCGCCCTCAGCCAGAGCGGGCCCTTCTCGTTCCCCTCTGCACGGCTCTCCCGTTCCCGCGCCGCCCGTCAGAGCCCCGAATCATCAGGGGTATCTCGGGTCAGGGCTAACTCGGGTTCGTTTTTCGGGATTCCGAACCCGAGTTACCCCGGACCCGAGTTACCCCGGATGACTCGGGCGCCCAAGCCCGCTCTCGTCTTGCCCTCTCTGCTCTGCGCCTTGCTCGCGCAGCGCGCTCGGTGTTCGCCCTCGGCGCCAAATTCTGCCGCCCCTCCTCCGACTGCCCGCGCGCGGGGCCTGGTACGCGTCAGCCCCCGGCGATCCCTCTCCCCCCAGCTTCCGCCGCCTCTCCTCTGCACGCACGAAATCGGTACTGAAAGAATGGGTACAATGCCCAACAGCGGATCTTGTTCATTTTGAACAGGGCTCGCTGTCCACGCCGCCGCGGCCTGTGTTCATTCGAGACAGGAGGCCGCCTGCCCAACAGCGGTCGCTGTTGGTTTGGGACAACATTAGCTGTTGGGCATTCTACCCATTCTTTCGGTACCCATTTCTTCTCCTTCTCTCCTCGTCCTGTTTATCCCCCGCGTCCTCCTCGTCGTCGTCGTCCTCCTCCTGTTTCCCGATCCTGCAGCTCCAGGCCCTTCCTCGCTCTCCCTGTCCTCCTCCTCGTCCCGCTCCTCTGGAGCCGTTTTGGCTCAGAGCCTCCTGTGTTCCGTCCCAGCTGTTGCGTCGTTGACCGCACACACACACACACACGCACGCACGCACGCACGCACGCACGCACGCACGCACGCACGCACGCACGCACACACACACACACACACACACACACACACACACACACACACACACACACACACACACACTCACACACACACACAAGCACACACGCACACACACACACACACACACACACGCACGAGTGGTGCATTTCTCGTTGTTTTTCGAGTGCATGGCCGACGGTAGACGCGGTCGGTGAACCACTTCAGCGGCATGCTGCTCTGCCGTCCTCGCCGCCCTTGCGTTCCACTGCATCTTTCGGGTCGTGCCCGACTTCATGAGTGACGGCATTGCTGCGCCTTGTTTGGCTTACAATCTCGTGCGACGCGGGTCGTGCGTGGTTGTCGACGCCAGCACGATTTGTTGTTCACCCTACGCGACGTATAACATACCCTTGAACGCCGTGTTGAAGCTGAGGACTTTGACTTTGTCGTTCCACGTCGACGATTTAACTTCGGCCATGCCACGCACACACACACACACACACACACACCACTTTTTCACACATAGGGATACCGCAAATGGTTTGCAGTCAGTCTTCATGCTGTTGGCGTTAAGCTTGCTGCTGTGACAGCACCCGAACATCCTTGTGGTATTGATCGATTGGAGCCTAATTGCGATGGTGTTCCAGGTTGCGAGCTTCGAGCGCTGTGTGAGTTTGCTGGCTCTCGCGGCGAGAATCGGCCCGATGGGTCTCGCAGCCATTCCCAGACAAAGCCACTGGGTTTCGATAGATCCAGCTGCCTAAGGCAAGTTCTGACACCGTGCCAGGGATAGAATTTTCCAGCATCGCACAGACGGCCGTTACATGTAACATGGGGCCTATATGATTAGTTTTGGGATTGCCTTGGGCCCCTCGCGGTGTGGGATCTTCGGAGGTTGGGCTGCAGCGCCGAGCGACGATAGCTGCTTGTACGGGGCAACCTGCGCAGCCCAAACCACGGAAGCTACGGCGACCCGCCTCCGGGAAAGAATGCACAGCATTTTGCTTCCAGGCTATTGAATATGTTTCGTTGGTAATTCGCGCAGCACCTCAGGTGTAGCAGACGTCCAGATGAGTCACCGGGTTTCGCGCGGGTCCTTGCTCGTACGCCCATGCGCCGTGCTGATCAACCATTGGCACTGCTTGTTGCACGAGTGCGCACATACGTTGCCCTTCTCCATGTTCTATTCTACCTACCCCTGCCCACTCTCGAAACTTGTTCCCGTCTTTCTTAACTACTCGTTATCAAGTATCCTTGTCCTGGCCAGGGTTCTCCCTCGGTGATCCCCATGCCCTGCCCACCCTTGCCCTCCTGCTTCCTGTACGCCCTTGTGTTATCCTGCGGCGTTCGGCCCGTTCCGCCATTCTTGCTACGGTTTGGGGCGAATGGTGCAATGGGAGCGGTCGAAGCCAACAAGGCATGCTCGTGGATAGCCTCCATGGAGGGCTCCCAGGGGCATGGTTTGTGATGTTGCGGTTTCCTGGTGCGGGCACGTTCGGTGCATGTTGGGGAGCTCTGGGATGGCCTCTCGTCAGCCACTCAGTGTCCTCTTGACGCGTGCTCTTGGCCCTCTGGGGGGCCTCTTGCCTATTGGGGATTTTGGGTGCTATTTTTGGATGGGGAGGGATGGTGAATTTTGAACCTTGCTACCACGGCTTGTTTGCAGCCCCCATTTCGGACCCAGCTTGGGGGTTCATATGGGGGACATCTTGGGCCCCTCTTGGCGACTTCGGAAGCCGTCCTGGGTTGATCTTGGGGGCCTCTTTGGCCGTATCGGTTGGACTTGAGGCGGAGGAGGTGTGCATTCACGCACCGTGTAAGACAAATAGGTTGTGTGACGATCTTGACTTGGGCCGTTCCCCAGGATCCCCAGGACGGCCCAAGATGCCCCCAAGACGGCCTCGGTCCACGCGGAAATTCTGGATCCCCATTGACGGTTCTTCGGCCTCGGGGATGTTTTGCGACAAGCTCCGGCAGCACGCGGGAAACAGCGGGAAGCGTCAAGGGCACCGGCAAGTCAAGGACCCGTGCTTCGGGATCTTCCGATTGTCCAGTTCTTTGGTGTATTGAGGGCACCTTCCTACGTGCCAGAGTCGTGCTGGCTGATTTTCGTTTCGTTCAGTGGCAGTGGCTCGGCCTGCCCGTGTGCTGCAAGGCTCTTCGCCCCGCTTCTTGTGCAGCGCCGCAGGCAATCATCTTCACTCCAGACGACACACACTACGAAATAGCGATGGAGTGTATCAACAGGCCTTTGTCGGAAACGCGGGGAGCGCGGGATGGAGGGGAATTGTTATGAGCAGCCTGGCCTGACACCAAGCGCACGCGGGCCTCGGAGGAAGAGGAACGGGCAGGCCTTGGCAACGTTCCTGAAGTGTCCGTGGTCAGTACACGCGCGGGCAATCGAGACAATGCAGGATGGTGGTCACGTTGTTCTTGGAGCTGCGAGTGCGTTTTGACGAGGACGATTGGAACTTGCTTCCGCTGGAAGTTCGTTTTGGCAGTGACGAGTGAATTATCTCAGTGGCGACGACGACGCGGACGATCAGGAACCCTCCTCCTTCAGCACCAGCCAACGGCGGCGGACAGCGACGACGGCGACACGCCGCACCCGCCATCCCCATTGGAACCCTCACCTGCGGCGGCGGACGACGACGACGACGATCGAAAGGGGCGAATGCTGAGCAAATCTTGGCAAGAAAGGAAGGGGGGGCTGGATGGAGGAGGTGGTGGAGGAGGAGGGAGCGTGCAGGGAGCGCTGGGGAGTACCTGGGAGCGCTTGGGAGCGCCAGGGAGCGCCTGGGAGCGCCTGGGAGCGTGCCGGGAGCGCCTGAGAGCGTCTGGGAGCGCCATGCGCCTGGGAGCGCTTGGGAGCGTGCCGAAAGCGCCGGGGAGCGCTTGGGAGCGCCTGGGAACGCTTGGGAGCGCGGAGGACGACGAGGAGGAGGAGGGGGATAAGGAGGAGGTGGAGGAGGAGGAGGAGGAGGAGGAGGAGGGGAGGGGAGGGGGCGGCTGCGTGGGCAGTGTGTAGGATCGGATGCAAAGCCAGGACGTCCACGAGGTCGAACCGCACCCCCCGCCTCCCTGGGTCGGCGGTCGCCGACGAGAGCAGCGTGAATCTCGCACCAGGGGGGTGGGGCTTTCGCGGGCGCAGTGCAAAGTTAGACATTGACGCACGCGGGGACGACGTGTGGTTGCAGTTGCTTCTCCTACTGTTATTGCTATTGGTGCAAGTGTTTCCTTTAGACTCATCAATGGGACAAGCTTCGGCGTGCACCACCTGTTCAAGGAATGGCGCAGCAGCGATCTACCATTGGGACGCTGGTGCGGTAGCGGCGGAGGTGAGAACCGCAGTGGCTCGCCCCAAGAGGACGGCAATCCGTTGCCGCCGATCTCGAAGCGGTGACCGTGCACAGCCCATGCCACGGAGCTGGCTTTGGTGTTGGGTAAGGCTTGCCAGCTGCTGCAGCAGACGCGACAGCTGCTGCCCATGCCGTCCGCCGACTTCAAGTGCAAGGCCCTGCACGCTGGTGCCGCCACGAGCTGCATATTGCCCTGTTTCCGCAGCCCCGGCAGCGGTCGTGCCAGCCCCAGCGGGCACCGAATGGCCGCGGCGGCTGTGCGTGCTGACGACAGTGACGTCACCGTGGAAAGCTCGGAGCGAGCAGTGGCCCCAGAGCTGGAAGTCCACGCGCGGCTCGCAAGTGGTTGCAGTGGCCAGCTCTGGAAGCACGACCTCGCGTGTGGCTGCAGGGCTGGCTGTGCGAGCGCATGTCGCGAGCTCGTCGCAGACTCCATCATGCAGACTGTTGTGGGCCCCGCCGATCATGCAAGGGATCGTGCGGTCTCCAAGTTCGCCGAGTGCGTGATCACAAGCCCCTCCAGCACGCGTGCGGTGCTCCCGCTGCTGCTCGTCCTTCTCCTCCCAACCCTCCGCTCCGGATCCATCTATGCCGCCGACTATCTGAGCGCCTGCCCGAAGAGGGCGACGGTGGAGTGGCGAACGATGAAAGGAAGAGATCTCGGGGGCCAGGAATCAAACTTGTTGACCATCGCCGCATGCGCTGCTGCGTTATGCCCCCCTGCCACCCCCCGAACATTTCCTAACCGTAATCCTGCATTGTTGCGTTTATTTCCTTCTTGGACATGGTGGGTGCGTTCATCAAGGAAATGTGCCCATGAGGCTCCAAGTCATGGGCGAAGCCCCACCTGATGAGGGTGGCGGTGGTGTCCATGGCCAGGCATGGGTTGGTGTTCCGCGGGCTTCCAGGATCCCTCATCCAATGGACTGGATTCCCCACCCCACCGCGGAATACCGTCCAATCTCAGCACCCACCAAACCACCCCAACCCAACCTGAAGGCTTCAATTTGCCCTCCATTTCCAGTGGGGGGGGGTCCGGGAACACCGAAAAACACATATGGAGCCCATACCCCCCCCAACCCGAAATTCGGGTCTTCGGGTTGGGTTGGGGTGGTCTGATCAGAGCGTGAATTACCTACCCCGCTTTCGCTTCCAGGCAAAACCAAGTCATACCACGCGCCTCCTCGTCAAGCGGCCTGACCAGTACAGGCCGTGGTTTGGCATCGCTTGGTATCTCTTGGAAGCTATGGTAGGTAGTCACACCCTGCAGTGCTTGGCTCGTCGACGTCTCGCTCGGCTCCGAGGGGCACCTCGGTGCAACGGTGGGGTGCTGGCGGCAGGCCTGCCCGGGCCCGGCCCACGCAGAGCTCCGACCGGCGGTGTGCCTCGCTCGCAGGGTCGTCGGGACGGGTTGTCGCTGGCGAGACGTGTCAAGCAGTGGCGAGGCGTCCCGGCTTGCCCATGGCCCTACCAAGGAACGTTCCAGGAACCTTTCTGTGGTTCCCACGACATGTTCTGAGAACACTTCTGGAGGCGTCTGCCCTGTTGTAACTCGTCGGGTTTATGATGTTCTAAGCACGTTCCTTTTGTTCTGCGAACATCCTTGGGTTCTCGGAACCTCTCGTGGCAGGACTATCGGGATGCTGGGACGGTCGGTCCCTGCTCAAGGAGGGCGGCGCGGGGTTCCCTGGAGGACTTCCAGGGTCCGACGCCGTCCGTTTCCGCAGGATCACAAGGCGACGACCGACAACATCTATCCGATACTACGCCGCAGCCGCGGTTTTCACGAGCGAAGCCGCGGCGCCCGGCACGCGCCCCGGGCGCCGTTGGCGCGGAGCCCCCCCCCCCCCCGCGGCTGCGCGCTGTCCCCCGAGGGGGCGGGCGAGGGCCAGGCATCGAACGTCCAGGGACAGCGCCTGGGCCGCATCGTTTTTCCGCACGGGGTGACGGGGACGCGGGAAGCGTGAAATGCATGGAAGGTGGAGGGGAACAACAAGTGACACAAACATAAAAAGTCTCGGAGGTCCGCGTGGATTTCTCGGATCGGCGCTGGACCCTCCTCCCTGGCGCGCGGAGCGCGCGCCAGGGGGCGGCGCCGGAGGCGCCGCCGGGGGGCCCCGGCGCCGATCCGGGAAATCCGCGTGGACCTCCGAGTTTTTGTGTTTATGTCACTTTTTGTTCCCCTAGATCTGGCCGCGAAGGACCCCAAACACGTTGAAAAGCCCGAGTAGCATCTTGGATCCGACCGCGAAGGACATCGAGAGGGACAGACGACAGCAGCAGAAAGAACTGGACGACCAGAAAGGTACCGACGACAGACAAGAAGGCCGACGACACATTGGAAAGACACAGAGTCAACTGCCGACGACAACAGCAACAAAAAAGAGGCGCGGACAACTGAGTCTGCTGGCGGCGCAGAGCCTCGACACAATCGGAAGTGGCGACAAAATGCTCGTGGGAGGCGTGCGACAGAAGTTGCGAAAGTGCTGCTCGCATGGCAACTGCATGTCGGGGTTGGATAGACCTCCTACCCTGACACGTCGATTAAGGAATTGGCCGTTTTCGGTTCGCGAGAGGGCGTCGCCGCCGTCGTTCTTGCGGGTCCAGGCCCGTCGGCTTCGGCTCCAGGCCGTTTTCACCAAGGGGAGGTTTACTAAAGGCATGTTTGTCCACCGCCGAGCGTGGGGGATGCCGCCCACGGGGTGAATTTGCCACGCGGCTTGCTCGGGCGTTTCGCCGTCGCGCGTTTGGCGCGCCTGGCAGGCTTGTGCCCGCGCTGGGATTCCGCGCGCAAGCGCGCGCTGATGCCTTCGCGCGCGCATGGCGCGCGGCTGCGCGGCTGGACGGGCGCGCGCTGGAGATGTGCCGAGGCCATCGTGCGCTCCTTCCCTGCGGGATAAGCGCGAGGCACGCGTCTGCGCGTGGGGGGTGACGCGCGCGCAACAAAGCAGCGACTCGCCAAGAACAGCGCGTACGTCCGCGTTGCACACGGCGCGGGGCCAGCAACGCGAGAGTCGTAATTAGGGGCGGGCGTCATTGGGGGCGGGCGGGCGCCAATCGCCCAACGCGGGTCGGCACGTTTCAGTTGAGAATTTGGAAAGGAACTCCCGTGTGATTTTGTCGCATGGTGTGTCGATGGATCTTGTCCTATTAGGTAGCGGTGATGTGACATGTTTTCTGTGAGGCAGGAGGAGGAGGTGAAGGAGGAGGAGGAGGAGGAGGAGGATGCGGAGGAGGAGGAGGAGGAGGAGGAGGGAGGAGGAGGAGGAGGAGGAGGAGGAGGAGGAGCGGAGAAGGAGGTGGAAGAGGAGAAGGGGGAGGAGAAGGGGGGGAGGAGGAGGATGAGGAGGAGGGAGAGGAGGAGGAGGAGGAAGAGGAGGAGGAGGAGGTGGAAGAGGAGAAGGGGGGGGGAGGAGGAGGAGGAGGGGGAGGGAAGGGGAGGAGGAGGGGTATGTGGAGAAGGGGAGGAGGAAGACCAGAGCAAGCCCAGGCCGCACCGACGGTGCTGCAGGCCGCCCTCTCCCGTCCGACATCCGCCCCGCCGTGCGCGCCCGCGGGCCTCCCTCCCTCCACCGCAGGAGCCCCTCCCCGGGGGAGAGACGGCCGCCTCCGTGGGCCTGCCCGCCCCTGCGGGCGGGGGCCCCGCCTCGACGCGGCGCCGCCCCGCATGCTGCCGGCGCAGGGTGCGGAGAGAAGCACCCCGCGTGCCCTCAGAAGCGCCCCGGCTTGCCGCCAGGGTACCCCGAGAGACGCCCCGCCTGCCGCCATGGGGGTGCCCATGGGGTGCCCATGGCGTCGCCGGTTTTGCGGCGGGCGGAGCGGCGCTCCCACGCCAGAGATGGTCCATGGGCGTGCCCCAGGGTGCCAGGGTTGGGTTGCTCGTGGGAGGTCTCTCTCGCGGTCGGGGCCCCTGCTGTAGGGAGCAGGTGCTCACCGGTCGTTGGAAGTAGGTACTTTGGAATTCCCAGGTGCCAATCTCAGGCCAGCCACAACTGGGGGAGCTGTGGTCCTTACCGCCCTGGGGGACCCATCGATTTCGACACCCCTCTCGAGAGATCGTCGATGCGATGGGTTCCCCCAGGGGGGTAAGGACCACAGCTCCCCCATTTATGGCTGGTCGGAATCTACTTGAGGCGCCTTCCTACTTCATTGACCGAGTGGCTTCACCTTTTTTCCGTTCTCTTTAGGGGGCGGGCGCAAGCCCAATATATGTTCACGTTTGTTTCTTACGTCATGTTTCTCTACCTACTTCTTCCTACCGATGGGTAAGTAGTCACGCTTCGCGTCGCCTCGACAGCCCCTCTTCTGAAACCCTGCCAGTGAGAGCTGACGGGGAAATTGACGAAGAGGCACATCTAGTGAAACAAGGCCTGCCGCCATGGTGAACAGAGAGACCTCTGGGAGCAAGGGGATGGTCTTCGATGGCCTTTTTGGGCCATCCCTGGGACCCGCGCGGGGGCGAGGGGAGGAAAAGGAGGAGGAGGAGGACGAGAAGGAGGAGGCGGAGGAGGAGGAAGAGGAGGAGGAGAACTACGACGGCGACCACCACGACGTCGACGAAGGGCGAAGAAGACAAGGAAAAGGAAGAGGGAGACGATGAAAAGGCGAGGACAAGGCGTGTGAGAAGGAGGAGGAGGAGGAGGAGGAGGAGGAGGGGGAGGAGGAGGAGGAGAAGAAGGAGGAGGAGGAGGACGACAACGGGTACGAGGACAGAACCCCTAAAATTGTTTCTTGGAACTCTTTGAGGGGCCTCGGGGTACTCTTGGGGCTCTTTTGGGGGCTCTTGGGTCCCTCGTGGGGCCCTCCCTGTTCGGGCTGTTCTGGGACTTTCCTGAGAGCCCTAGGCGGCCTCCTAGGACCACCTTGCAGAACATCGAACAAAAGATGGGTCCCATGTATAGACCCCCCCTTTGGGGCCCTCAAAATCGCCTCTTGGGACCCTCTTGGGCGCGCTCATGGGCGCTATTGCGGACGTCTGGGGGGCCTCTTGGGGGGCCCCCTTTGGGACTCGCATGGGCCATATTGGGGAAATCTTGAGGCCTGGAAAGCGCTTCGCAAGTGAAACGGCGAGAATCCACACATCATCTCTTTCCCCTAGGAGTTTGACGGATGTTGGCCTTTTGGGGAGGGGGGGTCCCGGAGGGGCTCGGAGAGCACTTGAAACCGTCTTGGAGCGGTGTTTGGGGCGTTTGGGGCCTCTTGGAGCATGTTGGAAGCAACCTTGATTCATTTCCGGTTAGGCTGAGCCATCTTGGAGGCCATTTCGGAGCATCATATTGGATAATCTTGGGTGTTCTAACTAACCCCTTGCGGCAACCCAAACAATCTCGGAGACGGGAGTTGGACGGTACCCCACCCCGAGTATAGTCAGGTCACCTACGCCCAGCGGGCTGATGGGATATATCGGATGATCGAGATCAGCGATGGGTGCTGCGAGAGCTCCGTTTTGAGAAGGGATTGCCCCCCCCCCTACCAGCGTATCCGTTAGTTGCTACAGCTGCGGGCAAGCGAGCGCGAGCTACATGTTGTGAAGGGGCCGTTCTCCATCCGCGCAGCTGCCACATTGTTGAAAATGATACTTGTTGGATCCCATGAGCTTTCAAGCGAGAGCCACACTTTGAATTGAAACCGTGCTCCGCCGTTAGAACTGCTGCGAGCTCATCCGTCGAGCTTGAGCGGCGCTATGGCCAGGCCCCTTCCTGGAAACCAACCGGCATCCATCCCTGTGGCGACAGCATCGAGCTGCCTGCGGCAAATCCCGCCACCGTGCCAGAGCCACCACCTTCGGGTGGCGACGGTTCGGGGGGGGGGGGGAGAAGGCCGTGACATGTGCCACGCTGGGTCCCGAGGCTGGGCAGAGCCGAGGCGTGGGGTACCCTCTTCCTCATCGTCTCGGGGATACTCTTCCTGTCTTCGTCGTCGTCCTCCCTCGGAGACTAGAACATCTACATTGCCAGTGGCGGGTCGTTTGCTCAATCTCAGCACTCTTTAAGGGTCGGGGATGACGTCGGGGCGGTGTGGTGTATATATTTTTATTCGGTCTCCCAGGTGTCAGCGAATTATATATACAAACATTTTATATATATATATATATATATATATATATATACATATTCACACGCCAGGATCCCTCATACACCAGGATCCGCTTCTTCCGTGTGCAGGATTCAGTGCAGGGCCGCAGGACGCGTCGGTATAAAGAGTTATGTTCCCGATTTCCGTCCTCTCTCGGCCTCGTGTGGGGGGGCAGTCTTGCCGGTCCCTTGGGCCGCTTTGGGCCTACTTGGGGCCCTCGTTGACGGTCTTGTCTCGGGGTCCTGCGGGCCGTCCCGGGGGGGGGGTCTCTTGCGGCCGTCTTCGGACCGTCCTGGGCCGACGAGGGGCCGTAGGTGTGGCACGTCGTGGTGCCTTAGCTTGGGGTCCTCTTGGTGCCCTCGTGGGCCGTCTCGGAGGCTTCCTGGGTCGTCTTGAAGCCAGCCTGGGCCGCCCTCTTGGGCTGTCTTGGGGGCTTCCTGGGCCGTCTTGAAGCCAGCCTTGGCCGCCTGTGGGTCCATCTGGGGCCGTCTTGGAGGCATCTTGGGCCACCTCGGCGGCTGTCTTAAAGGCTCGGGATCGCGGTTCCATCGCTCCCTTTCCTGAGCAATTTGTCCGTAAGGGCCCCATGCCATGCGTCTCACGCCCGGTGAGAGCCAGGCCCCCCGTAATCGGTAGCCCCTCGTGGCCCCCCTATCGAGGCCCCCCTGTGTGATCCCCGAATCCTGAATTCTGTAGAGCTTTCGGGGGACTTCTGGCGTGAGGCTGCCATCTGTTGCCGGGGGTCGTGTCCTCGGGAGCGCGGGCCCACGGTTCTGTTCCGAGGGATCGTGAGCTCGGGAGCGCGGAACAATGTTTTTGTTTTCCCGAGAGAGAGAGAGAGAGAGAGAGAGAGAGATCTCAGGAGGGAAAAAGACACACAGACACAAGTAATCGTCGATGTCAAAAGAAAAGATGCGAAACTATAGGAAGTGTGGGGGAGACAGTAACCCCGAAAATATGTGATAAGATGTGGGGAATCCTGGGATGCGTGTGTGTATTGAATTGTGCGTCCCTGGGCCCCTTCAAGATCGTGGCCTCGGGATGACATGGGGAGCGCGGACCAGAACGGCATGGATCGTGACCCTGGGGTGACATCGGGAGCGCGGACACTTTTTCTTTTTGCGCGAGGGATCGTTGCTGTGGGATGGGGGTGGGGCGGGGTGCAGGCGGCAGTGCGCGACGAGGGGGGAGGGCCCCCAGGAAGATTGCAGACGCCCTGCCAGGCAGCGCTTGGCATTCTACCACGCCTCAAGGGGTCAAGGGGGCACGATCGCGGATGTGAAGGCGAATGTGCGCGGCGCCAAGGCGGGAGACTTGTTCTGAAAAGGACCCCCCCCCCCTCTCATTGCTGCAATTGCTGCAAGCTCGTAAGCGAGCGTGCGCGGCGCCGAGGCGCGAGCCCCCGTCTTGAGAAAGGCCCACCCTTCGCCCATGGCAGCCGTCGGACGCGCAGAAGACGCACCCGATCGGCGCCGTTGGCAGGAGCTGCGTGTGGAGCTCCCCCCCTCCACCCGCGCAGCCGCTGCAAAGCTATGGAGACAAGTTGCTCGTGGCGGTGCGGCGGGGAGCCCTCTCTCGGAGACCGCCGCCCCGTCCAGCCGCCGCTTCACAGTTGCAGCACGCACACGTTCAAAGGCCTCGGGGTCCTCCTTGGTGGGAGCGTCTGGCGCGGGGCGCCAGGCCCGTCCTGCCAACACGTCTGGGGGTGCCACAGGGAGGAGTTCTCTGAGGCCGGGGGGGAGGGGGCGCGATGGCTCCCGCGGGCATTGGCTCGGCGAGAAGCGGCGCCAGGGGGATGCACGTGATGATCACGAAGCCCCCAGTCAAGACGCTCAAGGACAGCTCGGCGGCCCCCTTGGGAACCTCGGGCCACGAACACTTCGAGACGCCATTTTTTTGTTTCCACGCTCTGGCCTGGCTTGGAATTTTGCAGGCCTGGCCTGGGGCCCAGGACCATCAAAAACGACCCTGGATGACAGATAGGCCCCACGGATGGGCCGAGAGGTTCAGAGGCCCACATTGTGTTGGTATGGTCCAAGGTCCCCTGCTACCACCCTCCTCCCGCGCCTCCTCCCACTCCCCCGCTCCCACCCTCTCGCTGTGGAGGCCTCTGGAGACCTCCAGAGGCCTCCCTTGACCTCTGGACTCGTCCGGCGACCCCCACAGACTTCAGGGACCTCGCAGGACCTCAACCTCCTCCCCGTCCTCTCGGGTCGGGCGAAAGGGGGGGATTGGGAAAGGGGGGGTTACGAAATTTGCTGCATGCAGCTGGTTTCGGCCTCACCGAAGGGCCAATTCCTCGATACATGGCCGCTCCTGGCGCCGGGAGGCGCCGGGAAAATCAGCTACATGAGCTGATTCTCAACCCCCCCTTTGCTATCCCCCCCTTCCGCCCGACCCGATCCTCGCCCTCCCTCGCTGCGCATAGTGCCGCAGGCAGCAGCACGCCCTCCTGCGGGCGCCGCGCTCCTGGAAGCCTGGCGCACCAGCGGCACGTGCGCGGCCGCAGCCACGAGTTCCTGTTTCCGGGCGCGGGCGGCCGCAAGTACAGCGCCGTCTTTAATGCATGCTCCGCGTGCGGATCATGTACTAAAACATGCAGGGATCTAGTCCCAAAAACAACGACGAGTTCATGCATACATTTACTCCTACATTAATCATGCATTGAAAAACATATATACTAAGAAATCCTGTGTATTAGCAACTACCCTGTAGCCCAGAGGACATGTCGGGCTCTGGCCGTCTGCGCCACAGACAGCGCGGGCCTGGCGCTCGTGCTTTGCAGAGGGCCGAGGGCATGCAGCGACCTGCTCGAGGGCGGCCAGGAGGTGGGTGAGAACAACTGGGGGGGGATATCCTCAGGGGAACAAGAAGTGACATAAACGTAAAAACTCTGAGCTCCGCGCAGATTTCTCGCATCGGCGTTGGGGCCCCCTGGCGGCGCCTCCGGCGCCGCCCCTGGCGCGCTCCGCGCGCCAGGGAGGGGGGCCCAGCGCCGATCCGAGACATCCGCGCGGACCTTCGAGTTTTTATGTTTATGTCACTTTGTGCTCCCCGAATCCTGGCGGGGGCCACGGTATCTCCCCAGATGTCATGGCCCCTCCTCTTGTTTCAACAGGTCCCAGGCCCTCCCGGGGCCGCGCGCATGCTGCTGGCAATGATGTGCGCACCCCCCGCTTGGACGCCCCCTCGTGGCCGCCCCCGACCGATGGGAGTCTTGCATCTCCTCGACGTTTCGCTTTTACAGTACACTCGCGTGCGCTAGCGTCTGCCAATCGTTGGCAAAGCGCTGACTGAGCGTCGATTACCGTCGATGCAGTGTCGATCGGCGTCAACTCGCGTGAGTTAGTGTCGACCAGCGTCGGCTAGCGTCGGTTCGCAAGAATCAGCAGCTTGACATGGGACGCCCCATGAGTTGCCACAGAGAGCTTGATTGTCTCAGTGCTGTGGCGCACAGGCCTTCTCACGTAAGTAGGCCACGGCGCGGCAGCTTGTGTGCGCTCCGCCAGAACGCCGCCTCGTCTCGTCGTCGGGCCAGGAGCAGCGGGGTGCATCACTCCGTATCTTGCCGCCCGCAACGATACTATTGGTGTGGCATTCGTTTGGCACTCGTGCCTCGACACGTTTTTGTCATCCTCCTCCTCTTCCTGTCCTGTAGCCGCTTGGGCTCAGGGCTGCTGCTCAGGCACCCGCCCTCTCCGCCCCGGGGTCCTCATACCCTCGGGAGTGAGGGGGCCTCGCGTGGCCCCGTCTCCCACCCCCGCGCGGCCCCGCTCCGCCTTGATGGCCGCTGGTTTCCGAGGATGCGCTGCCATTTGGCTTACTTTTTAGTCAGCGGCCGCGGGCGAGCGCGCCGGCGGCGAGTCAGGTCAAAGCGGGCGACGCAGAGACTAATTAGGCAGAGGGAACGCGGGAAAAATAGATCCGAGCGACGCGCGAGGCGACGGCAAAGCGCCGGCCGAGGCCTCAGGAGGGTGGCTGAGGGGACAGAACCGTTTGGCTCACGGAAAGGCTGCGGCCTGAGCTTGCGGTGCAGCAGGTGTGCACGACTTGGGACGAAATGCCCCCCCCCCCCCCCAACCCCCCAGGCAGTCTTGAGAGGGCCTGCCGTGCCCTGTGCAGCCTCGCGTCCTTGCGGCCCCGGCGCGCTGCTGGCCACGAGGAGCTCTCGCGGGGGTGTCTGCAAGGCGGTTACTCGCGCCAGCAGATCCCACTTGGTGAGAATCATTGAGAGCCCCAACCGCGCTCACCCAGTTGATAATTAGGCTTAAGTCGGGCCTGTCTCTCTACAGGGGGAATATTCAAAAATAGTCAAAAATAGTCTGGGGACAATTTTTGGAGTATGTTTCGACCATCCTGGCGTATTGCTTGACTATTTTTGATTTGTCGTCCAAAATCCCCCTGTAGGGGGACAAGCCCGACCTAATGATAGGCTCTCCACGCATCGCGCTGGTTTGTTCCGCGGCGAAAATCTGGCGATTGGCAATCTATCGCTGGCATGTGTATTTCCTCGTCCCTCCCCTTCCTCTTTGTTCTCTTCCATCTGCCCCCGTCCTCCTGTTCTTTGGCCTGCGCATCGTCATTCGCCTCTTTGCTATCCCAGCCGCGAGAGTGCGTGCATAAATGGGGAACCTTGGGTGCGGTCCAGCGCGACGTGGCGAAGCGTTCAAGGGCACAGCAGATCCCGAATCGCTTTCTCTGTCTTGACGGGTCCTGTTCTTAGTTGTCTCGATACGCCCGTATTGAAACGCAACGCGTCCCGTGTCAAGACGTCCGTGTCAATGCGTTGCGTGTTGACTCCGCGTATTGGCCCACGTTTTGGCGAACGTATCGCGTCGGACCCGCGTAGTCAGCCTACGTGTTGAGCTCCGTATCAGTACGCCACGTGTTGCGTGTTCGCGTATCGGGGCAGCTAAGGTCCTGTTGACACTGGCCGCGTGCTCAGGAACGGGTGGGGTGTCTTCGGATGTGGTGGAGCGCCCTCTGGCTCCCGGCGCTCTGGAGGCCGACAACGGGTGCCAGTTAGCATCACGTCGGGCCTGTCCCTCTACAGGAGGGAGCTTCAAGAATAGTCAAAAAATAGTCAGGGAATTTTGTTTTGCATATTTGTTGACCATGTTGGAGTTTTTGTTTGGCGTATCTGTATTTTTCGTCATAAATCCCCCTGTAGAGGGACACGCCCGCCTCAAAGCTAGCAGAACCTGGGCGGGGCGCGATGTTCGGACGGCGGTCGGTCGTGCGAGGAGAACTGCTTGCAGCTCACGGCAGGTTCGCGTCGCGTCGACCGGCGCTGACCCCGCCGCCAGCATTCAATGTTGGACGCCGCCAGCAACCCGGAAGCGGTCGATGTGGAATCAAGGGAGGAAGAACGGCCCGGACGGGATCATTGGCGTTCACTCAAACGGCCCTGGGCGTCTACTAACCAGCCCTGCCTCGTTCGATTCTTGCTCTGTGCGCGTTTACCACACGACTTCGCGCGTCGGGGTGATTATGATGGGGGTGACTTTTGGTTGGACCTCCGTCGAGAGATCTGGCATTTTCGGACGCGTCCGATCGTTCAAGACTGAAGGATCCCCGCGGGTGCAGAAGCCAACGCCGACGTTGGCACGGCGAGGGCCTGCCGCACGGTGCAGCCGCCGGGCGCCCCCGCGGGCCCCGGGGATGCCGCCGGCACGGCGGTGGGCATCCGGGCCGTCGGCCGCGGTCGGACGCGTTTCCCGCCTGTGCACTCAGCAGGCAACAAGCACATCGGTCACGAAACGTCTGAAATTATTTGACGCGGCGGTATCAGAAACTGTTCCCTGGTGCTCGGGATCCTGGAAGCTGACCGCTGCTCAAAGAAAGGAAGCTCCGAAGTGTTCAAATACCAATGTTTCGACGAATGGCGGGGCCAGGGCGACGGCCAGATTAAACTTACATGCCTTGGATATGGGGGGCGACGCGCGCAGCAGAACGCAAAGCACGAAGAGCAGGCGTAGCGTGTTGGACGGCATCGCTCTCGAGGAGCAAGTGGCGCTGGGCTGATAAAGAGCTACATGTGTCGCCAGAGCGAGAAAACATATCCCGGCGAAGGACCCAACCATATGCAGTTGTGGGTATCGCAACTGTGAATATCTTCCTCGGTGAAGCTCCCTATGGGGCCACGAAGCGTTGCACTAGGTGGGGGGAACGCATGCGGGCGGTAGCACTGGTGCCGTCGACTGAGTTCCCTATGGGGCCAAGAAGCGCTGTGCTGGGTGGATCAAAATGCCACTTGGGCGTGTGGGATGCATGCGGGAGGTCTCACTAGGGGCTCCGGTGGAGCTCCCTATTGGGCCACTAAGCGCTGCATTGGATGGGGAGGAACGCGTGCGGGCGGTAGCACTGAGGCCGCCGGTGGAGCTCCCTATGGGGCCACGAAACTTTGTACTCGGTGGGTGAACATGCCAAAGTGGGTGTGCGGGACGCACGCGGGCGGTTCGCAGTGAGTCGTCCATTCCATCGCTCGCGCAAACATCCCACCCACCCGTCCGCAACTTGGTTTGCGAAACCCATTCGGCGGCGATTGCGATGAGTGCTTGGTGTTGGCTGGTGCATCGCTGCGGCCGCGCTAGCCAGCGCATGCTCGCGCGCGCAGCGGCCAGCTAGTTTGGCGCGTCCGACGCGAGCGCGGTGGCGCTGACTGCCCGGCACATCCCAGCGCGGATTTCAGTTCGAGTCGGCGGCTTGGGCGGGCGCAGTATCATGGCCACGTCGACAGCGGTAGACACGAAGATTATAGAAGCGATGTTGGTGACGATGTTGACAGCGACGACGGGGCAGCCAGTGACGGCGCCGATGTTGATCACGCCGGCGACGATGACGGCGTCGTTGCGTCGGTGATCAAGGTTTTGGAAGGAGTTCGAAATGCGCGCGCGGCAAACGCGCGAGAGCGGCCCGCGCGGTTTTATTTAACACGGATCGTGTCTCCCCCCAGGCGCGCGCAAGGGCGTTCGAACGATTTCGACATGCGCGCGCGGAACCCGTTTGGTAACAGTTTCTGAACAGGTTGGAACAAACGAAAGTTTCTTGAAGAATTCGCAAGGGCGCGGGCGCAAGCTTTTCTTTGAACATCCATGTTGCGAAACCCTGTGTTGTTGTATGCCTCTTCGGGGGACACCCGATTTCGACTCCCCCCCGAATCCAAGGGTTTTTTTTTAAGGATTTCGGCATGCGCGCGCGACGGCGCGCCCGTGCGCTCATCGTCGCTTTTTGTTCCAATGGTATGTTTTTAAGATATTGTATTGGCTTCCGGCCAGTGCCGCCGATCCGGGGCGTTCCGGATGATGTCGATGATGCTGGTGATGTGACGATGGTGATGGTGATGGTGATGAAGATGGTGATGATCCTGGCCCCCCCCACCCCCCTTCCTCTCTCCTGTCCCCCCCCCTTTCTCCTGTCCACTCCCCCTTCTCTCTCCTTTCCCCTCACCCTCCCCTTTTCTCCTGTCCCCCCCCTTCCCTCTCTCCTGTCCACTCCCCCCCTTTTTCCCTTCCCCCTCTCTCCTGTCGCCGTAGCCATTCTGGCTCAAGCCATTTTGGCTCAAGTTGCCATCTCTCGAGGTGGCGCAGGGCCAACGCACGCTCCAGGTCTGGCCCAGCCCGCGTCCCTGGGGTCAGCCTGTGAGTCTTTGTTCGTGCACCGGACGGTGCCCTCACGTACTCATCATTCTCGCTCAAAAGCAGTTGGCCAGCACGGCACGTCCTCAACCATGGCGAAGGCCGCAGGGCCAGCTGCTTGGGTTCAGTGTAAGAAGTGTGGCCCGCGCTCTTGGACTCCTGTGGCTAGCGGCAAGCTGTGGTGTCACATATGCGGGCTTTACTACAGCAAGGGTGATCAGCCGCAGCGTGGAGCCAGTCGCCGCAAGGGCGTTGGCAAGAACGCAGGCGGCGGCAAGGGTGCGGGCAGCGCAGGTGGTGCTGCAGGGCTCTCCAAGCAGCAGCTCGACGCCATCGCCAAGCGCGTCTCCACCCTGGCAGCGGCTGCTGGCGCCACTCCGCCGCCAGCAGCTGGCAGCCCTCCCGCAGGCGCCGCGCCTGGCCGCGGGAAGGGCTCGCGCGGCACGGGCAAGGGCAAGGACGCTGCCGTGCCCGCGTCCGAGGTGGCCGACACCAGCGACAGGGACAAGAAGATCGAGCAACTCGAGCTTCTCGTCAGCACCTACCAGCAGCTCAGCTGGCGTCCAGCTGGCGTCCAGCTGGCGTCTCGTCGGGCATGACGCTGGCGTCCAGCTGAGCTGGACGCCAGCGTCATGCCCGACGTGGCCGCCAAGCTGCAGCAGGCCAGAGCCGACCTGGTGGATGCGCGCGCTGCGCAGGCTGCTAGCCTGCCGCCAGCGCAGCGCATGGCGCGCTGCCACACACGTGTGCAGCGAGCCGCCGAGAAGGTCGAGAAGATCAAGAACCAGATCTCAGAGCTGGAGAAGACCCAGCAGGAGCTGCAGCAGCAGCTCGACGCCAACATCCAGTCCATGGACGAGCAGAAGAAACGTCTCGAGCAGGCCATGGACGACCAGCAGCGCGAGGAGCAGGACGCAAAGTCTGTCTGGGCTGACACGGCACCAGACGAGGTTCCTGAATCGCTCGCAGAGTTCACCAAGACGTCCAAGGCCAAGATCGAGGAGGCCAAGAAGAAGTTCGCAGACAATGCAGACATCCTCCAATTCATCAATGACATGGCCAGCATGGTGGGGACATTGCCCGAGAAGGCGGAGCCACCGCCATCACCAGCGCCATCGACCACGGACACACCGATATTCGATTCCGAGTTCTTCAAAACTGAGATGGAGTCCCTTGCCAAGCACGTGCCGAAGAAGGAGCTCGAAGCCATCCAGAAGGCCAGAGCTGCATACCAGGACCAGCAGGCCGCGGCCGCGCGGCAGCTGGGTGCGCCATCGAGCAAGGGGACTGGCAGCCGTCGGGGCCACCGCCCGTACGGGTAACGGCAGCGCGCCGACAGCGGCGACAGCTTCGACGGAGAGTCATGAATGCCAGTCATTTAAGCCAAAGGTCTCACCAGCGTGTGCCAGCGCTGGGAAGGCCAACTTTTCTTCCCCTCCCTCCTCTCCTCAGTGCACCCGTTTTGAGACTTTCAATGGGTCCTCTTGGGGCTCCATCAAGAAGCGCCTCTTCGAGCTTGCGTGGGGACCCACCAAAGTTTTGTTTGCTCAGGAGGTGCACCTAGTCTCTGATTTAAGCATTGCTGAGGCCTCAGACTGGGCCTCTAGGCACGGCTGGAAGAGTTTTTGGGCCCCGTCGGTTGCCACTGCCGCCTTTTCCCCCTCGACCAATGGTTTAGGGGATATAGGCTCGTCAGCTGGGGTCGCCATCTTCGTGGCCGAAGATCTTGGGTGCTACGCTCTCGAGGAACCCGTTGGGCCCCCTGGAGGTATTTTGGTGCCACAACGCGTCTTGGGAGTCGTTGTGGAGTTCCCCCAGACCTCGGGCATCCTCTGTCTATCTCTGCATGGGCACGTGAGTCAGGGCCTCTCGCCCGACAATCTCGCCATCCTCGAGGCCGTAGCCGACTTGGTTAAGGTTTCAGGGCTGCAGTACATCATAGCAGGAGACTTCAATGTCACTCAAGACCAGCTTGAGCATTCGGAGTTCTGCAACTATATCAAGGGTCAGCTCTTCGCGCCAGTATGCACGATGGGCACCTGCACAGCCAGCAGTTCCGTTATAGACATGTTCATTGTCGAGCAGCAGCTCGCCAACGCAGTGCGGGGCATCGACGTCGATTTCGACTGGGATGCTAGGCCGCACTTCCCCGTTATGCTGGATCTGCCACCAGATTTTGGAGAGGTCAAGGTCCTTCAATTCCCATCCATACCCCCCCTCCCCTCCTCATTCGACCAGGATGAGGAGGGTGAGGACATAGTGCATCACAGCACCGTCTCTTGGGATAAAGTTCTAGATCATATCAATAAGCTCATCTCCGCTTTAGGTAACCGTCACAAGGTTGTGTTGCGTCTCATCTTCGCCTCGGCCTACGCGCACTGGGCCAACGCCGCCGAGCTCGAGCTCGCGCAGCGGACCAACACAAGGATTCGTGAGCGCAAGTCGACTGGCCTGAGAGCAAGAGCCCCACAGCCAACACTCAAATCCATAACAAAGAAGGATAGAGCTCACAAGCAGTACGGCCTCCTCCCTACGGCGCCGAGCTGGATCGCCACGCGCATGCACCGCCTCGCCTGCTTTTTGGAAGTGGAGGAGGAAAGGTATGCTGGGAAGGTTATAGGCAGAGCATCTAGGCCAGCCGTTTTCGAGCTTATTTCCCGAGTTTTGCGTGCCAGGCCCCAGCGCGTGATGCAGAACGAGTGCACACGCGTGCTCCTGAGAGATATCCAGCAGTATATCACGGCCTTGCACGCAGACTTCGAGGCCGAAGCTTTTTGTTGCAGCAAGATTGCCGCCACTGTCGCGCAGCTGCTCTCGTTCAAGGCCAGAGCTGACGCATGCGCAAAGAAGGTCATTTCAGATGTGCGGTCAGCTAATGCCAGCTCCTGGAAGGATTGGGTCGACAAGGCCCTTGACAAAGGGGCCAAGGCTGCTCACAAGTTCATTAAGGAGCGCACCAAATGGGAGCCCGACACGGTGGTCATTGAGGGTAAGCTCACTGCCTCTATTCAGAGTACCCTGGACACCTACCAGGCCAAGTTCGGGAAATTCTGGGAGCCCTCGGCGGAGCCCCTCCACAGGGACAACGTCCTCCACGAGCCCATCGGGATCCCCTCAGTGGAAGCTCTCAGGGACCTCTCCAAGAGTTACCCCAAGTCCTCCGCCGTCTCTCTCGACGGGTTCCACATGAGGCATCTCAGTATGTTAACGGACGAGGCCCTAGAGGCCTTCGCCAAACTCATCTACGTCTCTGAGGTGCTGGGGGAGCTTCCTGGGCAGCTCCAGTGGGTCCTCGTGGCCCTCCTCCGCAAAGTCACAGGCGGCTACAGGCCCATCGGCATCTTTCCCATGATGTACAGAATCACAGGCAAGCTGCGCCTCCACTTCGCGCAGGACTGGATTGCCAAGCACGATCACTCTTGGTTTGCCTGCGGTGCCGGCAGATCACCAGTCGACGTGGTATGGCGGCAGAGTCTCAGAGCGGAAGGGGCCGGCTCAGGAGGCGGGGCTTCCGCGGGCGTCCTCTGGGATATGGAGGCTTTCTTCGAGCGCTTCAAGAGAAGCAAGTTGCGGGCCCGAGCGCTTGCTTTAGGTTTTCCTGAGACTCTGCTAGCATATCATCTCGCAGGGTACGGCTCTTGGAGGCACATAGCGTGGAAGCGCTGTGTGGCCCAGCCTATTGCGGCTGCCAACGGCATAGTGGCAGGCTGTTCTTTCTGCATACTTTATGTCAGGATTTATTGTTTCGACGCCTTCCTGCGAATCACGTCGCTGCACTCGGCCGTCTATTTCGATTTCTATTTGGATGACCTGACTATCACCTGTCACGGCACCACGGTCAGGGTGCTCAAGCGTGTTGTCAGTGCCGCCAAGGAGCTTGCCCGACTCATCGAGGTTGACTTAGAAGCCAGGATTGCGGTTCACAAAGGAGCCGTCGTTGCGTCGTCGGTGTCGTTAGCCAGGCTTCTCACCTCTGCCCTTGGGACCTCAGGGGGCAAGCTCCAAGCGGTCGCCACCAACTTAGGTTGTGATTTTACGGCGGGCAAGTCTTTCGGGTGCAATGGCGCTGCTGCTAAGCGCAAGGTCAGGCTCAGGACTGCGACGGTCAGAGGGCAACGCCTGCGTAAGCTCACCGCGACCGCGGGTCAACGATGTCGCAAGATTGTTACTACGGGGCTCCTTCCCGCTGGGGCTTTCGGGGCCGCCGTCGACGGGCTCAGCAACAAGTCCTTGTATAGGCTGCAATCTCTTGAGATTGCCCAGATCACTCCGTGTTCCTCTAGGAAATCCAGAAGCGCGGCCTTCGCCCTCACGGGGTCCAGGGCCGACCGTTGGGCCCTCGGGCCCGTCCTCAGGTGGGCCCAGGAAGTGTGGAACACTACGCTCGGCAAGTATGTGACCCCAGGGACCATAGGACTGCTCGAGCTCAAGGAGATTTATAACCACGTGCAGCCAGCAGGACATTTGAGTTATAACGCCGTGAGAGGACCACTCAGCGCGGCAGCTCACGCGCTTCAACGTATTGGCTGGAGTTTCACATCCGCGTTTACGCTGCAGGACCACTTTGGCAGGACGGTCAGGCTCACTGACACCTCGCCGAGCCTGCTTTCAGACTTGCTTCACCAAGGATGCCAGAGGAGATGGGAAACCATGGCCGCTAAGAGCATACCCAGCCCAACCCCCATGAAGCGAGTGTGTTTTGACATTGTTCGTTCCCTGCTTTCCCCCAAAAGCAAGAAGTTACCCCCCAGGTTTAAGGCTATCCTCCAAACCCTTGTGGTCCAGGGTTGGTGGACCGAGGAAAAACTCGCTAATATAGGCTATGATGTGCCTAATGAATGCCCGCTCTGTAAAGCCTTCGGGGACACCATACACCACCGTCTTTTCTCTTGTCAGCATCCAGAGGTTGTCGCCCCCAGGACAGAGCTGCTGCCGCCAGACGTTTTGCAGGCCGCGCTGGAGGCGCCAGAGAACAGCCCCCTGTACTGCTTCGGTCTTTTCGAGCATCCAGGGGAGCAGCATGATGATTTTCCGCTGCCCAGGGGGAAGCCCATTGTTCGATTTGTCAGACACGACGGACAGCCAGACACGGTACCGCACTTTGGGGGGCTCACGGGAACTGGCGGGTCGTGCACCAAGACAGGCATTGCGGAGTTAGACAGAGCGACGTTTTCGGTAGTGGCTTACAGTACCGACGGGGCCCCAGAGGCCTCATTTTATGGCGCTGTTGCAGCCAACCTCCCCCAGACTTCTCAGGCTGGGGAGCACATGGGCTTCCTGGTGCTCCAGGAGGCCCTCGCCAAACCTTCCAAGGCCTGGGTGGACTGCAAAGCGGTCCTGGATCAGCACGCTAGGCCACTGCCGACACGTCTCAGCAGTAAGCTAAAGTACTCAGGCCTGCACAAGCTAGCGCTTGCGCGGGACAGCAGACACCTCCTCGAGACGGCCTCTAAGGTCAAGAGCCATCAGAATGTGAACTCACTGGCTGGAGAGGCCAGACTCGCTGCCGAGATCAACACAGCAGCGGACAAGATGGCGAAGGCGGCAATGGACTGCCACCCAAGTTTCAACCCGACAGCGCTGCAGGAGTTGCAACGCAAAATAGAGGCCGCTCGAGCGATTGGTTTATATGCGCCCAGAGTTCTCGCCCTATGCCAGCGCAATAGGCACAAATGCGAGAGAGCCGCTCTGCCCTGTAAGGTTCAGGCCACCATTGTCGTGCACGACTGGGAGGTTCTTCAGGGGCCGATACCGTACAGGTGCAGAGCTTGTTTTACGTACGCCCGATCTTATAAGGCAGCCGTCGCACGAGAGAGACAAGCATGTCAGCCTCTGGCCAGCGCATTCAGGCGCGGCCTTGAAGGCATCCACGCCAGCCACCAGATGGCAATAGCGCATTTTGCCGTGCCAGTTGTCTTTTGTTTAGTCTGTGGGCGCTATGCCCAGTATGCTTTCAGAGGCTTGCCAGCCACTTGTCCTGGACGCCCTCCCAAGAGCGGCGGACGTGCGAACATCAGAAATCGTCTTCTGGCTGGCAAGCATCCAAGGTTTTCAGATTTTGCTTCAGAGTCCGAGCGGTACAACACCGCAGAAATTCAAAGGCAGCAGCGGGCGCAGCGTGAACGTGCAGCAGCGCGCGCAGCGATGCCACTCCCGAGTCAGCCGCACCCAAGATCGGAGCCTCGCCCACAGAGGTTCGAGGCTGGTCGAGGGCGCCAGCAGCTTTCCAGCAGGCGCCTAGAGGAGGATGGGGAACTCATCCCTCCTGTGGGTTTCGGCGAGGACGACTCGGGATCGTCGGACTAGGCCCCCGTCCAAGGCCCACCGCCACCTCGGCGGTGCTGCGCGCTTGTGAGGGGCCACCCGCCCGACGGTCTCTGCCCTGGGTCTCCGCCACTGGCACGCCCAGGCACCGTCGGGCCACCCCACCTGGAGGGTGACTGGCCAGAGCCGCGTGCGTATGGCCCGAGCATGAAAAAAAAAAAAAAAAAAAAAAAAAAAACCTCTCTCCTGTCCCCCCCCCTCTCTCCTGTCCCCCCCCCCTCTCTCCCCCCCCCCCTGTCTCCTTTCCCCCCCCCCCTCTCTCCTGTCCCCCCCCCTCTCCCCCCCCCCCTTTCTCCTGTCCCCCCTCCTTCCCCTCTCCCTGTCCCCCCCCCCCTCCCCCCTCCTCTTTCCTGCCCCCCCCCCCTTCGTTTCTCCTGTCCCCCCCCCCCCTCTCTCCTGTGCCCCCCCCCCTTCTCTCCTTTCCCCTCCCCTTCCCCCCCGTCTCCCCTGTCAAGGGCGCAGTGCAGGGGGGGGGGAACTGGAGGAAAGAAAAGGTTCAGAGGCGGGGAGGGGTGCAGGAAGAGGGGGGGGGGGAGCGGAGAGGAGATTGCAGGGGAAGGGGGGGGTGCAGGAAGAGTGGGGGGGGCGCCGGAGAGGAAGGTGTAGGGGGGGGGGCCGTCCCGGCATTTGGGAGGCCTTGCGTGTCAATTCTTTCGTCGTTTGCATTCCCCCCCCCCCTTGCAGAGCAAAGCTTGAGCGAGCTCAAGCCCACGCTCTCAGAAACTCACACGCCGGATTGGCGGAAAACAAACAAAGGCAACGAAAACGCTGTACTCGGTGCGTGGGACGCATGCGGGCGGTCCCACTAGGGGCTTCGGTGGAGCCCCCTATGGGGCCACGAAACGTGTGAGAGATGTGCTGAAGCGGGTGGTGCTGATGATGGTGATGGAAGAGGGAGGAGGGGGAGGAGGAGGAGGAGGAGGAGGAGGAGGAGGAGGGGCAGAACGCGGGCACCGCCATTTCAAAACGAGGACCCAACACCACAGGATGGTTGGGAACAACATAGGGGCATAATTCTGATTGGTGGTCAATTCAATCACACGGCACGCTGGGTTGTCCAGTCGGGGGCCGACAAGAAAGATTCGTCCGCTGGGATGACGACATTGCAGTTTTTGCCAAATAGAAGGGTTGGGAATGGTGGTGCGAAATGGTTAACTTGTTCGAGACATGGCAAGGTTTCGGAAACGAATACGTCAAACACATGTTGCGGTAATTGTTATACACTCGCCCATCCCTCCATCCATCCGTCAACCCTTCCTTCCATCCGTCTTCGACGCTTCACCTGTGCAGCAATCCCGCCTCCCTGGAGGCCAGCGCGTTTAGCGCGCTTGCCGCCCTTGTAGGGTCGCCCCGCGGCGATGGCAGACTTCCGCTTCCGCTCCCGGTTCACTTGCGCTTTGCTGCAGCGTTGGGGCTTGTGGGCAATACAGCACCGTCTCCTTCCGCCTCAGTTCGTCCGAATGTGATTTCGCTCGCTTCGGTTTGTCCTGTCCGATCTGTGCTGTTCGGTCCGCCTGCTTCGATTCGCCTGTTTTGAAAGGCGGACAGAATCGAAGAAGACGAAGCGAAAGAGGACGAAACGAAAGAGGACGAGCCGAAAGAAGACGAAACGAAAGCGGTCGAAGTGAAGGTCCACCCCGCCTCCACCTTTCCGAGGCTGGAATTTGTGTGCGCCCCTTGCTTCGGGTTCCGATTTCCCAGGACATCGGCAGGCGCCAGAAGGCTCGTGCAATCTTGGGGCCAGAAGGTGTCCGTATCCGTTGCCTCCCGTGAGGTTTCTTTGAACATAGGGTTCCGCATTGGTGGGCGCGTATAATGACGAATGCACTGCGCACACAAACGCACCCATACCCACAGGTCGGAGGGAGGAATATTGGCTATGGGTGTGGGTGCAGGTTGTCGGACCCCTTATTTCGACCCCTGGGGGAGGCTCCCATTCGAGAGAGGACCCCCATCCGACAACACGCGCTCATAACCCCATCCGTCCACCCTGTAGGTATGGGTGTGTGTGTGTGCTGTTCGTGCCGCGTCCTCCCTCTCCTGCATGGCGGCACAGTTCGCATTAACGGCAGCCCCTTTTGAGCCTCTCGTCGCCAGCGCAGTCACCCTCTGCCTAGCCGCCGGCTCAAAACAGTGTGTGTTGATCGTTCGTCGTATGAGCCCTCCGTCCCCTGATGGGGGGCCTGTTTTCCACCACCGCCACCATAAGTTGGAGGGGGGAAAGGAAGTGGAGGATGAGGAGGAGGAACAAGAGGAGGAGGCGGAGGAGGAGGAGGGGGACCACCTCCCCCTCCCACTTCTGGTGGTGGCGGTGGGAAGCAAACCCCCCCCATTCCCCCCCTGCAGGCAAGGGTGTGTGTTGCTTGTTCGTCGTACCCTCCGACCTCGGCACCTCGAACGCGCCCCTCCTCCTCCTCCTCCTCCTCCTCCTCCTCCTCCTCTGCGGAATGACATTGAAGAAGCAACACAAGTTCGCCCCGCGCACAGGGATGACAGTATCACAATGGGATGACGAACCGAGCCGACCGCCACAGCTTTGAGGAATACAGTACGAGAACAACGATTGGCAGGAGTGGATCGCCGACCGCGCCACCATGCCGCACACCTACGAGTCATTGCACGCAGACGACTGCGGAGATCAGACTCGCCAGGACCGAGCAGGCCAGAATCGGTACCTACGCAGAGCCCCCAAACGACGTGCAGGACCCGCACGAGGAGTGATAGCGCAGACACCATGCATGAGCAGCGACAGGCGATATCACGACAACGAGCACGGACGGAAGCACAACCAAGCGAACTTCAGCAGGTGGCATGCTGATTTACATGCGCTGATACGCCTGGAAGGACCAGCCCCACAGAGAACCACACGGTCGCAGTCGTTCTCCCAGGACAAGGGCAATGAGAAGCTCGTGAACCAAGGGCAACAAATCCTTCATCGATTCGAAGCGCCACGAGAGTATGGACGAACAGAAGCAACCTCTTCCAGATCCATGACCGTCAGCACGGACACGTGTACATGGTGCCATACAGCGATTGCGAGCAGAGCATCATGGCTGCGCTACAGGCTCAGGCGACCACAACGACGAAGAGAAAGTGCTGACGCAGAAGACGTCCCCCAACAACGGGCAGATGACCAGGCAGCTGTCAGGCAACCAATGGGACCGCATTTCGATCGATGGCGAGTACTCAGCAGTGACCGCCGCGGAAGCAGCGGACACACCCTATGCGGAGAAGGCCGAGGAGAAGAACAGCAACGACCTGGGGGCACCGCACCTCCACATCGGCGTAGACTTTCACCTGGAGACGGGGCTCACAAGACGATTTTGAAGGAGGATCGCTCGCTGACCTACGTGATGGGCATGCAGGGCTTCGGGGACATCGCCTCGTATTTCAAAGTCAAAAAGGCCTACAGCGAAGGGGGACAGCCATAGAGATGGAAACTCTAGCCGACGCTCAGCAGCCTCGCATGCAGCCCTCGGACACCCTCATGGGAGGACCAGATCAACGCCTCTCGAGAAGGAAGACAGGAGCCGCCCGTCAAGATCAGCCGCACCAAGCAGAATGGGGACCTCAGGAAAGCCGTTGAGGACAAACTTCGAACGGAAGAGGCAGTGCAGATATTCTGAGCACCGCCGCCATCAGGTCTCTTGAGGAAAGTACAGGCAGCACTGTGAGTACGTCAGCTGGCGATGGAGGGGTAGAGATGACAGAACGTAGAGAGCTAGTCAGGGATAGCAGTCGCAAGGCGATGGGACGCTGCGACGCACCACCATCAGTGATGGCTCCTCTTGCTTTCTTTTACGCGAAGTCGTTAAGCACCTGTCTCGGGGATTTAGGCGCCAAAGGGTGCCTCTCTTTTCTTCTCTCCCTGGTTCCCGAGGCGTTCGCCTGTTTCGGTTTGTTCCCTCGTGGGCCTTTCGCTCCGCCGCATCACGGGAACCTGGACCTCGGGACCAGACATGTGCACAACGACGGGGCGCGCAGCAGCTTTAGAGAGAGGAACTTGGGGTGGGGGGGGGGGTGGGATGGGGGAGGGGGGGGCGGTGGCGGGAATACTGCTACACTGGGACACGTCCCGAGCCAGGGGCGATTGGCCAGACGGCCCTAAGTCCCTGCCGTTTCCATAACAATTTTGTTTTCGGGAAGGCCCCGCGCTGCAGCGGGCCGAGAGGCTAAAAAGCCAGGGTCCCGTAGGCGACCCGTCGATCCGCCGATCTGACGTGCCAGCAGCAATTAGGTTCGTATGCAGTCGAACCCCAGACAGCTGCCAAGGCTTCCGACTCCCCCTCCCCCTTCCTCCTCCTCCTCCTCCTCCTCCTCCTCCTCCTCTTCCTCCTCCTCCAGGAGCACCTGGAGGTCGTCGAGGCCGCGAAGAGCAAAGGCCCTCACATCCGCTCGCCCCTCGCCGCGCGCCTGTCGCGCGGGGGGCGGGCCCTCTCTCTCGCGCCCGCGCCGCGTGCTCGGGGCCGACGTCTCCAGCCCCCCCCCCCACCACCCTTCGGCCATGCGCAGAAGGGGGGGCGCCCACCGGTCGTTGACAGTAGGCATTTCTGAATTCCCAGATTCCCATCTTTTGAAGCGAGGAGGACGAGGACGAGGAGGACGGGAAGGAAGAGGAGGAGGAGGAGGGTGCCTTCCTACTTCAATGATCGAGCGGCTTCACCTTTTGCGTCCCCCTTGGGGGGCGGACGGCGCCCAATCTCTTTTTGTCAACGCCTTCCTTCTTCATGTGTTTCTACCTACTTCTGCCGACCGATGGGTATGGGGGAGGGGGAGGGTTTCTCAGAAACGCCTCTGCTTCTTAGAAGCCGCGGGCCTTGTCTGCAGATGTAGGGCCCGGGCCGCCTTCTAAGAAACATGTTCCTTCTGATGAGCCCCCCCCCCCTCTCCCATGCCGCCTTGTGCGCTCCACCAGACCACGCTTCCAAAAATGCAGATCGTTCAATATCGACCGATTTTGGTTCGCCGGCGGCGTTCAACGTGGCACGACGGCGACGGGGTCGCCGCCGGTCGACGCGACGCGAACCTAATTATCGCATCACCCCTTGGCGTTGCATCTGACAGCCCCACCCGAGCCGAGGGCGTTCAATTGCGGCGACCCCGCCGCGAGCGTTCAACGTTGAACGCCGCCAGGGCCAGCGACCCAGAGTCGGTCGATGTTGAACGATCTCGCTTTTCGGGGACGGCCGACCGGTCCATGTCGGCTCGTGCCATGGCCGTGCCGTGCCCTGGCGTAGGAGGAGGCACGTCGAGTGCCTCGCGCCGTTGTGCCTTTCCCTCTCCCTCGCCCCTCCCGCCCCATTGCTGCTTTCGAGGAGGATCTGAGGGAGGATGCCGATGCGGAAGCGGAGGAGGAGAAGGAGGAGGAGGAGGAGGCGTCGGCGAAGGCGGAGGCGGAGGAGGACGAGGAGGAGGAGGAGGAGGAGGCGGAGGAGGAGGAGGAGGAGGAGGCGAAGGAGGAGGAGGAAGACGACGACGAGGAGGAGGAAGAGGAGGAGGAGGAGGAGGAGGTGGAGGAGTTGGAGAAGGAAGGAGGAGGAAGAGGAGGAGGAGGAGGAAGAGGAGGAGGAGGAGGAGGGGAGGGGAGGAGAAGGAGGAGAGCAGGATGAGAAGGGGCGATGAGGAGAAGGAGGAGGAGGACCAGACGAGGAGGAGGATAATGATGATGATGAGGAGGAGGAGGAGAAGGAAGGAGGAGGAGGATGAGGAGGAGGAGGAGGAGGAAGAGGAGGAGAGCAGGTTGAGGAGGGTATGAAGAGGAGGAGGAGAATGAGGAGGTGGAGGAGTAGTAGAAGGAGGAGGCGAAGGAGGAGCAGGAGGAGGAGGAGAAGGAGGGAGGAGGAAGAGGGGGAGGAGGAGAAAGAAGAGAGGAGGAGGAGGAGGAGGAGGGAGGAGGAGATGGAGGAGGAGGAGCAGGAGGAGTAGGAGGAGGAGGAGGAGAGCAGGATGAGAAGGAGGGGATGAGGAGA
>CAUYUJ010003969.1:542968-575468 GCA_963575745.1 Prorocentrum cordatum
TCGGATGGACATCGGCTGTGAAGCAGTATTGACGCCAGGTGGGCGAAGCGTGCGATGAGCGCCACGCGTGCCAGGTGCGCTGCGCACACCACGTGGGCCAGGTGCCGCAGGGGGCTCAAGACTTTCCAGGCGCGCTTGGTGCGGCAGCTGCGCGAAGTGCGCCACATCCAGCCGCGCCAGGTGCGCCCGGGTGCTGGATGAGCACAGGGCGCCGGGTGAGCCAGTGCACGTGGCAGCACACATCGGGCAATCTGTCGACCCCCGACCATCCGTGTCTCCAGTCTGTCCATAGTGGGGGCGGGCTGGTCAGCATGACGCATGGCGTGTGGACCCTCAATGTATTGCATTCGTGTCTGACTTGGATCGTGGTGCAGTGCAGAGCGGACGCGGACAAACATCTTCACCTCCCGGCACCCGTGTCAAACATACATGCAATGTGCTCGCGGGGGCTCTGCTTAGAATCCAGATTCTGCAGCCACGTGCGCTTTGCAGCGTGCTTTGCCGGACATCTCTATCATCGAACCGGCCCAGGGGCGAAGAGGAGAGCTGGCCAGAACACTGCTGGCGGACGAAAGCGCGACCTGGAGAGCTGGATGGCAAGCAGAGGCGCACGGCGGCAAGTCATTATGTTCCGGCGCTTGGCCGCGAATCCCATCCGCGGCCGGCATGGGCGGCGGTCGTGAGGCCACCCCTAACACAATGCCCAAACTCAAGACCTCTAACACGGTGCCCAAACTCAAGACCAAGCTCAAACTCAACCTGAGGGCATGGGCGGCGTCCGTAAGACCACACGCTGGCGAAGCAGTCCCCAAACGCCCATGCACTGTCGCGGCCTGCAGGACGCGTCGAGTTCTGGGCAGCTATATCCACGCCCACTCCACGGCCACTCCACAGGTGGCTCCAGAACACCAGAGCAAGGACTGCCTCTCCTCCAGCCTCTGCCAAGTTTCCAGACCTCCAGGCAGACAGTCGGGGCCCTGAAGCAGGAACCCTTTTCGTTGGAGAGGGGCCCCGCGCTCCTGAAGCGCTTCGCAGCTTGCCTCAGGTTCTCCTGATGTCTTCGATCGGAAGTCGAAGTTTACCTTCTGGAACAAAAGGGGCCTTGTTCCTTGTTTGGGGCTCCTTCGGTCAAGGCCCCGACTGTATCCTGGAGCTTCCGGGCAGGTCTCGGAGCCGCCGCGCAGCGTCTTGGGGCCGACCCGGTGCCCTCCGCGGGCCACTCCTGCTCTGCCCTGACAGCTCTTCGGGGCGCTCCCGGAGGCGTCCTGGAGCGCCGGCGTGGACAGAAACGAAGCCTGCAACACCGAGCGCACTGAAGAGTCTCCACGGTTTGGCCTCCCAGGGCCCTTCTCGAAGGAAGGCTTCTCGGGCACGGCGGGAGGGGGGGGGGCTTTGGGGGGCCTCTTTGGGCCCCTTTCGATATCAGTCGGGCCTCTGGGATGTCTGTGAGCCGTGTTGGTCTGGTCTTGACACGTCTTGATGCATCGCGCAAGCGTCTTGCGGCGGTGTTGGATCGTCATTGGGCCGTTGTGCGCTATCATTCGTTTTTAACGCATGTTCTCTTTTCCACTTTCGGCGTTAGTAGCAGCAGTGGCAGTAGCAGAACCAGTATAAGCAGACGTATTAGTAGGATTCGCCATCGGCGCTGCCCGTGCCCAAGCGGGCATGGTCGGGCTACTGGGCCTACATGTCCCAGCCTAAGCACCAGCTCGACACCTTCAAGGCCTGGGCTGGCAAGAGCTCGGACCCGCCCTCTGCAGCTCAAATCGGGAAGGGAGGCGTTATCGTGCGTGTGCATAGTCTCTTCTCGTCGTTTGCAGGCGGGGGGGCCCGTCGTTATCACATTTTCACGCAGTTCAAGCAATTCACTAGTATAGCGCCGTGGAGTAGGGCCCGACGATCCCGAAGGGATTCTGGCTAGGTTGGGACAGGGCGTTTTCGTTCCAGAGGCGTGCGTACACCAGTGTGGAGCTGGCGAATTGTCCTGTTCTTCGCTCCGTCTGCCTCGCAGGGGGTGGTCTTCGGTTCGGAATGAGCTCCCCTTCCACACTGATCTCGCGGGAGTCGCTCCTTCTTCGATGCCCAAGGTCGGTCTCGATAAGCGGTCGCGCCGCCCTCCCCATGTCTTGTCTGCTCGCTCTGTGATTTATGCTGAGTTCTATCGAAGACGCCTACGGCGAATCACCGCGCCCCCCTGCCTGTGTGGAAACGGTTATGTGTTCGACAGCTGGGCTAGAGCTTGGCCAAGCTATCGGACCACGTGTTCCCCGAATCGGTTTGGAACGGTTTCGGGGAACTTGAACCATCTTGAGGCTAGCTTAGGCCGTCTTGGAGGCATCTTGGGCCATCTTGGAGGCATCTTGGGGTCATCTGAGCCGTCTTGGAGGCCATGTTGGCCGTCTTGGAGGCGTCTAGGAGGCCATCTTGGGCCATCTTGGAGCCGTATGGAACGGAACAACCCTTTGCAAACACCTCTGGAAGATCTTTCGGCATCCTTCCGGGTGGCCGGCGGGACGCGCCGGAGCCCCAGGGGGAGTTCTTTTGGAAAAAGAACCAAAACCAAATCGTAAGAAGTCCAGCGCGCCGGGCACCCTTGTGATGAATCAGCAGGGGTCGGCGGATCCAGCTGCCTAGGGCAAGTCCCGCCACCGTGCCGGGGTTGTGGGTATGCAGGTATGCGGCCCACTGCATGTTCGTTGGGATCTCGTATGAGGCCTCTCGGGGGCATCTTGGAGGCAGTTTTGAAGCCTCTTGGGGGTCGTTTTGGGCCTCTGGGGGCCCTCTTTTGGGCCCTGGGCATCTTCGGAGCCTCTTGGGGCCTCATGGGCGCCTTTTGGAGCCTCCTGGGGGCCTCTTGGGGTGGAGGCTCGAATTTTCGGTTCGTGTTCCCTCTCTTGGGTCCTTGTTGGGGCCGTCTTGGGGCCCTCTTGGGCCGTCTTGGGCGCCTCTTGGGCCGTCTTGGGGCGCTCTTAGGCCGTCTCGGGGCCTTCTTGGAGGCCTCTTGGGTCGTTTCGAGGTGGTCTTGGTGGTTTCTTGGGCCGTCTTGGCGCGTCGGAAAGCCGCAAAGGTGGGAACGCCAAACTCCTTCAGCAATTCTTGCCTGATCGTTGCCTCTCCAGGCCCTCCTGGGAGGCCTCTTGGAGGTCTCTTGGGGCGTCTTGGAGGCCTCTTGGGCCATCATTTCAGGTCATCTTGGGCGTCTTCGAGCGATCTCTCGGCGATTCGGGGCCCTCCTGGACCGTCTTGGGGGTCTCCTGGGCCGGCATGGAAGCTTTGGAGAGCCCCAAGGGGTCGCCATGGTCGCCCAGAGAACCCCCCCCAGGAGCAGGGGCGATGCAGTCGGGTTGGTGTGAGCAGCAGGATTGGCTCCTCCTCCTCCCTCTCCTCCTGCTTGTCGGAGGTGGACAGACCTCCTACCCTGACACGTCGATTAGTGAATTGTCAGTTTTCGGTTCTCGAGAGGGCGCCGCGGCCGTCATTTTCCAGGCTTGCGCCCGCCAGGTTTGGGCCCGAGGTCGTTTTCACTAAACCACGTTTTAGTAAAGGGAGGTCTGTCCATCCCCGATCATGGGGTTCCCTCAGAAGACTGCAGAAACCTTGCCAGGCAGCCTTTGGCATTCTTCCGCGCCCAGCGTGCCGCAGACGCGGTGGCGGATACTTTGAGGAGTTGCGTGCAGCGGAGGGCGCGTGGGAGAGAGAGACAGAGAGAGAAGGTTTCGGTGGGCTCGTTTTCCACCGCCACCACCATAAGTTGGTCGGGGAGGGAGTCCTCCTCCTCCTCCTCCTCTTCCTCCTCCTCCTCCTCCTACTCCTCCTAATCCTCCACCTGCTTCCCCCTCCAACTTATGGTGGTGGTGGACAACAGGGCCATCGGGTGTGTCTGTGTGTGGCAGAGAAATATGCTTGTGTGCTGCGTGTGTGTATGTGTTTACATAGTTTGGCGTGTGTGTGTGTGCGCACACACGACGGCGCTTGACAAAACAGCACAGCGGTCGGGCGTCAGCTCGGTACCCAGCTTTCCAGCGGGCGAGGAGCGGCGTAAGATAGACTTCTCCCGCCGTCGGGGGCGCCTGCCCCCGGGCGGCTGGAGAGTTCCTGCCCCTACGGTGCCACCGGAAGGGTCTAAACATTTTCTCCGGCCGCCCTGGGACGGGCGTCCCCGACGGCGGAGAGGTGTATCTCATACCGCTCTTCGCCCGTTCCGCGGGGAATACCCCCCCCAAATACGACGACGGGTTTATCTCACACCGCTCTTCGCCCGTTCCGCGGGAAATTCCCCCCCCAAATCCGACGACCATAAGCTGGGGACGATTGTTTTTGTTCCCTACTTCTGACTATCCTTCAACATCTTGGGGGGGTATTGGTCTGTCGTCCAAAGTCCGCCCGTACAGTCGGGCCCGTGGAGAGGGAACCATCTTCGTTGGGGAGGGACTCCGTGTTCCTTCACCGTTTTATAGCTTGCCTGAGGTTTTCCTCAGGTCCTCGATGGGAAATCAAAGCTTAACTCACAGTGCCGTTTCTAATACATGCTCCGCGTGCGGATCATGGATTAAAACATGCAGGGATTTAGTATGAAAGACAACGATGGGTTCATGCATATATTTATGAATCACTTAATCATGCATTTAAAGTCATATCATGCTACACATCCCATGTATTAAAAAACGGGCCTGTATGGAAAAAAGGGGCTTCGTTCCTCATCCTTGGCATCGCTCGGACGTGTGTATTTTTCCTTCGGCGAGGACCATCGAGGAGCATCCTTGATCATTTGGCGAAAAAACACGCACGAAACCGAACAAAAAACAGGGGATGGACGTCCGAGCGATGGCGAGGCCCCCGCGGTCCGAGATGCGCGGCCTCTGGCCCCCGCCTCCCCCGGGCGTGGCCCGCGGCCTCTCTCTGGCCGTGGCCTCCCGCGGCCTCTCTCCGGGCCCCCTCGTGGTGTGTGTGTGTGTGTGTGCTCCTCCTCCTACTCCTCCTCCTCCTCCTCCTCCTCCTCCTCCTCCTCCTCCTCTCCTCTCCTCCTCCTCCTCCTCCTCCTCCCCCTCCTCCCCTCCCCCCTCCCCATCCCTCCTCTCCCCCTCCTCCTCCTCCTCCTCTTCCTGCTCCTCCTCCTCCTCCTCCTCCTCCTCCTCCTCCTCCTCCTCCTCCTCTGTGCTCGTGGCCCCCCGCGGTGGCAGCGTCGTGCGGCCTCCCGCCGCGGTCTCGCCGGCCGCCCGCCCAAGCCGCGCTTGCGGGTGGTGCGCGGGCTCTGCTGAAGAGTGCCCCTGGCCCAGGGTGCCTCCCCGCCTTTTTTCGCGTCACTCTGGAGCCCCTGGGACCCTCTGGGCCTCGCGAGGGGTGGTGGAGGAGGAGGAGGAGGAGAAGGAGGAGGAGGAGAAGGAGGAGGAGCAGTCTGGGCCACCCCGAGGATCCTGGGGGTGCCTTGGGCCAGGGGTGCTCCCGGCAACGTCCGCGGCGTGGTCTCCCGTGCCCTCTGGTCCTGGCTCGAGGAGACCCTCTGCTCCTGACCTCCCGCGGCATCTGTAGGCCACGGTCTCCCGTGGTCTCTCCGGCCTCTGCCCGGGGTCTCTGGCGGTGGTCCGTGCTCGTTGTCTCCCGCATGGTGTGGTCCCCAGGGATCCAACGTATTGAAAAATTCAAGACGGAGGTTTTCTCAAATTTCGGCCCCTGTGGGCCCTCGCAGGGCCTCGGGACCGTCAAGACTTCTGGGGACCCCGTACTGTAAAAACACGACATCGGATCTCTGAGTCTGGTGCACACGCCGGTCTTTAAAAATTCGGCATGTCTGGACTCCCAGATTCCGATCTATTTCAAGCGCCTTCCTACTTCAAGAGCCAGTAGGCCTCTGCTGTGTGTTGTTGTTCTCTGGGAGGGCCGGAACCCAATCTAGTTGATCCGCCTTCCTACTTCATGTTTTTCACATATTTTTTCTGACCGGCGTGTAGTCTAGTTTGTGGCAAAGCGCGCTCATACCCACCCGTCAGCAGGATCATAACGCTTCACTGTTTCTGAAGGCCCATCGCGTGCGAGCAATCCGTCGTTGCTAAAGAATTCAGTCGAATACACGTCTTGAATCTTGTCGGATGGCTAGGGATCTCCTTAACAGGTTCGCTCAATTCAGAAGTCCATGAATGCTCATAAACGCATGCGCCCATTCCAGTATTTACGTCGATGAGAATTGACGCGGACACAGAAAAGCTGGCCAGTTTTGACTTGTAAATGATTGTTTTGTCAGGTGTATTCGGTGAGTTTGGTCTCAAACAAATGCTTAGAACATCAAGCGGTGTTGTATGATATTGCCTGGCGCGAGTTCTAGCGCGTGCATATGGTCCGCATTGCTTTGTTTGCAATGTGTTCGCAACCTATTGTATTTTGTCACAAGGGACCGTGTCCAGACCAGATCTGTTGGAGTACCGCATGGTATTGTTTCACAGTAGGATGGACATGATCATTTACAAGGGGGCGTGCCTGGGCCAGATCGGGCGGATCCCCGCGCGGCATTGCTCCACAGTTAGTTGGACATTCGGAACATATTGGAAGATGATGGGGTACAATATGTTGTTTGAATGTTCAATTTCCTCGTGCGAACTTTGCATTTGCGGGGGTGGCTGTTGATTTTCCGAAGCGTGGCTGGCGTGTGCAGCGTACCATCCAAGCTCAGATGCGAACGAATCGTGCAGCACATGATTGATCTAGCTGTTATGTTTCAGTGCTCCCTGCAGTACTCTGAAGGATACCTTTGAACGCGGATCCCGACTTGGTGATTCTTGACGTCTTGCGCCCAGCGTCGAGGTAGCTAATTAGGCGATCCGTGCAGACTTGCAGCTCTTGGCGGGCATGCGCATGTGCACCAGCATGGGGAGCTCGTCGACGAAGCCATGCCCTCCTCTTGCTTCCGGACCCCCGTCCATCACAAGCTTGCCGGCAATGCGATGCGTTCCCGTTCCCTCCCAGGACATATCGTACTATCTCAACTCGCACCACATAGACTACCACGAGTGGTGCATGCGGGAGGCTTAGTCCTCGATCGCGGGCGCAGGAGAGGGCGCAGGAAGAGAAGCCCGCCAGGAAGGAGGGACCTCGACAAGCGACCAAGCGACACCACAGGGAAGGCGAGGACCCTGGAGTCTTGAATCAGGAGGGGAAAAAACACAGACACGATTAATCGTCGATTCCCAAGAAAATCTTGGAAAATATGGGAAGTGGGGGGGAAGACAAAAACCCAGAACATATAGAAGGATATGGGGGATCCTGTTATTTGTGTGTATTTATTTATGTGTCCCAGGGCCCCTTCCTTGAGGCGTGCTTGCCACCCGCGCGTGTGGCACGGCGCGGCGCCCAAAGCGTGGCTCACTGGCTCGGCGGTCGCCGGATGCCGACCGTGCGGCTGGGCACCCTTCGCCCCCCCCCCCCCCCTCCGATAGTGGGGAACGAACGAACAAGCCATACGCCAGTAGACCCGTGGGCAAAAGCATGCGTCTAGCAAGCTCGACGCGGGATCAAGGAAAATGCCGCGAGCAGCCGGATAAAGCACAAGAGGTAGAAGAAGAGTAGGAGGAGGAGGAGGAAGAAGGGGCCAGGAGAGCACCATGTACGGTGCTGCGTGCGTTTCCTGCCAGGGCGACCGGGCGCTATGTGTGTATGTATGCATGGCTGTATATACATAGATATACACATGTATACATGTATGTAGATGTGTAGGTATTTGTGTGCATGAATGTGTGTACGTATGTGTATGTATGTATGTGTATGAACGTATGTATGTACGTTCGTATGTATGTATGTGTGTATGCATGTATGTATGTATGTATGTATGTATGTATGTATGTACGTATGCATGTGTGTATATGTGTATGTATATATATGTATATATGTGCATGTCCTCTTATATGCATGCATGCATGCATGTATGTATGTATTTTATATATATATACAGATGTGTATGTGTGTTTGCGAATATATAAGTACATAATATGTTTGTCTGTATATATGCCAGTCGGTGTGTTGATAGGTCGGTAGGTTGGTCGGTAGGTTTTCCTGTCTGTCTGTTCGTACGTACGCTTGGGTTTGCTCTTGTGCATAGTCTTTGGGGACCTGTCGAATTTCAACATGATCATCCCATGCTATCAAATAGGTCTTTTGCGCGCGCATGTCGAAGTCAGTCGAACGTTTTTGCACGCGTGGTGTCGCAATCAACCCTTGCAGCAAATGCAAAGAGGTGCGTATGCGGAACTCGAATGATAAAAACTGAGTTTCCCGACCACATCTAAAACCGCATGGGTTTGCAGCATCAGGTGTCAAAACTGCACACGCTCGCGCTTCTGCGAATTCTTAAGGGAGCCATATATGTTTTTTTGTGACATGTTCATCGGATTCTGCCAAGAAGGCCTCTCGCGCCGCATGCCGAAATCATTCGAACGCCCTTCCGCGCGTGCTCGGGGGGCACGATCCGTCGGCCGCGCGCGCATCGCGAACTCCGTCCAACGCCTTCATCACCGACGCGAAGACGCCGTCATCGTCGTCGGCGTGAGCAGCATCGGCGATGTTACTGGCCGTGCCGTCGTCGTTGTCATCATCGTCACCCGCATCGCTGCTACCATCATCGTGTCTACCATTGTCGACGTTGCCATGATACCGAGCCCGCCCAAGTCCCCGATTCGCATTGAAGTGCCCTGTGGGCTGTGCCCAGCGGTCAGCGCCACCGCGGCCGCGTCGGTCGGGCCAAACTAGCCGGCCGTTTTGCGCGCAAGGCGATTCGCCAGCTACCGCCGAACACCCATCGCAATCGCCGCCGAATGGGCTTTGTAAACCAAGTTGCGGGTGGCTGGATAGGATGACTGCGCGAGCAGTGGAGATGACAATTTCAAGCCCCGCAGGGTGAACTTCACCACGTAGCTTGCGCCATCTGGAAATCATCACCTTGTTTGAATCACGTAGTTTCCACCACAGAGATTGCACCACATACATTTCATCACGTAGAGTGCTCCGCATAGCTTGCACCACGTAGTATAGTAGATTCCACTGCTTGGGGTCCACGCAGGGTGACGTTGCATGCGGAGAATCGACGGTGAGGCAGGTCCATGTGTAGTTAGCAGTGCAAGCGGTTACGAGTTAAGTCCAGATCCGGTAGGGTGGGAGAGCCCATTCTTCTTTTGAGCTGCAAGCTACATGGGTTGTGCAGTTTATGTGGTGCGACTTTTTTTTGGTGCAGCGCATGTTGTGCAGGTTGTGTGGTGTAGCCGGTTGTGTGGTGCAGCCGGCGCGCGGGGCGGTCCCTGGGCGGAAAAACATGGAGAGCGCCAGCCAGTGCGTGGGGCTTCCACGAGGCGCCTGCAGGCGGCTGCAGGGCGAAGCACCCAGGAATGCCAGCCAATAGTTTGAAGACCATCGATCGGGGGAGCGTAAGACCCGGGTTTGCCAGGACTCGGGTTCGACATAGTTTTTTGACGACCGCGACTCGGATTTTAACGAGTAGGAGTTTCGTGGGATGTCTGCAGCGGGAGGCCTCGTCAGAATGCAGGCTCGGCCTCGTCATTTTTTTGACGACCTCGTCGGGGACTTCCGAGTCCCCTGTATCAGGGTCTTACGCCCCCCTGAATCGATAAAAAGGTACCATGCACATACAAACTTTTCGAAGTGCGCATGTCTCCAACGTGTCGTCTGCATCCGCACGGCTCCCCCCCCCTGCGCCGAGGTACGGGAAGGCGAGGCCCGTCCGCGTGACCGCGCACTGCAGCACGGGCGTGGCGACGAAGCGGCTGGACAACGGAGTAGAAACCGAGGAGTGGGCACCGGCTTGCCGCGCCTGCCGTCGGGAGGAGGAGGAGGAGGAAGAGGAGGAGGAGGGAGGAGGAGAAGGAGGAGGAGGAGGAGGAGGAGGGGTCAGGGTTAGCTCGGGTTCGTGTTTCGGGAATCCAAGCCCGAGTTACCCCGGGCCCGAGTTACCCCGGATAACTCGGGCGTCCAGAGCCCCACATCATCAGGGGTATCTCGGGTCAGGGCTAACTCGGGTTCGTGTTTCGGGAATCCAAGCCCGAGTTACCCCGGACCCGAGTTACCCCGGATAATTCGGGCGTCCAGAGCCCCACATCATCAGGGGTATCTCGGGTCAGGGCTAACTCGGGTTCCTTTTCCGGGAATCCAAACCCGAGTTACCCTGGACCCGAGTTACCCCAGATAATTCGGGCGCCCAAAGGAGGAGGAGGAGGAGGAGGAGAAAGAGGCGGTCGTAAGTTGTCAGTTTCGCCGTGGATCTTGACTCTTGGTCTTCCCGCGAAGGTGTCTGGAGGCCTCAAACTATTCAACATCGCAAATACAATTTCGTCCCACAGGCATCCAACACTTTTTGTTGCCCTGGAGCCCTCGAAGTTAACAGCAGGACTCTCCGTACGGCCAGAAGGCATTCAGGCCCAGACGGGGCCCAACAAAAAAATCAAGAACCTCACCTCTTTGGGCCGGGCGACTACCACTGCCGCGGCCACCGCTGGGCTGGCATTGCTTCCGGGAAGATTGTGGCCGCCAGGCCGTACAGCACTTGTCGAAACGTTCAGAAAATATCTCTCCTTGATTTTGGAACGTCAAGGACAAGGATAGCAGGAACTGCCTGGTAGCCCCGCCGAGCGGTCACCGCCGCCGCTGCCTCTGTTGGCCAGGGCTCTGGACCCCAGAGATAGGCTCCTTCTCCCGACGCGCTGTGCCACGCTCGCGCCTGGGGTCCCCCACCCTCAACCTCGATGGGCGCCGCGGACCTGATCACGGCGGCTTGTGGTTGCTCCGATCACCACATCGATCATACACAGCGGCGTAGGGTTTTTTTGTTGTCCAGAGTTCCGGGCGGATCGCTGAAGTCTGCGCTGCACACCACTGGCGGCTTCTTCGACGTCGCCGGCCAAAGGATGAACGACACCACCCCACCTACGGCCCTCCATGTTGCGCTACGGCCCACCGGGGGCCGCAGCGCGTACCATGCAAAGATCCACGCCGGACGTCCTGGTATATGCTGCGGCCCGCGGGGCCGCAGGTGGGGTGGTGCCGCTGTGTTTTGGCCATCGACGCCGCCACCCGCGCCTCTTCCGCGCGCTGGGGAGGGGCCCCGGAGGAGGAGAGGCCGGCGCCGGCCCAGGAAGGCCAGGCGGCCCTTCGCAGGCCTCTTTTATATGCAGCCTTTTTTTTTTTTTTGCTCGTGGGCGTCGGGAACGGAAGCCACGGCGGCGAGTGTCTCGCCCTTAGTGGGCCCTGGAAACGACAGGGCCGGTTTCTTACCGGTTCCGTTTTGCCGTTTTTGTTGCCGGTTCCGACGCCGTTTTTTTACCGGATCCGGCGCCGTTTTTTCACCGGTTCCGGCTCTGGTTCCGATCCTGGAGCTGTTTTCTACCGTTTCCGGTCGCCGTTATTTTGCCGTTTCCATTTTCAAGGGACATTTTTCCCTACCTAGCTGCTGATGTTGATGTAGATGTAGATGCAGGTGTAGATGTAAATGTAGCCGTCGGTGTAGATGTAGATGTTGCTTTCCTAATTGCTCCAACTCCTAGGTAGGGTCGCACTGGGATAATTATGGAAACGGTGAAAAAACGGCACTGCCGTTTCCGGGGCCCACAAAGGTCTCGCCCACCTCGGCCTCCAGACCTCGAGGCCTGCTGCCGGGCCCGCCAGCACCAGGGGGCCCCGATCGGCACGGGGACCGCGCCGCGTGGTGAGTCGGTGGGGAGTCGGTGTCATCGCACGCGGTCGAGGCCACTGCCTGAGTGTGAGGCCGGGTCACCGGCGACCAGCTTGGCCGCGGCGTTGCGAGGGGGCTCCGCCGAAGCTTCCTCGCGGGCCCACGGCATCGACGCCGGAACGATGACAGGGGAAGGGGGGGGTCTGCTTCGGGGGAAGTCTGGTCTGCGCTCTCTTCGAGGTGAGGTTTCTGGGGGCTCTGGGCAAACGGCCGTCATGCATGGCTGGTTCGGGGGAGGGGGGTTAACGCTGCTCGTCTGGGGGGGTTGAGACCCCCTCCCGTTGACTCTTTCATGTGGAGTGCCCCTGAGATTCAGGAGGAGAAAAAACACACAGTCACAATGAATCGTCGATCCCCAGGAAAATATTGGAAAATACGGGAAGTGGGGGGGGGGGAAGACGCACATCCCCAAACATATCGCAAAATAGGTCTCAGGGCCCCTTCAGAGCTCCCGGCGCCGCGCTTCGAAGGGAGCGGGCGGCGGACCACCATCTTGGGGGCCACCTCGTGGGGTCGCGGGGCCTGCTCGTTCTCTGTGTCTTTTGGGCCTCCGGCCTCTCTCCCGTCTCCTCCGCGCTCTCCGCGGCCGCTCTCTCTGCTCTCTCCCTTGCTCGGCGCGCTCCGCGCTCGGCGCGCGCCCCGTCGGCCGCGGCCGCCGCGCCCGCGACAGCCGGCGTGGCCGATTCGAGAATTGGGGGCTGTGAGGGTACAGTCGGGGCCCTGAGATCCCGGCGCCGCGCTTCGAAGGGAGCGGGCGGCGGACCACCATCTTGGGGGCCACCTCGTGGGGTCTCGGGGCCTGCTCGTGCTCTGTGTTCCCAGACCCCCGACGTCATGACGTTTTCATGACGCGACCCCCAGAGGTCTGGACCTATTCGCCGGGACCGGTTTTTCACCCCGAGTCGTTTTTTGACGGTCCCGAGGGCCGGTAAGGGCCCCCGGAGGCCGAAAACATAGAAAAACCTCCCGTCGTGATTTTTTCATGACTCGAGGGGGTCTGGGTTTGGGCCTTGGGCCTCTCCCTCCTTCCTGCTCCGCGGCCTCTCTCTCTGCTGAACCCCGCCCTCGCGGCGCGCTCCGCGCTCGGCGCGCCGCGTCGGACGCGTCCGCCGCGCCCGCGGCAGCTGGCGTGGCCGATTCTCGGGGAAACGTAAGACTCGGGCAAGCCTCGGGGGCGGAAAAGAGGGGGGTGATGACTAGGGGGGGGGTGGATATCATGGCGGGGGCCATGATATTTCCCCAGATTTCATGGCGCTTCTTCTGATTTCATTGCGCCCCTGGCCCCCCCGCTGGGCCGCGCACATGCCGCCGGTCATGATTTGCACCCCCCCCTCTTGGACACCCCCCTCTTGGCCGCTCCCGAAAGCCGGAACTCGGGCTTGCCGACGTTTTTTTGACGAGCGCGTCCTGGATTTTGCCGGTCCAGTTTTCGTGGGATGTCTGCAGTGGGAGCTCGCGTCAAGTTTCAGATTGGGCCTCGTCATTTTTATGATGGACCCCGTCAGGCCAACCCGCGCCCCCCGTGCCCGAGTCTGTTGAGACTTGAGGACTGAGAGGGTACGGTCGGGGCCCTGAAGAAGGAGCCCTTTTCGCTGGGGAGGGGCTCCATGTTCCTGAAGTGTTTCGCAGCTTGCCGCAGGTTTCCCTCTTATGTTTTCGATGGGGACATCGAAGTTGAACCTATGGTAAAGAAGGGGCCTCGTTCCTTGTTTAGGGTTCCTTGGGCCAACGCCCTCGACTGCATCTTGGACCCCTTGGAGGCCACCCGTGGAGCCTTGTTCTGCAGAGTGGGCGCGGTCTTGGTGCCTTTTGAGTGCCTCTATAGGGGATTTGTTTGGGGCATCTCGGGGCCGTCCTGGCGTCGTGTTGGGCCGTCTTGGGAGACGCTGGTGGTGTCTACGTACGGTCTTCTGGAGGCCACCCTGGGGCAATTTTTGGGCGCTGTCCCTGAGGGCCCTCCTGAAGCATTCCCAGGACACACCTTGGGAGAACAACGGCGACAAACGGGACGCGTTGACAACCCAAGGCTTTCAATTCTCGCTTGCCTTGAGTCAGAGCGTGAATTGCCTACCCCGCTTTCGCTTCCAGGCAAAACCAGGTCATACCACGCGCCTCCTCGTCAAGCGGCCTGACCAGTACAGGCCGTTGTTTGGCATCGTTTGGTATCTCTTGGAAGCGAGGGGATCAAAAGCGAGGTAGGTTTGTTTTCCCCCTATTGAAGGCCCTCCTGTGTCATCGTTGGCCCTCGTGGGCCCTCTCGCGAATGGCTTCCAGGGCCCCGTGCTGGTCCAGCGACGTTCTCGTGGTGCGGCCGAGGGGGGCGCGCCGCCCCGCCCCCCCCCAACCTCCTCCCCGAGGAGGAGGAGGAGGAGCAGGAGGAGGAGGAGGAGGAGGAGGAGGAGGAGGAGGAGGAGGAGAGCAGACAGCTCGAAGGAGATCGGGCGGGAGAGACAGCGGACGGGAGGCGGTGGACAGCACGAGAGAGCGAGAGGCGGCCGAGGGCACAGGCAGGGCCGCAGCCCAGCAGGGCACGGGCCTCTCAACCGGGGGTTCCCCCAGGAGGGCTGGCGTCCTCACGGCGCAGAGTCCTGGAGTTTTTGTTTGGCCGGGAGGGGCTGCAGGACAACTCCTTGGCCTGGCCAGGCTCGGTGCCAGCGGGTACGGTCCTGGCGCTGAAGTGACGACCAAGTTGGGTTCGGAATGGGCTCGCTGCTTCTTAGATCATCACGCGGTTGTTCCTCTAGCCTTCCTCGTGCACCCATGCTCTTCTGGTGCCACAGGAGGGGTTTCGCTCTCTGTTGTAGCGCTTCCATATTGCAGCAGCTTGCCTGCAGTCGGAGTCCTCTATGCAATGGCTTTGGCTGCCTTGCTTCTCGTGGCCTCCTCCAATGTTTTCCCCGCGCGATGAGAAGCAGCAGGAGGAGGTCTATGTCACGGAAGGCCCGGTGACTGCCCCCCGTGGCCAGGATACGATCACGATCGTGGTCGATTGGAGGAACATCGAAGACGGCTCCGTAGGCCACGGCGTGTACACCAGCAGCTGGGTGGCGCCGAAGTCGGACGTGCACTCGCAGCAACGCTGGTTCCGCCTCTCCTCACACTGAAGCAGGGGGCCTCGTGCACGACCCCTCCTTCTCGATCCATGGCTCGCCCCGGTTCCCCTCCCACTCCCCCTGTCCCTCCCGCGGTCGGTCTGCTCGGTCTGCACGGTCCCATCCGTTCGTTCAGTCCACCCCGACTCGCTCGGTCCGCTTGCTTGGTCCGCTCTGTCTGCTCGCTCGGCCCAGTCGCTCGATCTGCTGAGGCTGTTCGTTCGGTCCTTTCGGTCCGCTCGCGCTCGGTCCGCTTGGAGAGTTGGTCCGCGCTGTCGCGCGGCTTGTTCGTTCACTCGGTCCGCTTGCTCGTCCGCGCGACTCGGTCGATGGAATCGCTCCGAAAGTTGGCTCGCTCCCACGGAACACCTGCCCGCTCGATCCGCTAGCTTGGTCCGCTCAGGCTGGTAGGTCCGCTCGCTCAGTCCGCTCGCTCTGGTCTTTCCGCTTGCTCACTCCCTTCGGCCCGCTCGGTCGGCTCGCTCGTGTCGCCCGGTCTGCTCGATCCGCTCAGGTCTTTCTTCGTGCGTGCGAGCCCGCGAAAGTTACGCCGTCTGCTCGATCGTATGCCTTTCCTTCTCCCTCCAGGGGAAGACATCTGCCCGGTCTGCGCGCTCGCACGCTCGCCATAACCTCCCGCTTCCCTCGGTCACCCTGGTTCGGTCGGTCTGCTCCTGCTGCTCCGTCCGTTCGGTCCAGTCCCGGTCGGCTACTGCCCCTTCCTCCCTCTGTCTCTCTCGCCCTCCCCGCGTGGTAGGTCTGCTCGCTCGCTCGTTCTTTCGCCCATCCCCTTCCACGGGGTCCGCGCGGCTTGCCGGGTCGAGACGCCGCTGCCCCTCGAAACTGCTCGAAGCTGCTCTGCGTGGTCGCATGCCGTCGTCCTTTCCGCACGGCAGGTTCTATATGGGCCAGCAGGGCGAGGTCACAGTGGACCAGGCCGCACCCCATAGAGCCGACGGGGAGAAGGAGGAGGAGGAGGAGGAGGAGGAGGAGGAGGAGGAGGAGGAGGAGGAGGGGGAGGAGGAGGAGGAGGAAGGAGGAGGAGGAGAGGAGAAGGAGGAGGAGGAGGAGGAGGAGGAGGAGGGGGAGGAGGAGGGGGAGGAGGAGGAGGAGGAGGAGGAGGAGGAGGGGGAGGAGGAGGCGGAGGAGGAAGAGGAGGAGGAGAGAGAGAGAGGAGGAGGAGGGGCGGAGGAGGAGGAGGGGGAGGAGGGGGGGAGGAGGAGGAGGAGGGGGGGGAGGAGGAGGAGGAGGAGAGGAGCAGGAGGAGGAGGAGGAGGAGGAGGAGGAGGAGGAGATTTGATGTGTGAAGAGATGGTCGAGCATGGACAGGTAGAGGCAAGCTGAACGCGCGAGGAGCAGGCGAGGGGGGTTTGGCGGAGGGCGCGGCCGCCAGCGACGCGGTGTGATGCGAGCAGGGGAGAGAGCACTTGCGGCATAGCAATGGGGTTTCATCATGCGCCGTCTGCTAACGCCAACACCAATCTGCTTATGGCATTCCATGACGCCGTCAGCCGTCGAGGCTTCGTCTACACTGCAACGGCCCATCTGCGAGTCCTAGTGACATCATTTGTTGGCGCTGCCTGCCGGCGCCAACGGGCGTCTTCTGCCAGCGTCTGCAAGCATCTGCCGCCGCGAGGCGCCGAAACCCGCCGCTGCCGCTGCTCCTGCGCCGTTTTTCTTTTCTTTTTACGGGGCAGGAGGGGGAGGAGGAAGAGGAGGAGGAGGAGGAGGAGGATGAGGAGGAGGAGGAGGAGGAAGAGAAGGAGAAGGAGTGGAGGGGGAGGAGGAGGAGGAGGAGGAGGAGGAGGAGGAGGAGGAGGAGGAGGAGGAGGGGGGAGGAGGGGGAGGGGAGGGGGAGGAGGCGGAGGAGGAGAGGAGGAGGAGGAGGAGGAGGGAGGAGGATGAGGAGGAGGAGGAGATTTGATTTGTCCAGCTGGCGCTGCCTGCCTCGTGTTCTGTCCAGCCCGAGGGGCGCGGGAGGGCTCGCGGGCGGGAAGGCCCACCGCGGCTACTTCGTGGCGCAGGAGGGCGCGCCCTTCGCCTCGGTCAACCCGCTGTTCTGGAGCCAGTGGGGGAGAAGCGCGCGTCGTCGGGGAAGAGGAGGAGGCGGAGGAGGAGGAGGAGGAGGAGGAGGAGGAGGAGGAGGAGGAGGAGGAGGAGGAGGAGGAGGAGGAGGAGGAGGAGGAGGAGGAGGAGGAGGAGGAGGAGGAGGAGGAGGAGGAGGAGGAGGAGGAGGAGGAGGAGGAGGAGGAGGAGGAGGAGGAGGGGGGGGGAGAAGAAGGAGGAGGAGGAGGAGGAAGGACATGGGAGGAGGATCGGCAGGGCGAGGAGGACGAGGACGACGGCGGAGGGGGCAAGGGGGGATTCGGGAGGTGGGCGGATGGAGGATGGAGGATGGAGGCGTCCAGCTGTACCCCGAAACCTTGCATGTTTTTGTTGATCCAGCGCTCGTTGGAACCATCCAGTCCACCACTGAGACATCGAACAAGGGCTTGTACCAACGCGTCCTGGGTGCGTCGAGGGATATGCGGGAAGACACCACATTTTGTTGTGCATATGACCAAACAGTCGGATCGCGAGGACGAGACAGAGCATTCGATGTGACCAAACTGCACCATCAGACAACGCAGTGGCCGAGAGCCAGCGGAGGCTTGGAACCACATCGAAGACGAAGTGCGCAATAGGCCGAGGAATGGTTTGAGAAACGCAGCGGGAGGTGAGCTGCCGACGAGCAGGGCCCGAATGCGCATGCACGCATGCGCCCTCGAAATTGCACGTGGTCGAAGAAAACGCGATCACGATTTTTCACAACTGCGTAAGATTTTCTTCCACGTTCTTCTCAATTTGTCGTTCAGAGTTGTGGTCGATCGTGACGTTCCCGTTCGCAGCATTGCGAGGGTGCAGCCATAAGGTTGCGACAGCACCGCGTCGTCTACAGTGCAGCACGGAAGGGTAATTAGAGAAGTTGAAAGACAGCATGGGACATTGCACGCGCCTTCGCGCACATTTGTGTGGCTCAGACGGGCAACTTTCCACCAATAGAACAGGATGAGTGGCCCCAGGAGTTGTTGGCAGAGTTGTTTGTGGTGGTAAGTTGGGGGAACGCACATAATTATATAGTAAAAACGCACATAGTATTATAACCATGAATGTTGTTATATACTTACAACAACATGCCACAACCATAGTATTGTTATATGGATCCTCTGGGTTCCGTGGAAATTCACAAATTTCAGAAATTCAAAGGAGACACCGAAATTCCAGAAAATCCAGAAATTAGGAAATCCAGATATTCCAGACATTCCAGACATTCCAGAAATTCTAGAAAATCCAGGAATTCGAGAATTCCAAATATTTTCCGGAAATCCAGAAAATCCAGATATTCAAGAAATTCTAACAATTCCCGGAATATCCAGAAATTTCCAGAAATTCTTGGAATTCCTTGGAATAGCGGCCCGGCCGTGGCTGGCACTGATGGTTCTGCCCTTGCCAGTGCCTGATATCAGTAGGAAATGTTTGGCATTGAAGACTCATGAGCAAGGAAGCCTCACCACGGAGTCCGGATTGAAGAATCATCGCTGCGACATCTTGACTGAGGAGCCTGCGCAAAGGAATCCGGAGTAAGGAATCCATAGAACAGAATTTGCCGTATTGAAGATTTGGCAAGGAATTATTATTCTGGGGTCTTCGTGGAGGAAGCCTTCGCAGGAGTCGTTACTGAGGAATCCGCGGTTAGGTATTTGTTCTTTGCCACGGACTCCCGGGAGCATGTATTCAGGAGTCCTTAGTAAGGAATATTCGCGATTGAATATGTACAAAGGAGTCCTCGGTAAGGAATCTGGACTGACGGAAAGTAGCAAGGAATCCTTACGCAGGAACCCTCATGCGGAATCCGTAGTAATGAAACTCCCTTATGGTATGTTTACGCAAAAATATGTACTGAGGCGTTTGTACTAATGGAACCTGCAGTACGGCATCTTCACTAAGGGATGTTTGTTAAAGAGTAGTTTGTAAGGAATCTGGATTGACAGAAGACCGTATACACTAAGGAATCCGCATTCAAGAACCGTCAGTAAATAATATTATGAAGGAATCCATAATAAGGCATCGTGCGTATGGAATATTTATCATGGAGTCAGTGGAAGCGGCGGACGCCGCGCGACAGCCTTGCCGACCCCGACGGAGACGGCTGGCGCCGCGCGCAGGCCCTGCCGACCTCCTCAGTCCCAACGAGGCTCCAATCGTTATCGGGATGCCGCCAGCAACGCGCCCGGCGCCTACGCGAGAAAGACGCGCTTTGAAACAAACAGCGCGTCGCCGGAGCGAGGGCGCAACATTCTGCCGAGGCACGGCCCCCGCGCCGCCGCCCCAGAAATCCCCGCCCCCCAAAATGGGGGGCCCGAGCGCCGTGGGAAGCATCCCCCATCAGAATTTTCGACGCTTCGCGTGGCCCCACAAGCCCATCCAGAAACGACGCCTAGAGGAATTGCCTCGATCAGGGAAGTGGGCAGCACGCACAGGAAGGGCCTCCCAGCGGAGGCCTCTGGGAGCGTCTTGGGGGCCTCATGGCGGCCCCGGGCGCCGTAGAGCGTCTTGGGTGCCTCGGAAAGCTCCCCGGGGCCTTTTGGGGGTCTCTTGGGAGCCTCTTGGAGGCCTCTTGGGCGCCTGTTGGGGCCTCCTGGGCGCTTTTTGGGGCCCTGTTGAAGCGCTCTCGGGAGCCTTGGGAGCACCCTTGGACCCCTCTCGGGCCATCTTAGAGCCGCGGATGGCCATCGGAAGCGAGAAGGCGAGAAAGCCAAACGCATGGATTGTCCAAATGTATTGGGACGATTTCGGCTTCTTCGGCGCCTCCTGGGGGAGCTCTTTGGCCACTTGGCGCCGTCTTGGAGCGGTCTTGGAGCTTCCTGGGGCGTCGCTGGGGCCATCTTGAGGCATCTTGCTCTGCCTTGAGCCATCTTGGAGGTCATATTGAGCTCGCCCAGGCGCTCTTGGAGTCATCTCAAGCAGCGCCCCGCCCCCCCCCTCCCCGAGGAGGCCAACGTGTGGCCAGCGCCTTAGGACATCAATGATTTTGGCATTCTCGCCGAGGCCTCTTGGAGCGTCTTGGGGTGCCTCTGGGGGGCCTTTCGGCGCCTCAAGGGGGCCTCTTGGGGGCCTCTTGGGGGCGTCCTGGGGGCCTCCTGGGGGCCTCCTGGGGGCCTCTTGAGACCTCCTGGCCACCCCCTGGGGCCTTCTAGGGGCGCCATTGGGGGCCTCGGGGGCGCTCGCGGTGCCATCTCGGAGGAGATCGATCAAATGTGGGGCGGGGGGGGGGGGGGGGGGCAATGGGCGCCGCCCCCCAAAACGGCCCAAATGGGGCCACCACCTGCGTAAAACTGATGACTGTGGCTTCCTCGCCGAGGCCGTTTTGGGCGCCCTGGCCGCTCGCTGGGCGCCTCGCCCAGGCCCAGCGGAGGGGGCAGGGGGGGGGGGCGGCAAACCCTTCCCCGAAAAAGGAAGAAGGGGGGTGGAAGAGGAAACGCTCTAGACCCTGCGAAATGCTTAAGAAATCATGGGTTAAGAAATTCATAGTCCCAGAAGTTGAATAAAACCCAAAAAATTGATTCAAATCTCCGGATTTACATTGAAACGTTAAGAATAATCGAGACTCTGGCCGAAAACTAGAGTTTTCTTAAGCATCGCCTAAGGTGTAGACCACCACCGCCCAGAGGGCCTGCGGGATTCAGTCGACAAGGTACCAGCTGTTTGCAAGGGCCCTCAATCGACGACATGGGGGGTCGGCCGCGGCGACGTCGCGGAAAACAGCGCGGCCATGCGCATGATGATCAGAAACCTCGCTGGCGTGGGCAGGGCGCCGATTGCGCCCTGCGTCGACAGTGGATCACTCGGCCGACGCGTCGCGCTGGGCATGATTTTTGCGCATTTCGGTTTTGCAGCGCGGCTGCCGGGGAAGGGCTATCAAAGACAAACTTTTCGATCGTATTCAGGGATGCGCAGAGTGGCGATGGGGCAGCCTCGCCGCGAAGCGGGGCCCCGTTGGAAGGTGGGCCACGGGCGCCCCGCGACGAGATGGTTCCATGCCGCGACATTGCTATTCACAGCTGTCCATCTTCTGTAGTTCCCCACAGCTCTGCAATCATGTCTGTGGATTTTTGCGTTGCGCGCGAGAACATTCAAGGAGAGCGGGGCCGTTATAATGATCATGAGTGGCGCGAGCGAGGATCTTGAATAACGCGATGGCGGCAGCGGAGTCGCTCGAGTTGCCGCGCGCGCGGCAGCCCGCGCAGGGCTCGCTCCGGCGCGCGCTGCGACCCTGACCCTGGACCTTGACTTCGACCCTTAGTTTGTTAAGTTTTCTCTGTCAGCGCGGACCCCAGACAGTAGACGATTGCATTGCTGATAAGCAACTTGTGCGGTGCAATCGATGCATGCCGCAACCTGCCAATACAGTTGTATACACGTGCGTATTCGCGCTTGGTGTGATGCGTGTGGTTCCGTCTGCGACCATTGCCACCAACGTGTTGCGAACGGCGCGGGGCAACATGTGCGAGGCAATATGTGCCCGAAGTGCAGTGCAGGTGACGCAGCACGTTGGAGCAACAGGCGGGGTGCAATCTACATGGTGCCAGCTACCTCACTAAGCAGCTAAATCGGCGGGTAACTGGCGCCTGGCAGTATAACCGTTGCAACGTAACTGTTGAAAGCAGTATGGCGCATCTTTTGGATGCAATATCACAGCGCAACCTGTGTTGGTAAATCGATGGGGCGCGTCAAGTTCGAAGAATCCGAAGCCAACAGTTCCAATCTTCGCCGCCCGCAAGTTGCTGGCAATGTCTGAGGGGCCGTGAGCAACCCGTGCGGGTTAGTGGTGATGATGCCAGAAGCGGGATGTAGCATATGTGCCACGGACTCACGGCTATGTTTTTGTCTTCTGAGTTGTTCTATAGGGAAATGGTTCCGAACCTGTCATTTTTTAAACTGACTTCGGTTTGGTCGCACTGGGGCGCGCGCGCGCAGGCGGCACGCATTGCATCATTTGACAGTTTCGCCTTGAGTTTTCCATAACTTCTGATGCCAGCCAGGCTCCGATGGCAGCAGAGAGGAGAGCTCCGAGCCGGGGAAACGGCTCGCTCACCCGAGGGCGAGGGCTGCACCCAACAGCTGGTGCCCCAGACCAGCCTGGGCGCTGCGTTCCCAGAGCCCCGACGCCCGCTGATGGGCAAGTTCCTCGGAGGAGCCAACTACCCTGCGAAGCAGTGGTCGCTGAAAGCGCCTATCGCAATTGAAACATTAAGGGCAAGGAACATGCATCGAGCTACACATTGGGGGCTGCAAGGGTTCCCCGCAGGCCCCGACGTCATGATTTTTTCATGACGCGACCCCCAGAGGTCCGGACCTACTCGACGGGACCGGTTTTCCACCCCGAGTCGTTTTTTGACGGTCCCGAGGGCCGGTAAGGGCCCCCGGAGGCCGAAAACATAGAAAAACCTCCCGTGGTGATTTTGTTCATGACTCGAGGGGCTCTGGGTTACTGGGGAGGTGCACTCCTCGCGCCGGGGCCCCCACGAGGCCAGATCCCGCCGCCAGGAAGCCCGTGGCTCCTCCGACGCGCCCGTGGCTCGACGGCGCCAGTGGTCTGCGGCAGCCAGGAGGAGGAGGAGGAGGAGGAGGAGGAGGAGGAGGAGGAGGAGGAGGAGGAGGGGGAGGAGGAGGAGGGAGGAGGGAGGAGGGAGGAGGGAGGAGGGAGGAGGGAGGAGGGAGGAGGGAGGAGGAGGAGGAGGAGGAGGAGGAGGAGGAGGAGGAGGAGGAGGAGGAGGTAAATGAAATGATAGGAGGAGGAGCAGGAGGTGGAAGAGGACGGCGACGGCGACACAGTGCACGACGACGAGGAGGAAAAAGGACGGCGTGGGGGCGCGACGTGCCAAGATCCAGGCCAGGCATTGCAGGTTCCAGGATCCAGGCTTTTTTAAGTTCTTGGGAACTGCTGGCCATTTTGAGGATCTCGGAGGCTCCCGCGCGGTTCCAGAGGCCTCTGGAGACCTTGATTCTTGATCGTCGGTCGTCGTCGTCTTCATCGTCGTCGTCGTCGTCGTCCACGTCCGTCGTCGTCGTCGTTCACGTCCACGTCCACGTTGTCGTTGTCGTTGTCGTCGTCGCTGTGTGGATCGAAGGGCCCCGACGAGACCCGATGGGACTCACGCCGTGTCTGAAGCGTGGGCTTGGTTGGGGGGGCGGCCAGGCCGCCTCGCCGTGCGAGCGGCCCTTCGATTTTTCGCCCCCCGAGATTCATTCGAATGCTTCTGGATTCTTGGCTTCCTCGATTGGGTCGGAGTACATGGGCTCGGAGGATAGTGCCGCATCGACGATGTATCGGCGATGCGGCTCGTTATGGGGACCGATTTGCTTGATGTCGACGTCGCCGATGCGTCGCCCACGTTGACGATGCATCGCCAGTTCATCGCCGATGCATCGCCGATGCATCGCCGATACATCGCCGATGCGGCGCGATCTTCCGACCCCATCCACTCCGACCTCATCTGGGAGGCCTCTATGGATTCCTCTAGGTTCTGATGGTATCCCCAGAGATCTGGGCCCCTCCCTCGCTGCTCTCCCGCTCTCCAAGGAAGCCGACGCCGAGCGACGGCAAGTTCAAGGGGCAACGCACGTGCGGCCCCCGGCCGCGATGCGGAGATCCACGGGAGAGGCGATCCGGCGGAGGAGCGTGGGGGGGGGGGACGGGCCCGCGCGCGCGCAACGACAGAGTGGGCAGGTGCCGCTCCTGAATCTGGGGCGGGACGGGGCGGCGGAGTAGGACCGCTTCCCCAGGGGGGAAGGGTGGTCCCCCCGAGTGGTGGGGGCCTTCCAGTGGACGCCCAGCCTCAAGGGTCTGTCACCTTTTTCCCTGATGCGCCCCCACCTCCCCGCACGGTTTAGCCGCGGGGTGGTGGCAGGAAAGGTTTGCAGGGCTACAGACATCGTCGCTTGCAGCCGTTAGCAGTAGCAGCCTCAAAGGCCGCGGGCTTGCGAGGCTCGGCGTCTATCCGCAGCGTCCTCCTCGCGCAGCGCGAGCGCAGGCACTCGTTCGGAACCCGCGACCAGCCGATTCTCTGTGGCGGAGCGCAGCAGGGAGAGGAGCGGCCAGGGAGGAGGAGGAGGAGGAGGAGGAGGAGGAGGAGGAGGAGGACGAGGATGAGGAGGAGGAGGAGGAGGAGGAGGAGGAGGAGGAGGAGGAGGGACGACGACGAGGAGAATGAGGAGGAGGAGGACGACGACGACGAGGAGAATGTGGAGGAGGAGGAAAAGGAAGAGGAAGAGGAGGAGGAGGAGGAGGAGGAGGAGGAGGAGGAGGAGGAGGAGGAGGACGGCGACGAGGAGGAGGAGGAGGAGGAGGAGGAGGAGGCTGGGCCGGGGGGAGGAGGAGGAGGAGGAAGAGGAGGAGGGGGCTGGGGCGGAGGCCTAATCCCGGCTCCACAGGGAGGTGCTGGTCGGTGCAGCCGCTGCCTGCGCCCCTCTCTGGAAGGTTCGCGCGCGGACGGAGGCCTCCGCGTCCTCTCTCTCCGGCCTGCTGCCTGCAAGAGGCGCAGGCGCCCGGGCCTCGGGTGCCGCCTGGCGCACGGGCGCGCACGGGTGCTGCTCGGCAGCCCTGCGGGCGGGGCGGGGGCAGCCTCGCGGATCGCTCCGAGGGGGCCGCCGCCTCCGAGGCATCCTGCAGCGTCCCCGGGTCTCAGAGAGCCAACATGCATCCTCTTGTCGGGGGGGGGGGGGGAACGAGGGGGTGATGGCTAAGGGGGGTGGGGGGGGGAGATCATGCCGGGGGCCATGATGTCTCCCCAGATTTTGCCTGGCGCCGCCCGTTGTTTCAGTGCGTCCCCGGCCGCCCCCTGGGCCGCGCACGTGCCTCGGGCCATGAGCTGCACACCCCCCTCTTGGATGCACCCCTCTTGGACGCCGCCTATCCTTGTTTGATGTCATCCTCATCCTGCATGCGCCTCAGCCTTGGGGACGCATTGCAATGCGCAACTGCCTGCTGGCAGCCGGCTCTCCCGCGCGGCCAGCCTGCACCCTGCCGCCGAGAGGGCGGAGCAGCTCGTGCGTGGGAGGCCAGAGTGCGCTCGTGGCAGAACGGTCGAATCATGCTGGTTCCACCCCACTCGCGCGCCGGCTGGCGCAAGGCTTCTGTGCTGAACTGTCTGCGCCTCCGGCTGCCCGCTCCGCCATTCCCGTGCCGCCCTCGCCTGCGCCGCCCGAGGTACGGGTACATCTCGTTCGAGGCCTTCGTGGACGCCGTGGCGGAGGTCAACAGCGGCGCCAGGACGGCGGCGGACTTCGAGGGTGCGCCGGCGGGCCTGGTGAATCCCCCTCCGTGTCCTCTTGACCCCTCCCTGTTCCGCCGCTTTCCCTCGGGGAACGAACAATGACATCAACATGATCACTCTGAGGTCCGCGCGGATTTCTCGGATCCTCGCTGGACCCGCCTGACGGCGCCTCCGGCGCCGCCCCTTGCGCGCTCCGCGCGCCAGGGAGGGGAGTGTTCCCCTATCCATGTTGCCTGATTCCTCATCCTGACGATTCGCAGAAGCGTTATGCGTGTTGCCGATGTGGCCTGATCTTCCTCAATGGTGCCAGGGTCGAGCTTCGCGGTGGTCTTTTTTGCGTGGTCATGCCAGCTTCGCCAGTGTAGTGCTGGTGTGCGACAGCATGCGCAACGGTGGTACGGATTGTGTCAGGAAGGCGCGGTGCCTGCAGGTGTGCGGCGGGAGTGTCAGGAAGGCGTTGCCGATGTTGTTCGCGAGCATGTTGCCGACATCATGCGCGACATTGGTGTTGCCTTTGTTGTCGTAGATCGGAGGTTCGGGAGTGAGATCGAAGTGGATCGGAGAGCCCCCCCACCGGGAAGTCGGTTTCTGTTTCGGTTTCGTGTCGTTCGTGCAGGCGAGGCGAAATTGCGTGGGCGGGCGAGGGGAATGATTCTGCTATTGCTAGGGCGGGGCAAGACAATTGTCCGAACCTCCCCCAGTGGGCGGGCGGTGGCTGGGTTGTCCCGCCGTGGTGTCCCGTCGGACTCCCGTCGCTGTCCCGTCGTTGTCGCGTCGCTGTCCCGTCGCTGTCCCATTGCTGTCCCGTCGGTGTCCCGATGGTGTCCCTCCACAAGCACACCGCGGTTACTCTGTTCAACGGGGCGCACGTGGTTTCTCGATGGCGCCCACGTGGTGACCCAGGCGCTTGCGTCGGAGCTTCCTGCGCCATCGTCACCATAGCGATCGTAGTCTCAATTGTGACGCAAGTTGCCACCGCTACCGCTTGCATCGCCGTGGTCGTTCTTGCCCTGGATGCGCCACCGCAGGTGTGCTGTGCCGTTGGTGTTTTTTTGCCGCCAGCGGGCGTGGTTCTTCTCTGCCAGGCTCTGCCAGCCGAGATGGGCTTGGTTTGCCAGGCTCGTGCCTGCTCACGTCGCCGCTCGCTCGGGCGGGCGCGCGGGCGCCACGGCAGTTGAAGCGTATCTTTTTGAGCACCGCGTCAACAGGACTTCGTGGCGCACAGTGTTGAACAACCATGCAACTACGCGCCCACACTGCTGGACCTGCCGCGCTCCTTTGCCAGCGGAGATGGTCGGCGTCTCCTCGTGCACGGCGAGGGCAAAAGGAAAGATGAAGCGGCTGAGCTCGCATGTTTCCGCGCGGTTGCCGCTCTCATCGGCACGTCCCCGTCAGAGGTCTTGTTTCGCCCACTGCACTGGGCGATCCCTCCAGCCCAGCTCTCTGTAAACCTTCCTGGCGCCGACCCAGGGCACCAGGCTTTGCCGGCGCACATCCCAGCGCGCCCACGAGATGTTGCCGCGGAGGCCCCAACGCCAAACGCTGAAGCGCACGAGGCTGACCTCGTGCGCCAATGTTTGCACCCGCATGGCGGGGACTTTGACCCGTCGTGGACCACATGGGAAGGGAAGAGGGGGTTCACTAAGCTCCTGCCGCCCGAGGGTCTTCAAACTTCCACGTTAGACCGCGCCGAACTCAGTTGAAACTTTGTTGAATGACATGGAGCAGGAGGGCCAGGTGGAGATGGTGCCCGCGGCGTACGTCGACACGGTGCAGCCTCCACCTCCAGGACCTCCGCACGGAAACGAGCCCATCACAGCCCGCGCAAAGGAAAGCGCCGACGAGAACGAGAGAACGGAGCCCACTGTGACGTCGAGACGATGATCGAGATGGCGCCGCAAACCGAGAACTCTGGCCTCTCGTCGCAGCTCGTGATGGGGAAGTGCGCGAGGCAGAATTGGAGCAAGCAAAACCCCGACAACACGGGCCACAAGCATGACGACGTCGGAAAGCCCGTGGCGGGGAAGCAGCGTGGAGAAGGGGACAGCCTGGGCAGGGTCGTCGGCGAAGGCACCACCCAGGCGGCTTTCGACTCCGAGACCGATGGGAGGGCAGCGTCTACACCTGCACATCGGGAGAGGACGAGGCTGAGGCAAGCGTCGACTCTATCGGGACCATCGGAAGCACCATCAAGCAGAACCACGACACCACGGGCTGCATGCACGACGACATCGGGAACTCGTGGAGGGAAACTACACGGAAGAGCGCGGCGAATCGCCGCCGACGTGCGGAGCGGCGCATAGTCGCGCAGAGGGAGCAGGTGTTGGTGTATAGCGTCGGCACGACGGACGGGAACACCAGGGAGGAGACCAACCAGTTGCGCCATGCCGCGGCCAACCAAATTGCCTGGTGGTGGCGTGGGCGACCTCTGTCCCAAGAGAGGTGCCATGCACTTGAAGGGGAGCACGAGTGGCGGAAGGCCCAGATCCAGGCCGTGAAGGCCGCGGAGTCGGCGGCGCAGCGATCGGCCCTGCTCGCGATGCTCGTGGAGAGCGAGACCGAGCGAAGGCTGGTGTGAAGTGCCGCGGGGCAGGGCGTGGTCAGTGCGCTGGCCGACGCAGGCGCCGAAGTGCGCAGTCGGGCCTTCTTGGCGGGATCCGCCTGGGGCTTTGAGGGTGGGGAAAAACGCATTTTGGAGGACTCTTGGGCGCCTGTTGCGGCCTCCTGGGCGCCTCTTGCAGCGCTCTTGGGAGCCTTCGGAGCGCTTTTGGGGTCATCTTGGAGGACATCGATCAAGCGAGAGGGGAGCATTAATTAGCGTTGCTCCTCGGGAGCCGAACAAGTCGTTTCTTGGGGCGCTTTCAGAGCGTTCTTGTAGCGCTCTTGGGCGCTTTTGGGGCCGTCTTGGGGCTCTCTTGGGCCTCACTTGGAGCCTTCTTGGCCCATGTTGGAGCCAGTTTGAGGCTTCGGATGGCCATCGGAAACGAAACGGCGAGAAAGCCAAACACAGAGATGTCCCGGTCCCCAAAGATTTGGAAGGATTTGGGCCTCGACGGGGCCCCTGGGGGAGCTCTTTGGCGTCTTGAAGCCTTTTTGGAGCGGTCTTGGGGCCTCTTGGAGCATCGTGGGGGCCATCTTGGGGCATCTTGGGGTATCTTGAGCCATCTTGGAGGTCATCTTGGGCTCTCCCAGGCGCTCTTGGAATCATCCTAATCAGTGCCCCCCCCCTCCCCCGGGAGGCCAAAATGTGGCCAAAACCTTGTAAACTCAGTGATTTTGGCATTCTCGCCGAGGCCTCTTGGAGCGTCCTGGAAGCCTCTACGAGGCCTCTTGAGGCTTTTTGGGGATATCTTGGGAGCATCTTGGGAGCATCCTGGGGGCCTCTTGGGGGCCTCTTGGGGCCTCATGGCCACCTCTTGGGGCACCGTTTGGAGCCTTGGGAGCGCTCGCGGGGCCATCTCGGAAGAGATCAATCAAAGAAGCCGGGGTCCTTAATTAGCCCCCCCCCCTGGAGGCCAAACTGGTGCCGAAACCTTAAACTAGTGATTTTGGCTTCCTCGCCGCGGCTGTTTTGGACGCTCCAACTCCCCGCGGAACCCCCCGTCCAGCTCCAGGGGAGGGGCAGGGGGAAGTGTCAAGACACCCTCCAGATAGCAAGCCGTCTAGCTCATTCCCACCCGCCCTCCCAACGCATAAGTAATACCCGAGCCCCGAGCCCAGCATGTTCCGCGGCCGTCGTTTGATGGACAGCTACTGGGAACCAAAACCGAGCCCATGGGCGCGACGTTGGGGCGAGGTGCGCCACGCGTGCCAGGCGCGCCACTCGCGCCAGGCACCCCTGGGGCCGGAGTGTGCCAGGCACGCCGAGTGCGCCGTATGCTCCCTCAAGCCGCGCCAGGTGCGCCACGTCCGGGGCACGTGCAGAGTGTGTCAGGTGCGCCTGCGCACGTGACAGCACACATCGGGAAACATGTCGGCCCCCACCATCCCTGTCGAAAACCGATGCCCATCATTGTGTCTGGTGGGCCTGCGCACAGCAGGCCATTCGCCACCTCGTTCTCCTTCTGTCTGCTCCTCCTCCTGCCTCAACCCCTGCCTTTTCCTCCTCTTCTTGCCTTCTCCACCTCCTCCCCCTCCCCCTCGTTATGCTTCCTCCACCCCATTCCCCCTGCCCCTCCTGCCTCCTGCCTCCTCCTCCTGCTCTCCCTCTCCCTTCTCCTCCTCCTCCTCCTCCTCCTCATCCCCTGTCCTCCTCCTCTCCCTCTCCCTCATCCGCTCCTCCTCCTCCTCCTCCTCCTCGTTTCCATATTCCTCCCCCCTCCTCCCCCCTCCTCCTCCTCCTCCTCCTCCTCCTCCTCCTCCTCCTCCTCCTCCTGCCTCCTCCTTAGGCCTCCTGCCCCCTCCTGGGGCCTCCTGGGGCCTCTTGGGGCCTCCTGGAGCCTTCTGGGCCTTCCGGGACCTACTGGGGCCTCCTCGGGCATTCCTCCTCCTCCTTTTCCTCCTCGTCCTTCCTCCCCTCAGCCTCTTCCTCTTCCTGCTTTCCTGTCTCGTCCTGCATCATCCCTCCTCCTTTTCCTGGCAATCCTCCTCCTCGTCCTCGTGCGGAACACGACCCAGAGGAAGCGCACGACGTGCGTCCCAGCCGATACGCGCCGGAGGACGACCCAGAGGAAGCGCGCGCCGGAGGATGACCCGGAGGAACCACGTGAGCTGCGGGACCCATAGGAAGGCTCCCGCCTGACGCGTCCTCACAATTCACTCACAGACGAGGGTCCCGCTTGATACTTCTTCCAAATTCAGACCTGAGGAGCCCAAAAGTGACGACAGTTACAGGAATCCGATGACCCGCTCGGATTAATAACATGATCTGCGGGCCCCATAGGGAGGGGGCTCCCGCCTGAGACTTCCTCACAGTTCACTCACAGACGAGGTTCCCGCTTGATACTTCCTCCAAATTCAGACCTGAGGAGCCCAAAAGTGACGACAGTTACAGGAATCCGATGACCCGCTCGGATTAGTAACATGATCTGCGGGCCCCATAGGGAGGGGGCTCCCGCCTGAGACTTCCTCACAATGCACTCACAGACGAGGCTCCCGCTTGATACTTCCTCCAAATTCAGACCTGAGGAGCCCAAAAGTGACGACAGTTACAGGAATCCGATGACCCGCTCGGATTGTAACATGATCTGCGGGCCCTATAGGGAGGGGGCTCCCGCCTGAGACTTCCTCGCAATGCACTCACAGACGAGGCTCCCGCTTGATACTTCCTCCAAATACAGACCTGAGGAACCCAAAATTGAGGACAGTTACAGGAAACCGATGACCCGCTCGGATTAGTAACATGATCTGCGGGCCCCATACGGAGGGGGCTCCCGCTTGACGCGTCCTCACAATTCACTCACAGACAAGGGTCCCGCTTGATAGTTTTTCCAAATTCAGACCTGAGGAGCCCAAAAGTGACGACAGTTACAGGAATCCGATGACCCGCTCGGATTGATAACATGATCTGCGGGCCCCATAGGGAGGGGGCTCCCGCCTGAGACGTCCTCGCAATTCACTCACAGACGAGGCTCCCGCTTGATACCTCCTCCAAATTCAGACCTGAGGAGCCCAAAAGTGACGACGGTTACAGGAATCCGATGACCCGCTCGGATTAGTAACATGATCTGCGGGCCCCATAGGGAGGGGCTCCCGCCGGAGACTTCCTCGCAATTCACTCACAGACGAGGCTCCCGCTTGATAGTTCTTCCAAATTCAGACCTGAGGGGCCCAAAAGTGACGACAGTTACAGGAATCCGATGACCCGCTCGGATTAGTAACATGTCTGCGGGCCCCATAGGGAGGGGGCTCCCGCCTGAGACTTCCTTACAATTCACCCACATACGAGGCTCCGTCTTGGTGGATGATGGTGATGGGATGATGACGACGGTGTTTGATGATGATATATGATTGATGATGATGATGATGATGATGCTGATGATGATGATGATGATGATGATGATGATGGTGGTGGTGGTGATGATGACGACGTGATGATGATGATGGTGGTGATGAGGAGTGCCGATGGTGAGTGATCGTGCGATTCTGATGGTAAATTGTGGTGATGATGATGGGGACGAAGTGGTGAGTCAGCGAGTAGTGATGATGATGATGATGATGATGATGATGATGATGATGATGATGATGATGATGATGATGATGATGATGATCGTTCGATGCCGATGATGGTGAGTGATCGTGCGATGGTGATGGTGATGCTGATGGTGATGATGATGAGTGGGGAGTGATGGTGATGGTGATGATGATGCGGAGGAGGAGAGGAGAGGGAGGAGGACGAGAGATCCTGCGCGGAGGGTGTGCAGAGAAAACAAGAACCCCACTTAGGATGTGGGGAATGATAGCGGGGTGGCTTACACTTTCCACATTTAGCCGCGAGGTGCATTTTGTACTGTGTGTTTGTCCGGGATGGTAGCCCTGCGCGCAGCAGGCAATATGTTGACACCCACGCCGTCCCTGTCGAAAAACAATACAAAGTGCCCGCGGGCCTCACGAACATGACTCCAGAATTTGCCCCAAAGTGTACTGTGTATGGTTGGTTGACAGGAACGGGATGGGGGGCCCGCATCGATGCTCCGAGTTTGGAGGCGGAGTGTGTTTTGTATAGTTTTTTAACTGGGATGGTGGGGGGGCGGGGCCCTCATGGTGTGCGCATGGTTCCGGGTTGGCTGCCGGCCGGGTGGGGGAGGGGATGTTTATCAATAGGGAACAGTGATTTACCCCTCCCCGAAGGGGAGGAGGGAGGGGTGGAAGGGGCTCTGCCAGTGCGCGCTGCCGGCAGTCTATGGGCAGCCCTGCGTGTTCGGGGCCGCCATCGCAGATGCCGCCCGAGTCCTCCTCCTCCTCCTCCTCCCCTCCTCCTCCTCTCATCCTCCCTCCTCCTCCTCCCTCTCTCTCCTCCTCCTCCTCCTCCTCCCCTCCTCCTCCCTCCTCCCCTCCCCCTCTCCTCCTCCTCCTCCTCCTCCTCCTCCTCCTCCTCCTCCTCCTCCTCCTCCTCCTCCTGCTCCTTCACTCTGAAGATCCTGCCGGTCGCAGAGAAGTGGTCGGGGGCTGCAGACGTCGTGCCAGCCCTTGCCAGCGCGGTTTCCTTCTGCGCGCGGGCTGCGGCCGCGCCCGCCGGTGCTCGAGCGCGGGCGGGCGCGGGCTTCCTCGCGCTCGGGCTCGCAGACAAGCAGGGCGCGAGTCACCACTGCTACCGTCGCTGCCACCACAGCCACCTGCCTTCCCCCCCCCGCCTCGTCCCAGGCAGTTCGATCGGTCGAGTGAAATTGGGCCACTGAACTCGATGGCGACATGGACCCTTCAGCCAGAGA
>CAUYUJ010003970.1:2500-5000 GCA_963575745.1 Prorocentrum cordatum
TGTATATGTGTATATATACACATATATACATACATATATATATATATATATATTGTATATATATGTGTATGTATACATATACAAACACATATATACATATATATATATATATATATGAGTATGTTGGTGTGTAAACATATTTATGCATATATATATATATATATACACGTACATACACGTATCGGAGTAGGCCAGGGGAGGGCCCAGAACTGCGACCTCTGGTTCGCATTGGGGGCCGGGGGGGGGGTGAGGGCACCAAGAGGGTTCAGAAGGGGCCCGGGACCGCCCCAGAGGCTCCCAAGCTGGCCCAAGAGGCGCCCAGAGCGCCCCAGGTTGTCTGGAAGGTGGCTGAAGAGCGCACTGAGATGGCTTCCGCACGGGCCACGAGCGCTCGAAGACAGCCCAAGATTGCTCCTAGACGGCCACAAAGGCATTCAAGACGGTCCAAGAGGCCGCCGAGAAGGCCCTCCAAGGGCAAAAATGAGGTTTTCCTTTGAAGCAACGTATATTTCCTGGACATTTGCTTTTCAGTCCTTCCAGCGGCCGCGACGGCCCCAGAGGCTCCCAAAATGAGCCCCAGACGGCCCAAGAGGCCTCCAAGAGGGCCCCCAGACGGCCTGAAGAGAGCTTCAAGCAGCACAAGAGAGCTCCAACACGGTCCAAGAGAGTACCCAGGAACCCGAGGGGGCCACCAGAGGATCCCTGCATGGTTGGAGAGGGCCTCAAGACGGGCTCAGGTCCCCATGACGGGCGAAGAGGGACCCGGAACGGCCGAACTGGGCTCCCAGAGGGTCCAAAAAAGGCCTACCAGGACTCCCTGAAGACGGTCCAGGAGGCCGCCGAGGCTCCCGGGTGCAACAAATTAGCATTTCCCATGGAAAAACCTACATTCTATGATTTTCGCTTCTTATCCTCCATCGGCGGCCACGTCGGCCCAACGGCTCCCCAAATCGGCGCCACACGGTCCACGAGGCCACCATGAGGGCCCCAAGACATCCTCAAGAGAGCGTCGAGCAGCACAAGACAGCCCCAAAACAGCCCCAGAGAGTCCCCTGGGGGCCCGAGGGAGCCACCGGAGGATCCCTACATGATCGGAGAGGGCTCCATGAGGACCCCAAGACGGCTCAGCTACCCATGACATGCCAAGAGAGGCTTGGGACAGCCGAAATGGGCTCCCAGACGGGCCACAAAAGGCCCAAAATGACCCCCCCACGACTGTCTTGGCCGCTGAGAAAGCCCTCCAAAGGCAACAATCAAGCATTTCCTACGGAAAACCGTATACGTCTGGGAGCTGCGCTTTTCAGTTCTACCAGCGGTCGTGACGGCCCAAGAGGTTACCAAAATGGGCCCCAGACGGCCCCAGAGGCCCCAAAGAGGGTTCCAAGATGGGCTGAAGAGAGCTTCAAGCGGCACAGAAGATCTACAAGACGGCCCAAGAGAGCCCCCAGGAAGCCCGAGGGGGCCACCAGAGGATTCCTACATGGTCGGAGAGGGCCCCAGGGGGGCCCCAAGACGGGCTGAGCTCCCCACGACGAGCCAAGAGGGACCCATATCGGCCGAAATGGGCCCTCAGATGGGCCAACAAAGGCCCCAAAGGACTCCAAAGGAAGGCCCAGAGAGGCTCGAGGGACTGCCACAATGTTTCCCAAAAAGGCTTCTGGCACGCGTTCCAGTAGGCACCCGTGTACTGGGTGCGCTGAGAGGAAAGAGGAGGAGGAGAAGAATGAGGAGGAGGGGGAGGAGGAGGAGGAGGAGGGAAGGGGAGGAGGAGGAGGGAGCAGGAGGAGGAGGAGGAGAAGGAGGAGGAGGAGAGGAGGAGGACAAGGAGGAGGAGGAGGGAGGAGGAGGAAGGGCAGAGGCGAGGAGGAGAGGAGGGAGGAGGAGGAGAAACAAGAGGAGGAGGAGGAGGAGGAGGAGGAGGGAGGAGGAGGAGGAGGAGGAAGGAGGAGGAGGAGGAGGAGAGGAGGAGGAGGAGGGGAGGAGGAGGGAGGAGGAAAAGAGGAGGGAGAAGGACAGGGAAGATCAGGAGGACGAAGAGGGGGAAGAGGGGGAGGAGGAGGAGGGACACTGTTCTTGTAAGATTATCTTGTCGTTCTCTGATTCTCTGTCTCTGGGAGGGATGCTGAGGACGAGGAGGGAAGGGGAGCGCAGGATGGAGAGGGTTCGAGAGGAGGAAGGAGGTGAAGTTGGTGAAGGAACACAAGGAGGGACACACCGAAGAGCGGGGAAGACAGGGAGGAGGAGGAGGAGAAGGAGGGGGAAGAGGAGGAGGAGGAGGAGAAGGAACAGGGATGTCTTTCAGGGAGACGCCGACGAGGAAAAACATGAGTATAAGATGATGGGAAGGGATAGAACGGGAGGAGGAGGGGAAGGGGATTGCAGTGCACCAGGGATGATGACGGCGATGACCCTGATGATACTGAGCTGATTAGCCGACCGAGACCACCAATATGTTGATGATGCGGATGATGATGATGGAAAGTACGAGACGTGATGGCGA
>CAUYUJ010003970.1:10949-34065 GCA_963575745.1 Prorocentrum cordatum
ATGAGGATGAGGATGAGGATGAGGATGAGGATGGGGATGGGGATGGGGATGGGGATGGGGATGAGGATGAGGATGATGATGATGATGATGAGGAGGAGGAGGAGGAGGATGAGGGTGAGGATGATGGTGATGATGATGATGCTGATGCTGATGCTGATGCTGATGCTGATGATGATGATGATGATGATGATGGTGATGATGATGGTAATGATGATGGTGATGATGGTGATGTTGAAGCGCGAGCGGCGAGGAGGACTGGAGAGGGCCAGCCTCACGCCCGTGCCCAGGCCTTTCCCCGGGCAATGCGCTTCGGTCGGCACGCGTGCCCTCCCGACGTGTCTGTTAGCGCGTGTCTCTCGGCGGCGAGGCGAGCGAGGGGAGTTCGTGGAGTTTAGGGCACGAGGTTCGAGCTTTTCTGTCGTTTTCGTCGGCTCTCGGCGGTTTTTGCGCTTCGGGATGCTTGCCAGCAGCTGCGCCTCGCCGAGGGCGTTCCAGAAGTGTCTGGATCGTCCCGAACGGCCGCTGGAGACCCGAGTTATGATCCAAAAACCAAATTAGGCGGCAATGCCAGGGGGGAAGTCATTCAGTCAACCTGCACAGCAAGGATGGGCAACTTTCCCAAAGATACCCTTGCATCCTTGCCTCCTTGGCCCATCCTTGGCCGCTTTCGTTGGCCGCGCCCCGCTCTGCAAAATGTCAAAATGGCCTTCTAGGGGTTGCATCCTTGCTATACGGGTCGACTGTAGGGAGAAGGCCTTCTCGGAAGGCGGCGGGACTCCTCAGAAGCCCTCGCGCCTTCTGAGAAGCTTTCCTGTGTCCTCGGCAGGCTCAGGAAACTCTCGGGATCGTTTTCTGATTCATTGTTTTGCCGATCGGCGTGGGCCCCTTAACCCCCCCTCCCTTCACCCCATGGAGTAGATCTTGGCTGTTTTTTGGCGCCTGTTTCGAGCGGGTGGAGTCTCCCCCAGAGGCCGCACTTTTGCAGACAGTCGCACTAAGCAGAGGTCTGGAGCCAGACCCTCCCCTCCCCCCCCCTTTCCGCCCAATGTCGAAACGCCGAAGAAAAAAACGCTCACCTCCAGAAGGCCGGGAGACTTCCCAGAGCCTTTTTCCTGGAAAGGGCCTGAGCCCAGGGTTCTCTTTTAGTTGGTTTCCCCCCGGTTTTGACGGCTGTAGGGCCGGCGAATTTCTTTTGCGATAAATAACGAGGTCGCGTAGGGCCGGCGAATTAAAAATTGAGGATGTCCCTAGCGAAACGCTTGTTTTTGAAATCGCGATCGATAAATCACAGGGTGCGGGACACGTTTTGGTCAGGGGCATGGCCCCAGGAAGCCCCAGGAGGCCCCAGGATGTTTAGGGAATGCCTAGGAAGCCCCAGGAGGCCCCAGGAGAGCCCAGGAGGCCCCACCCCAGGAGGCCCCAGGACGTCCCAGGACGTCCCAGAAGGCTTCAGGAGGCCCCAGAAGGCTCCAGGAGGCCCCAGGAATGCCGAGGAGGCCCGAGGAGGCCTTAGGAAGGCCCAGGAGGCGAAAGGGGCGAAAGGGACCCACGTGTTTTCACACTTGTTCCGCTCAGGGGCGAAAGGGACCCACGTGTTTTCACGCTTGTTCCGATCAGGGACGAAAGGGACCCACGTGTTTTCACGCTTGTTCCGCTCAGGGGCGAAAGGGACCCACGTGTTTTCACGCTTATTCCGGTCAGGGGCGAAAGGGACCCACGTGTTTTCACGCTTGTTCCGCTCAGGGGCGAAAAGGGACCCACGTGTTTTCACGCTTGTTCCGCTCAGGGGCGAAAGGGACCCAAGTGTTTTCACGCTTGTTCCGCTCTGGGGCGAAAGGGACCCATATGTTTTCACGGTTGATCCGCTCTGGGGCGAAAGGGACCCACGTGTTTTCACGCTTGTTCCGCTCAGGGGCGAAAGGGACCCACGTGTTTTCACGCTTGTTCCGCTCAGGGGCGAAAAGGGCCCACGTGTTTTCACGATTGTTCCACACTTGGGCGAAAGGGACCCACGTGTTTTCACGTTTTTTCCGCTCAGTGGCGAAAGGGACCCACGTGTTTTCACGATTGTTCCACTTTTGTTTTTGAGGATGTCTCGAGCGAAACGCTTGTTTTTCAGAATTTGTTGAGGATGTCTCGAGCGAGACGCTGGTTTTGCAGAGTTGGGGATGTCTCGAGCGAAACGCTTGGTTTCAGAATTTGTTGAGGATGTCTCGAGCGACACGCTGGTTTTGCAGAGCCGACCGCGACACGGAAAAGCGCCCCTCGCGCAGGAATTCCAAGGATGTCTCGCGCGTGCCGCGTCCCGCGCGCGGGTATTTGGATTTCTTTGGATTTTGACAGGGTGTCTCGAGCGAAACGCTTGAACGCTTGTTTTTCATAATTTGTTGAGGATGTCTCGAGCGAAACGCTGGTTTTGCAAAATTGGAGGATGTCTCGAGCGGTGGCCTCGTGGGGGGCCAGAATTCAAAGGATGTCTCAGGCGAAATGCTTGTTTTCACGTCCCGCTCGCAGGAATTCCGAGGATGTCTCGCGCGTGCAGCGTCCCGCGCGTAGGAATTCAGATGATTTTGACAGGATGTCTCGAGCGAAACGCTTGTCCCCAGCACGTTCCGTAGCGCGTCCCCTTGGCAGGTCCCGCGATGCGTCCCCATGGCACGTCCCTTGGCACGTCGCTTGGCGCGTCCCTTGAGACGTTCTGCGTCGCGTCCTCCTGGCATGTTCCCCTGTCCATTAGCTCTGGGGCAGCTACTATGTGTTCAGGCAGCTCGAGCTTAAGATCCAGATCAGTTCGGTCAGGACTCGGATGCAAAGGAGGACTCGATCCACGAGGCTATAAGCACAATCGCGCCATGGCACATCGCAATTCAGCACGGCGCAGCACAGCACTGATTTCGGCACGGTACATCAAGGTCGATGCACTCAGCATTGCAACTTGGCACGTTCCTTGGCACGTTCCGTGGGGCGTCCTTTGGCGAGTCCCCCTGGCACGTCGCGTGGCGCGTCCCCTGGCACATCCCGTGGCACATCCATTGGCACGTTCCGTAGCGCGTCCCCTTGGCACGTCCCGCGGTGCGACCCCATGGCACGTCCCCTGGCACGTCGCCTGGCGCATCCCTTGGGACGTTTCGCGGCGCGTCCTCCTGGCATGTTCCCCTGTCCATTAGCTCTGGGGCAGCTACTATGTGTTCAGGCAGCTCGAGCTTAAGATCCAGATCAGTTCGGTCAGGACTCGGATGCAAAGGAGGACTCGATCCACGAGGCTATAGAGCACAGTCGCGCCATGGCACATCGCAATTCAGCACGGCGCAGCACAGCACAGCCCTCGGCAGGGTACATCAAGATCGATACCTTCAGTATTGCATTTGCCCGTCACCCAATCAGGTGTCTTTGAAAACGCTGCCATGTGTTACAGTTCTACATTCCTTTCCGGGTTCGTGGGTCGATCATGTTGAGAAGGCCCGCCCCTTCTCACTTCTCCCCCGCGCGCCCGCCAAGTGTTTCGTGGAGGCGTTGAGGCCAGGAGGGCGAGGAGGACGAGGAGGAGAAGGAGGAGGAGGAGGAGGAGGAGGAGCAGGAGGAGGAGGAGGAAGACGAGGAGGAGGAGGAGGAGGAGGACGGAGGAAGACGAGGAGGAGAGGAGCAGGAGGAGGACGAGGAGGAGCAGGAGGAGAAGGAGGAGGAGGAGGAGGAGGAGGAGGAGGAGGAGGAGGAGTACGAGGAGGAGGAGGAGGAGGAGGAGGAGGAGGAGGAGGAGGAGGAGGAGCAGGAGCAGGGGCAAGAGGGGGCCCGAGATCCAGGCGCTGCAGATTTTTCGCATCGGGCATCTTCGCGCGGCTTCGGGTCCCCCCGGGGCCATCGCCGATGGATCCGGCTCGACAACGCAGCAGAACGAGGGGGTCTGGGGCTCCAGTGGTGATTTTTCGCAGTGTTGCCATGCTTTTCGTGACGCCTGATTTCACGGGAAAGGGGAGGGAAGAGGAGGGCAAGGGGAGGCCAGCGGAGACGTCGTCGTCGCGGCTGGACTCGCCTCGATATCCTGAGCAGGGCGCACCCTTGCAGAGGTCAGGGGAGCAGCGGCATCGGTTGGAGACGGCTGGGGAGTCTGAGGTGGCCCGGCGCTGGTTCCGGCCAGCAGAAACGGAGGGAAGAGGTTTGAGGTCCTGGGTTCGGGAGGGGTTTGCCGTTTCCTGCCTCCAGGGGCCGTTGTCGGACCCTGGGGCCGTCAGAAGCAGATCCGGAGCGACAAACTACCATTCAGGCGGGAACTGGCCCAACCCCCGTCCGTGTGGTCAGAATCGAAGACGCCTAATTACGGCGCATCACCGCCGCCCACTGCCTATTAGGAGGCGCCTCTATAGCTAAACGTTGGGCCCCAGCTTGGCAAAGCTATCGGACTATGTGTTCCCCGAGCCGCTCTGAAAACTCTTGGGGGAACACATTGGGGAGGATGAGAGGAAGGATCAGGAGAGGGAGAATGTGGAGGAGGAGGAGGAAGAGGAGGAGTAGGAGGAGGAGGTCTCTAGGGAGCCACTTGAGGCGCTATTGGGGCTTCCTAGGAGCTTCCTGGGCGCCTCTTGAAGGCGTCTTGGGGGCCTCCTTGGGCCTCTTGGGGGCCTCTTGGGGGCCTTCTTTGGGGCCCCTCTGAACCGATGGAGTCCTCTTGGGGTGCTTCATGGCCGTCTTGGAGGCCATCTTTGGCGTCTCGGAGGCCTCTTGGGCCCTCTTGGGGCCCTCTTGGGGCCGTCTCTGGGGCCTCTTGGGCCGTTATGGGGCCATATTGGAGGCTTCTTGGACGATCTTCGGGCGATCTTGGGGGCCTCTTGGGCCGGCGGAAACCCGTCGGAAGGCCGAAAAGTAGCCCATACAAGAATCTTTCAAATACCTACAGAGAATCAATGACTGTTGCCTCTTCAGGCCTTCCTTCATACCCTTTTGGAGGCCTCTTGGGCCGTCTTGGAGGCTTGGGGGCCTCTTGGGCCGTCTTGGGCCATCTTGAGGCCATATAAGGCCGTCTGGTCTGAGGTGCATCTTGGGCCGTCTTGGAGATATCTTGGAGCCATCTGAGCCGTCTTTGAGGCCATCTTGGCCGTCTTGGAGGCCATGTTGGCCGTCTTGGCGGCATCTTGGAGGCCATCTTGAGCCAAATTGGATGTCTTAGAGGCGATTGGGCTGTTTTTGCAGCGGATCGTGCGACCTTTCGGGTGGCTGGCGCGCTGGACCGAAGCCCCAGGGGGAGTCCGCCGCCCCCTGTTCGCTTGCCACAGGGTTGCCTTTCGTGCTAAATCCTATACGGGTTGGTTTTCGCTTTTTCGAAAAGATCTCCCCTGGGGCCTCGGCCCAGCGCACCGGCCACCCGGAAGGCCGCGCGATCCGCCGAAAGAATTGCCCAATCGGCTCCAAGACAGCCAAGATGGCCCAAGATGGCTGAGGCTGAGACTGAGACAGGCTGAGGCTGAGGCTGAGGCTGAGGATGAGGCCGAGGCAGGCCGAAGCTGAGACAAGGTGAGGCAGAATTGGGGGGGGATGGGGAAGGGGGGGGGAGGAGGGGGGGCTGAGGCAGTTTGAGGCCGAGGCAGGCTGAGGCTGAGGCAGGCTTGAGGCTGAGGCTGAGGCAGGTGAGCTGAGGCTGAGGCAGGTGAGGCTGAGGCTGAGGCTGAGGCTGATGCAGGCTGGGGCTGAGGCAGGCTGAGGCAGGCTGAGGCTGAGGCTGAGGCTGAGGCTGAGGCTGAGGCTGAGGCAGGCTGAGGCTGAGGCAGGCTGAGGCTGAGCTGAGGCTGAGGCTAGGCTGAGGCTGAGGCAAGCTGAGGCTGAGGCTGAGGCTGAGGCTGAGGCTGAGGCTGAGGCTGAGGCAGGCTGGAGGCAGACTGAGGCTGAGGCTGAGGCTGAGGCTGAGGCTGAGGCAGGCTGAGGCTGAGGCTGAGCAGCTGAGCAGGGTGAGGCTGAGGCTGAGGCTGAGGCTGAGGCTGAGGCAGGGATGTGGTGAGACAGGCTGAGGCTGAGGCTGAGGCAGGCTGAGGCAGGCTGAGGCTGAGGCAGGCTGAGGCTGAGGCCGAGGCAGGCTGAGGCCGAGACAGGCTGAGGCTGAGGCTGAGGATGAGGCCGAGGCAGGCCGAAGCTGAGACAAGGTGAGGCTGAACGGGGGGGGAAGAGAGGGGGAGGGGGGGGGGAGGAGGGGAGGCTGAGGCAGGCTAAGGCCGAGGCAGGCTGAGGCCTAGGCAGGCTGAGGCCGAGGCAGGCTGAGGCCGAGGCCGAGGCAAGCCGAGGCAGGCTGAGGCTGAGGCTGAGGCTGAGGCAGGCTGAGGCTGAGGCAGGCTGAGGCTGAGGCTGACGCAGGCTGAGGCCGAGGCAGGCTGAGGCTGAGGCTGAGGCAGGCTGAGGCTGAGGCCGAGGCAGGCTGAGGCTGAGGCTGAGGCAAGCCGAGGTAGGCTAAGGCTGAGGCTGAAACTGAGGCAGGCTGAGGCATCCGTAGGAATCCATAGGAATTCTCCCTAGGAATCCTTAGGAATCCGTAGGCATCCTTAGGATTCCGTAGGCATAGTTAAGCATCCTCAGGAATCTTTAGGAATCCTTGGGATTCCTCAGGAATCCTTAGGAATCCTTCGGAACCCCTAGGAATCATAATTCCTAAGGTTTCCCAAGGAGTCCGATGGATTCCCAAGGATGCCTAAGGATGCCTCAGGAATCCCTAGGAATCCTTGGGATTCCATTGAATCCTAAGGGCGGTGCCACTGTGACTGTCATTGCGAATGCGACTGCGACTGCGAGAACAGCATAATTCTACAACTGGATTCTCACCTGAATCTTAAGGGGAATGCTTCCTGATATGCTTATACACATTGCTGTTAGGTTGCTTCGCCGGGATATTAAACAAATGTTGAACACATATTCTTGTATAGGCTACTTTTCGGCCTTTCGACGGCCCAAGAGGCCCCCAGGATCGCCCCAAGATCGCCCCAAGATCGCCTCCAAGAAAGCCTGATGACGGCCCAAGAGGCCCCCAAGACGGCACCAAGAGGGCCCCAAGAGGGTCCAAGAGGCCTCCAAGACGGCCATGAAGCACCCCAAGAGGGCTCCAAGTCGGTTCAGAGGGGCCCCAAAGAAAACCCTAGAGGCCCCCAAGAGGCCCAAGGAGGCCCCCAAGACGACGTCAAGAGGCCCCCAGGAAGCTCCCAGGAGGCCCCAAGAGTGCCCCAGGAGGCTCCCAAGAGTGCTCCAAGTCGGTTTGGAAAAAAAGCTCCCTAGACGGCTCCTGACGGCGTCACGACACGCGTTTCCTGACGTCTCCTGCACTTTACTGCGCCTTATTGCAGGTCTCGCTGCACCTTACTGCAGGTATCCGTGCACCTTACTGCACGTTTTCACACGCTCTGCTGTACCTGACTGCACCTTACTGCACCTCATCTGGAGGGCATCCGCGCGGGGCGTCGTCGACGCGCCCGTCGTCGCCAGACCGTCCTCTTCCTGCCTCCCATACCTCATCATCATCCAGCGCCGTCGCCCTCCCGACCGTCGCCCTCAGTAGCGTTCTGGTCAAGCCCGGGACGCCGCCAGCGTTCCAGGTTCACGGCGCGCGGGGCCCCCAGGCGCCGCCGACTTCTTCTGAGCTCGGGCGGCGCCGCTGCCGCCATGGCCCAGTGGGTCGCGCAGGCTCCCGCCGCGCAGCTGCGCGCGCCCCGCGAGGCCCCCCAGAAGTACGAGCTGAGGGAGGCTGCCAGCGCGGAGCTCAACAAGAAGCTGGAGGGCTGGTCCACGAGCTCGTGACGTCGAACGGCCAGCTGGAGGCGGCGGGCGGCATCCGCAGCAATCTCACCGCTCAGCACGAGAAGAAGTGGGAAGAGAACAAGGCGGAGCTTGCCACGCTGGAGGCGGAGGCGGTCCGCGTGGCCATGAAACACAAGGTGGAACCGCGGATGCTCGCGCACGACCTGCTCACCCTCGACAAGCGGACAGCATTATGCGGCCTGGCCTTGGAGGAGCTGCAGGAGTGCGACGGCTTGCATGTCATGGCCGCCTCCGCGGGCCTGGGCTACTTCAAGCTGGTGGACGACCTGTGGTCGCACGGTCGTGGCCACTTTGCCATGGTGTTGGCCGGCCAGGTGATCGCCAAGACGGCGGCGGAGTGGAACCAGAAGCGCGCCGCGTCGGGGCCTTGCGTCCCGCTCCGCTTCGGCAGGAGACGAGTTCGCCTTCCTGCTCGCGCCCGCGGTGGAGGGCGGCGCCGCCCAGGCAGCCGCGGGGGGGCTGAGCGAGGAGATCCGCGGCAAGGTGACCGAGTGCGCGAGGAAGCACTTTAGCTTCGCCGCGCTGCCAGACGGGAGGGCGGACGAGGAGCGCGCCGGCGCCCAGATCCATGCCGAGGGGCCCGCGATCTCCATCGGCGTTTCCAGCGCGCTCCATCGGAGCGGGTCGGACAAAGTCGCGCTCCACCCGGGGTGCCTCCAGGCGGACGCGGCCCTGGAGAACGCGAAGCACGAGTCCAAGGAAGGCGAGGACCCCGGCGGCGGCATCATCTTCGCGGACGACCTGCTGCAGCCCACGGTCCGCGAGGCGGCCGCTGCCGCGAAGGTGTTTCAGGACATGCGCGCCGCGCCCGACGCGCACGGCGAGGCGGCCGTCGCGCTGCAGAGCCTGGCCGTCGACGCCGACAACAAGAGGAGGGCCGCGGCCGTGCTAGGGGCGTTCGAGGGCCTGGAGCGGCCCCTGGGCGCCGCGGCGCCCGCGGCGCAGGGGGAGGCCGGCGAGCTGAAAAACCTCCAGGCATACAACGCCGACGGCCTGAGGAGGATCGCAGCCGTGCCGGGACGCCCGTGGCGCGGAGAACGGGGCCAGCGCGCTGCAGAACCTGGCCGTCGACGCCGGCAACCGCAGGAGCGGCCGTGCCGGGGGCGTCCCAGGGCCCGCGGCGCGGCTCCCCCGAGCGCCGGGACGCCCGCGGCGCAGGAGAAGGCGGCCACCGCGCTGCGGAGCCTGCCTGGCCGCCGACGCCGACAACCAGAGTGGGATCGCGGCCGCGCTGGGGGCGCTCGGGGGCCTGGCGCGGCTCCCGGGCGCCAGGGCGCCCGCGGCGCAGGAGAAGGCGGCCGCGGAGCCTGCCCGCCGACGCGCGCTGGGGGCGCTCGGGGGCCTGGTGCGGCTCCTGGGCGCCGGGGCGCCCATGGCGCAGAAGCACGCGGCCGGCGCGCTGCGGGCTCGTGGCCAGCGACGCCGACAATAAGAGGGCGTTGAGGCGGCCCGCGGGGCCCGCGGACCGCCTTGCGCTCCGCAGCGGGCCGGGCGCGCTTCTGAGGTGAGCGTGGGGGGGCCCCGGCCGGGGGGCCCAGCCGAGCCGGATCCCTCTCCGACGAAAGTCGTTGAAGCATCGCTCGGGGGGAGGACGAGGAGGAGGACAAGGCACGAGGACGAGCAGCAGGAAAAGGGATAAGGAATAGTTGGACAAGGGAGGAGGAGTAGGAGTAGGAGTAGGAGTCAAGCTAGCCAGCTCGAGCGAGTCAAGCATGGCATGCCCAGTCCCACCCGCCCTCCCACAACATAAGAAGCAAAGCTGGCACAACTGTGGGCCGAAGTCACACCGGCCAGCCGGTTTGGTACAGCTGATGCGGCCGCGATGGCGGTTGCCGTCGGGATCTGGCGAGCGCGTGTTGAATGCCGCGCACGCATTGCCAGACGAGTCGAGAATGGCCCGGTACACCGCAGGAAGCCAGAGGTGGCCGGAGGAAGCCCGACGGTCTGACAGGACACCCCAAAGAATTTTTGTGAAAAAGCATTGGGTTTTTGATGTTTTTATGTTGAAATGCTTGCAGAAACACAGTATTCGGTAGGATTCTGACATGAACGCGCGAGTGTGCTCTTTGTAGTATTTTTTGCACAGGATTCGCGGCCTGGGTGCATGACAGAGCATCGCGAGTGCACCGCGCGATGACGTGAAATCGCTGGATTCGACCGAATTCTTAAGATTCCTATGGTTTTCCTATGATTTCAGCAAGAGAGCCCGGGCGGGAAATTTGTATATTTTTTTGTGAAAAAGCATTGGGTTTTTGATGTTTTTATGTTGAAATGCTTGCAAACACACGGTGTTCGGTAGGATTCTGACATGAACGCGCGCGTGTGCTCTTTGTGGTATTTTTTGCAATGGATTATCGCCGTGGACGACAGGACGTCCACGTCGAGAGGAAAAAATAAGAAACATGTTGATTTTGTATTGTTTTTTACAGGTTAGGATGGGACCACCCGGATGCGGCCCCTATCGGCCGGCCTGAGGGGGGAGTAGGAGTATATTCTAATAAGGAATAAGGATAAGGAATAAGGATAGGAGTAGGAGTAGGAAGCAGGGAGTGTAGGAGTTCAAGCCAGCCAGCTCGAGCGAAGTTTTTAAAGCATGGCATGCCCAGTCCCACCCGCCTCCCACAACATAAGAAGCAAAGCTGGCACAACTGGGGGCCGAAGTCACACCGGCCAGCCGGTTTGGTACAGCTGATGCGGCCGCGATGGCGGTTGCCGACGGGAACTGGCGAGCGCGTGTTGAATGCCGCGCACGCATTGTCAGACGAGTCGAGAATGGCCCGGTACACCGCAGGAAGCCAGAGGTGGCCGGAGGAAGCCCGACGGTCTGACAGGACACCCCAAAACATTTTTGTGAAAAAGCATTTGGTTTTTGATGTTTTTATGTTGAAATGCTTGCAAACACACGGTGTTCGGTAGGATTCTGACATGAACGCGCGAGTGTGCTCTTTGTGGTATTTTCTCCACAGGATTCGCGGCCCGGGTGCATGACAGAGCATCGCGAGTGCACCGCGCGATGACGTGAAATCGCTGGATTTGACCGAATTCTTAAGATTCCCCTGGTTTTCTTATGATTTCAGCAAGAGAGCCCGGGCGGGAAATTTGTACAATTTTTTGTGAAAAAAACATTGGGTTTTTGATGTTTTTATGTTGAAATGCTTGCAAACACACGGTGTTCGGTAGGATTCTGACATGAACGCGCGCGTGTGCTCTTTGTGGTATTTTTGCAATGGATTATCGCCGTGGACGACAGGACGTCCATGTCGAGAGGAAAAAATAAAAAAATGTTGATTTTGTATTGTTTTTTACAGGTTAGGATGGGACCACCCGGATGCGGCCCCTATCGGCCGGCCTGAGGGGGGAGTAGGAGTATATTCTAATAAGGAATAAGGATAGGAGTAGGAGTAGGAGTAGGAGTAGGAGTTGGAGTCAAGCTAGCCAGCTCGAGCGAGTCAAGCATGGCATGCCCAGTCCCACCCGCCCTCCCACAACATAAGAATCAAAGCTGGCACAACTGGGGGCCGAAGTCACACCGGCCAGCCGGTTTGGTACAGCTGATGCGGCCGCGATGGCGGTTGCCGACGGGAACTGGCGAGCGCGTGTTGAATGCCGCGCACGCATTGCCAGACGAGTCGAGAATGGCCCGGTACACCGCAGGAAGCCAGAGAGGTGGCCGGAGGAAACCCGACGGTCTGACAGGACACCCCAAAGCATTTTTGTGAAAAAGCATTGGGTTTTTGATGTTTATGTTGAAATGCTTGCAAACACACGGTGTTCGGTAGGATTTTGACATGAACGCGCGAGTGTGCTCTTTGTGGTATTTTTGCACAGGATTCGCGGCCTGGGTGCATGACAGAGCATCGCGAGTGCACCGCGCGATGACGTGAAATCGCTGGATTTGACCGAATTCTTAAGATTCCTATGGTTTTCCTATGATTTCAGCAAGAGAGCCGGGCAGGAAATTTGTAGAATTTTTGTGAAAAAGCATTGGGTTTTTGATGTTTTTATGTTGAAATGCTTGCAGACACACGGTGTTCGGTAGGATTCTGACATGAACGCGCGAGTGTGCTCTTTGTGGTATTTTTTGCAATGGATTATCGCCGTGGACGACAGGACGTCCATGTCGAGAGGAAAAAATAAGAAAAATGTTGATTTTATATTGTTTTTACAGGTTAGGATGGGACCCCCCGGATGCGGCCCTATCTGCCGGCTGGGGGTGGAGAGTAGAAATATATTCTAATAAGGAATACAGGATAGGAGGAGGAGGAGGAGGAGGAGGAGGAGGAGAGGAGGAGGAGGAGGAGGAGGAGGAGGTGGTGGAGGGGAGGAGAGGAAGAGGAGGAGGAGTGGAGGAGGAGGAGGAGCGGCGGAGAAGGACGGAGAGGAGGAGGAGGAGGAGGAGGATTGCCGCTGCACTGCTCTGATATGATTCCTGGCAGCCGTCGAGTACGGCACGGCCGCCAGGCCGCGGTCGAGCACGGCGCAAAACCAGACGAGCACCGCACAGGACTGGTCATACATGTGGTGCTGCCCGCACCAAGATGCGGGAGGAGGAGAAGGAGAAGGGGATTGGGGGAGGGAGAGGAGGAGGAGGAGGAGGAGGAGGAGGAGGGAGGTGCAGGAGGAGGCGGAGTAGGAGGAGGAGGAGGGAGGAGGAGGAGGAGGAGGAGGCGGAGGGGGAGGAGGAGGAGGATGAGGAGCGGAGGAGGAGGAGGAGGAGGAAATAGGAGGAATAGGAGAAGAGAAGGATTAGGAGGAATAGGAGGAATAGGAGAATCGTGAGGATAGGCGGCGGAGGAATGAGGATGAGGAGGAGGCGGAGGAAGCGAGGAGGAGGAGGAGGAGGAGGAGGAGGAATCGGAGGAGGGGGAGGAGGAGGTGGAGGAGGGGGAGGAGGAGGAGGAGGGTGAGGAGGAGGAGGAGGAGGAGGAGGAGGAGGAGGAGGAGGAGGAGGAGGAGGAGGAGGGGAGGAGGAGGCGGAGGAGGAGAGGGGAGGAGGCGGAGGAGGAGGAGGAGGAGGAGGTCGACGACGTCGACGACAAGACGGCCACCCCTCTGCGGGGGAGGCCTCCCGCCAGCCGCGGCGCGCCCGCGGACGCCCAGGCGCGCCGCCGCCTGGGGTGGGGCGGTCCCGCGCTCCCGCGGGCGCGGTGGGCCGTCGTCCGCCTCGGCCTCCTGGTCGCGCGGTAATCGCCCGCTGGCCTGCGTCCGCCTCGGCTTCCTTCCTTCTCCTCGGTCTCCTCCTCCTCCTCCTCCTTCTCCTCCTCCTCCTCGGTCTCCTCCTCCTCCTCCTCCTCCTCCTCGGCCGCCCTCCTTTTCCTCCTTCTCGGCGTCCTCGGCCTCCCTCCTCCGCAGCGTCCTCGGCCTTCCTCCTTCTCGGCCTTCTCGGCCTCGTGCTCCTTCTCCTCGGCCTACTTGGCCTCCTCATCGGCGCATCGGGCGTTTCGCCCGAGACTTCCTCACCATGTATGACCCGGAAGCTTAACCATTGGCAACAGCTCCGCAGATGGAGGGCGGGCCGTTTTCAAAATGCTCGCCTGAGCGCCGCGCACATTCGTTGTTTTATACATCGCTTGCAAGAGCTTTACGGACCGAGGGCGGGCCGTTTTCAAAATGTGGTTCTCGCCTTCAGCGCCGTGCGCACTCCTTGTAATTTGTAAGCAATTGCAAGAGCTTCACAGATGGAGGGCGGGCCGTTTTCAAAATGTGGCTCTCGCCTTAGCGCCGTGTGCGCTCGTTTGAAAGATTTGTAAGAGCTTCGCAGAGTGAGGGTGCGTCATTTTCAAAGTGTGGTTCTCGCCCTAACACCGCGCACATTCGCTGCAAAATTTTGCAAGAGCTTCACGGATGGAGGGCGGCTCGTTTTCAAAACGTGGTTCTCGCTGTCGCGCCGCGCGCACCCCTTGCAAACAAGTGCAAGAGTTTCACGGACTCCCACGGTCAAGGTATCAGAAAAAGATGTTTGGGAACAATTTTGGATTATGAGGGCACAACAGTTACGTTGACTCGTGGTGTTAAAGTCCCAGGAGTGGCGTTCTGGTACAATTCAGGATCGTCAAGATGCAACAGTCAGGTTGGTCCGTGGCGTTGGAGTCCCGAGAATCATGTTTTGAAATGCCTCAGGGTCTTCAAACGGTTGTCTTCCAACCAGGCAGTTCCCTCAGTGGGAATGAACTCGTGTAGGGGCCTATGAAGAGGGAGCTCAGAGGGAGGGTTTATGCCAACATCGTTGATGACTGCTGGGTTTACACTGGTTCCTCCCCCTCCTCCGCCTCCCCCTCCTCCTCCTCCTCCTCCTCCTCCTCCCCCTCCTCCTCCTCCTATTATTATTATTATTCCTCCTCCTCCTCCTCCTCCTCCTCCTCCTCCTCCATTCCTTTCACTTACAAGCGGCTCTCCCCTGTCGTGCCCTCCGCGTGTCGGCAGGGCGGGCCGGGCGTTTCGCCTGAGCCTTCCTGACCACTTCTGATCCTGGAGCTTGGGGGCTGCAGTCCCTCAGGGCTTGGCGACTTTTCGCCAATCGATTTGTGGAGATCAAGCCAGAGAAATCCAGGTGAGTGCAGATAAAGCGAGGTAAATCCAGGTACACCCAGGCAAATCGAAACAAATCCGGGCGAAACCAGGTAAATCCAGAGAGATCTCCAGGACAAGTTTGAGAAATTCGCAGCTGCTCCAGCGCGAGTCGAAGGACGGCAGAAGTCGTTAAGCCTTTAACGATGCAGCAGCATTAAGGATGGTTGGGGGTGGTTTAAAAGATGTGGCTCTCGCCTTAGCGCCTCGCAAACTCGCCTTGAACTGTCGCAGCAGGTCCGCGCATGGAGGGCGGATCCTTTGCAGAAGGCGGCTCGCGCCTTAGCGCTGCTCACCTTCGCTTTGAAGTACTGCAGCGGTTTCAGATATGGAAAAAAGGGGCTGTGTCGTAAGTTGTTGCTGTCGCCGTGGCCTTCTGGCTCAAGGGGCGGCCCAGAGCGCAGCCCAGGACGCGCTCTCTCTTCCTCTCTCGCAAACGCCCCCGCGCCCGCCAGGCGCCCCAAGGCGCGACGGCCACACGGAGACAGTCCCGTTCCGGAGGGGGGGCAGGAGAGGGGGGCTACCCGCACCCATGCTCCACCTGGGGCCTTCGGGGAAAGGGGGGGGGTTAGTAGAGCGGCGGGTCCACCCAATAGGGAGAGACGGACAGACCGTAGACAGCGCACCTTGCCAGTAGCGTCGTGTTGTGCATGGGGTACCTTGTCTGAAATGCTGGAGACGTACTAGTTGCGTCTCTCTCTCTCTCCCTCCCCACTCCCGCGCCGCGGGCCCCTTCCTCCCGGACCTCCCCTTTGCGATGCCATGCAGCTCCGCTGACTCGGGAGCGCGGGCCAGCTAGCAGCGCTCGATTCGATTCCTCCGATTCAGATTCGATTCGACTCCGATAGCTTCCGATTCCGCTTCGACTCGCCTTGGGAGTCCGACCTGGGCTCCGATCTCCCACGGGAGGCGCACTTGCCTGCAGACCTCCGCCGATATTCGATTCTTCACGATTCGGCTACCGATTTCCGCCGATCCGATCCATTTCGATCGCCGATCATCCTCCTTCTTCTCCTCCTCTTCCTCCTCCTCCTCTTCCTGCTCCTCCTCCTCCTCCTCCTCCTCCTCCTCCTCATCCTCATCCTGATCCCCCTCCTGCTCTTCCTGCTCCGCCTCCTCCTCCTGCTCCGCCTCCTGCTCCGCCTCCTCCTCCTCCTCCTCCTCCCCCTCCTCCTCCTCCGTCTCCTCCTCCGTCTCATCCCGATTCGATCCTGGGCCATCTGGACAGCGCAAGGCGGAACGCCCGAGACGCCGCGGGCGGCGGGTCTCTCGTGGACGAGCGTGGTCGGGGGGCTGAATGACCCTTGCCTCGGGTCGCTGACCAGCGGGCCTTGGGCCCCCCCGCCTTCCTTCTTCGAGGCCATCTGAGGCTTTCTGATGTCTCTCTCTCTCTCTCTCTCTTTCTCTCACCTTTTCTTTTGGCGGGGGTTCTGGGGTCCTGATGCTGTTTCCTGAGGCCCCCCCCCCGCTTCAGAGGCTACTCTGAGGCCGTGGGGTGGAGTAGAGGTCGCTGCATCGCGCCGCGCGGGTACGGCGCGGGCTTCGCAGACAGACCGCAGTGGCCCGCAGTGCGCAGGGGGGAGAAAAGGAGGAGGAGGAGGAGGAGCAGGAGGAGGAGGAGGAGGAGGAGGAGGAGGAGGAGGAGGAGCAGGAGGCGGAGCAGAAGGAGGAGCAGGAGGGGAGGGAGGAGGAGGAGGATAGGCGGAGGAGAGGAGGAGGAGGAGAAGGAGGGGAGGAGGAAGAGGAGGAGGAGGAGGAGGATGAGGAGAGGAGGAGGAGGAGGAGGAGGAGGAGCAGGGAGGAGGAGGAGGAGGAGGAGGAGGAGGAGGAGGAGGAGGAGGAGGAGGAGAGCTCAGCACAGCAGCAAAGAGCGAAGACGTGGCCAGGTGGCAAGGTGGAGAAGCGAGCCCTGGTCGGCTAGTCGTTGGTATCGGCGGGTTGGCTGGTTGGCTGGCTGTGTCACGTGCTCCTTTGGGCGGCTCGGACCCAGCCTTTACCGTCCTGGCCTGCGCTCTGGGGGCTTTAGGAATGACTGCTGCTGCTGCCTCCTGGGCAAGACTGCCGAGCTTCTGCTGCTGCTGCTGCCTGGTCAAGAAGCTGCAGCGCCTCGGAATTGATCTGGCCGCCCGACTCCATGGCGGCCACGACCACTTACAAATGGGGACTGCTCGCCAATTCTGGGTACAGTTGGGGCCCATGCCAAGAAACACCATGCTCGCCTCCAGGGTGCCCTGGGTTTCTTGGGTTTCGATGGTGTTCGCCACGGAAGGCGTGACATTCCCACACCAAACAATCCATGGACGTCCCGGGGTCTCAGGGTTGGGTTTCTTGTGGAAGGTTTCTTGTGGCCAGACCTCCACTGTAGGGGCCGGCGCAGTTCCCCGGCGGCCGCTGGTAAGAAACATGTTTTGTCTTCGATGGTGACGGAGAGCACGCGGCGGCGATCCGCGGGTTCGGCCCGTTGGCGGCTTAACTGGTTAGTCTGTGTGGTCTGACTTGGTGGTCGTCTGCCCAGGAGCACTTGGTTGCGGTCGCTGTATCATGGGGGATGCAGGCTTCACTGTGTATGATCCCCTGGTCTGTGCGAGAGCACTGCCTCAGTGGGATGCCGCCCGAGAACTTGTGGTCGCGCACCCGCATTCCCTCGAGCTGTTCCGAAAGGTACGCTTCGAGATCAGGGCGTGCGCTCGCGACCTCGGGCGGGTGCGACGCCGCTGCCTGCAGCAATGGTGAGGCCGTCCTTGAGGTCGGGGCTCGCGCCCCCTCCCGGTGGAGTCTGGCCTGTGTGTGTGGCTCGCTGCTTGTGTGCACAGAGCCCGCGTGACTGCGCGCAGCCGTTCTGGTTCGAGCACGGGGTTGGCTCGAGCCCTGGTGGCGCGCCCACTGAAGCTGGCCGGTGACCGGCGCTCTGCCCGCGCGGCGTGGGGTGGGGTGGGGGGCGCAGGGCCCGGGGCGCAGGGAGCCGCCGGCGCGGAGATGCGATGGGCACGGAGGAGGCGAAGCAGCTGAAGAGGCCAGGCAACGCGGCCTGGCTGGAGCCCGAGGGCGAGCACGAGGCGCGCGCGGCGCACCCGCGCCCGGCAGGCGGCCTCGCGCCCGCGCAGGAGGCCGAGGGGGGCAGCGGCGAGCAGCGCCACGAGGCGGCCCACGAGGCCGCGGAGGCGCAGGAGGGGGGCAAGGGAGGCCGCCAGTGGCACGAGCCCCAGTGGCAGAAGGCGGGCGGCGCCGAGGAGAGCGAGGAGGGCGGCTGGGAGCAGCAGTTCCTGGCCTGCAGGGCCCGCGCTCGCGAGGAGGGGGTGGTCGAGCCCGAGTGGTGGGGCGGCGCCTGGTGGGCGCAGCTCCCTGACGGCTCGTGGAAGGAGTGCATGGGCAAGTTCTACTGCGTGCACTGCTCCAAGCACCTCAACGAGATGACCCTCGAGGCGCACATCAGCGAGGCAGAACGGCGGGCTCGCCCATGCGGCGGCACCCGCGCGCAAGCTCCCCGCGCGAGGCCGTGCGCGTGAGCGCCCTCGTCGCCGAGGTGGCGCCCCGCGCCAGCGGCCCGCGCAGGTTGCCGCGTGCGGCCGCTGTGCGCCCCCGGGGCGCATAGCGGCCCGCTCTTCTGCCTCGCTGCGCGTGCGCTCCGACGGGCACCAGCGGAGGCTCGCGTGGCTGGGCGAGGGCCCAGGCCCCGGCCCCGCGAGCCAGACGCCGAGGCCGCCGGCGGCCCCGCCCAGCACTGCCTCGGAGGAGTGGCGGGAGCGCGCCCAGCAGCGGGCGGCCGGCAGCGCGGGGGCGGTTAAGACCTGGAGTGTGGGGAGGGGGATCGGCTGCAGAGGCCAGGCATGCGGCGCCCAGGGCGGCGTGCCCAGAGGTCCAGGCCCTCTCTCTCTCTCACCAGGTTCGGGCTTCTCGTCCGTGAGTCGTTTCTTGACGGTCCAGGGGCCCACGCGAGGGCCTCGGGAGGCCGAGAAAGTGGTCCAACGCCTTCGTCCTGATTTTTGTTGCGGCGCGATCGTGTCTGGACTCGAGTAGGGAGGGGCGATCGATGACAGAATGGACTTGCCCCAGAAGTGATCTGTTCGCTGGCCCTCAGAGCCAGCACTCCGCCTCGAGGGCGCCCGGGGCCGACGCCAGCCACGCGCAGACCGGGGGCGGGGGGGAGGAGGGGAGGTAGATGTAAAATCGCGGGGGGGACGTAGATGTAGGGGGACGAGGGGGGGGGGGGGGGCGACGTGATTTTGCTGTGTTTTGTTATTCTCTGGGAGGGCCTGGACCCAATCCACTTTATCCGCCTTCCCACTTCATGTTTTTACCTACTTCTTCCGACCGACGTGCAACGTTGAATGCCGCCAGCGACCCAGAATCGGTCGATGCTGAACGATCTGACGTTCCGGAAACGGCCGATCGTTCAACGCTGAACGATCCCTGCGGTGTCAGGAACCAGGGCGCCGAAGTCGGCACGATGCGAACCCGCCCGCACTCGGGGAGCAAACAATTACATAAACACAGAATCTCAGAGGTCCGCGCCGATTTCTCTGGAGTCCCCCGGCGGCGCCGGGCGCCAGGAAGGGGGTTCCAGCGCCGATCCGAGAAATCTGCGCGGACCTCCGAGATTCTGTTCGTGCGGGTTCGCGTCGTGCCGACTGCGGCGTTGGTTTCTGAGACCGCGCGGATCGTTCAACCTCGGATCATCGGCCGTTTCCAGAACGTTGTTGCTGCTTGCTCCCCTACGTTCGGACGGGCCTAGAATCGAGATAGGTCCGTTCCAGAGCGTTCCAGCATGCTCTGAATCGGCCGCGGTGCCCACACCCTCCAATCCCGATGATTCATATAGATCTCCGATTTCTATACCGGTCTGATTTTGCCTCGACTCCCTGATATCCGACATGGACCAAAAGTGCAGCATCGCAGAAAAGATTAGATCCGAGCCCTGGACCCCTCTTTCTGCGCCCATCTTTCGGGCTGTATCGGTCTGTGAGGGCCCCGGGGCCCGAAACTACGCGACAACGCCCGTCGTGAAGGGCTTATGATCGCGAGAAGTCCGTTCCAGCGCGTTCCGGCACGCGCTGAGACGGCCGCGGTGCCCGATACATCCTCCAAGCCCGCCGCCGATTCTCTCAGATCTCCGATCCCTGCCGCTCCGATGTTGCTTCGACGCTGCCCAACACACATCCGCCGAGATACCATTTTTTTGAATCCGCACGCGCCCCCAGGGCCCTGGGATCCTGGCGCTGCAATCTCTTCACCACGGGCGTTCTCGCCCCAGTTTCGGGCCCGGGGGCCCTCACAGATCGATCCGGCTCGAAACATGACGCAGAAAGACGGGGTCCGGGGCTCTGGGCGTGATTTTCTGGGATGCTGCAGTTTTTTTGCAACGCCGGATCTCGGGGGAGGTCCCGACCCCTTCCCCTAGGGGCGGCTGCTCGCCCCGGATCCGTTTCCGACGCCCCCCAGGCCCGAGAACGCCCTCGAGGGCGCGAAGTTATTCGCGCTTCGCGGTTCGGCTCCGATTCCTCCTCATCCTCCTCTTCTCCCCTGGGAGGCGGCGCGAAAGCGCGAAGTGATTCGCACTTCGCGCTGCGCGCAGCGCGAAGCGCGAAGTTAGGAGCCCTAGGGGGGGCCGAAGTCCAGGAAGCACCGGCGGCTTGAAAAAGTCAGACCCTCGGATGTTTGGGCTCGTCAGCCTGCCCACGCCGCCGCGCAGGATGGCGGAGGACGGCCTCGTCGTCGTCGTCGTCGTCCTCGTCCTCGTCGTCGTCGTCGTCGTCGTCGTCGTCGTCGTCGTCGTCCTCGTCCTCGTCCTCGTCGTCGTCGTCGTCGTCGTCGTCGTCGTCGTCGTCGTCCTCGTCGTCGTCGTCGTCGTCGTCGTCGTCGTCGTCGTCGTCGTCGTCGTCAGCGTTTTGGTCCTCCTCCTCCTCCTCCTCCTCCTCGGATCTCTGGGGCCTTCGCCTTGCACGTACGTTCCCAGGCCCCCGACGTCACGATTTTTCCCGACGTCGAACCCCCAGAGGTCTCGACCCCTTCCCCGGGACCGGCTTCTCATCCTGAGTCTTTTTGGCGGTCCCGAGGCCCGGCGCGGGGCCCCAGAGGCCGCAATGGCGAACCACCTCCCGCCATTTTGTTTCGTCATCGCTCGAGGGGGTCTGGAGAGACAACGGCGGCTTCCCCAACCAGCTTCTCCTCCTCCTCCTCCGCCTCCTCCGCCTCCCCCGCCTCCTCCTCCTCCTCCTCCTCCTCCTCCTCCTCCTCCTCCTCCTCCTCCTCCTCCTCCTCCTCCTCCTCCTCCTCCTACTCGAGGGGTTGGGTTTGCTGTCCGCACGCTGCCGGCCGCCCGCACAGACGGGGCCCGCGCGGCCAGCCCGCGGCGGCGGCAGGGCGGCCGACGAGGCCAGCCTCGCCGCCGGCGGCCCGCGGGAGTCGCAGGACGCCGCGACCAGCGGGCACGAGGAGCAACCGGTCATGCGCAGAGGGGGGTTGGGGGAGGGGGGGACCAGAGATCCAACGCATTGAACAAAAATAGCGACGGAGGTTTTTCGTATTTTTCGGCCTCGGGGGGCCCTCGCCGGGCCCTGGGACCGTCAAAGAACGACTCAGGATGAGAAGCCGGTCCCAGGGAATGGGTCGAGACTTCTGGGGACCTCGCATAGAAAAAATCACGACATCGGATCTCTGGGGAGGGGGGAAGGCTTCTTAGAAGCACCCCTGCTTCTTGGAAGGCGCGGGCCTTCTACGGATCTGGGGCCGGCGCCTTCCAAGAAGCACCGCTGCTTCTAAGAGGCCGTCCCCCCTCCCCCGTACCCCCTTATGCGCGCCGCCAAATCAAGCAGCGGCGAGGCGTCCTGGCTCGCCTATAGGCCCACCTAAGACTGTTCTAAGAGCCGCTTGTGGTCTGCACGAGCAGTTCTTAGAACATTTCTGGCTGAGACTGCTTCGTTTTAACATTGGTTTATGATTTAAGAACCTTGCTTTTTTTCTTACGCATATTACTGGGTTATGAGAAAAAGTCGTGGTAGGCCTACAGGAATGCCGGGACGGTCGGTCCTTGCTCAAGAGGAACGGCTACGCGTAAGAGTGGCTTTCCACCAGAGCGACCTTCCCAGCCCCCCTCGAGTCACTAGAAGAACCACAACGGAAGGTTCTTCGCTACTTTCGGCCTCTGGGGGCCCTTCCTGGGCCTCGGGACCGTCAAAAGAGGACTCGGGATGAGAAGCCGGTCCCGGGGAAGGGGTCGAGACCTCTGGGGGCCGACTTCGTGCACAGCTCGTGGCGTCGGGGGTCTGGGTTCCCAGGGCCCTTTTTTGCGTCGCAGCGCGGCAGGGGCAGCCCGCACGCGCGTGCGGGGGAGACCGGGGGCACCGCGTCGCGAGCTACCCGCATGCGGGAGGGAGGGGGGGGGGGGCTGGGCGCGGGGGAACTTCCCAGAGCCGATCGCGTCGGCCTCGCGAGACCCTCGACGGGCCCCCTGGAGCGTCAAAGAGCGACGCGGGCTGAGAAACCGGTCCTGGGGACTGCAGGGGGCCGCGCGTTCTTGCACAAATCAGGACGTCTTAGGTCTGGGGGTCCCCGATCGGCGAATGCGAGGCGATAGCAGCGGCTTGCGCGCCCGGTGGTGTCCCCACAGGGCCTCCCCCTTATTGGCCGCGCACTGAAGTTCGCTCTTGCCTAGGGTCACTCTTGTGTGCAACTAGCCCAGAGGGGCACGAGTGCTGATGTGCACAGGGGTCTTTCGTGTAGGTGTTGGGCCTGGAAATCGTCTGGAGCGGTTCCTCCGAGCAGATGTTCCTCCGCAGCGTCTGGAGCGATTCCTCCGAAGCGTTGCGGGTTTTGTCCTGCGAATGTCCATGCGCTTCGGAGGATAATCAACTGCCCTTCCTCCTCCTCCTCCTCCTCCTCCTCCTCCTCCTCTCTCTCCTCCTCCTCCTCTCCTCCCCTCCTCCTCCTCCTCCCCCTCCTCCTCCCCCATCCTCCTCCCTCTCCTTCTCCTCCCCTCCGCCTCCCTCCTCCTCCTCCTCTCCTCCTCCTTCTCCTCCTCCTCCTCCTCCCTCCTCCTCGAGGAGCCGGAGTTGCCCTACTTGCCCTTACCGTTGCGCTGCTCGCTCGTGCCCAGCTCGGGGCTTCCAGAGGTGCCCTTGTCCCCAGCACGCCCTCTCAGTCATAGCAGGCGAAGAGGAGGAGGATAGGAGGAGGAGTAGGAGGGAGAGGGAGAGAGGAGGAGGAGGAGGAGGAGGAGGAGGAGGAGGAGGAGGGGGGGAGGGGAGGGGAGGGGGAGGAGGCGGAGGAGGAGGAGAGGAGGAAGGAAGAGGAGGCAGAGGGGGAGGATGAGGAGGACAGGAGTTCATGAGCAGGGGAGGAGAGGAGGAGCAGGAGGAGGAGGAGGAGCAGGAGGAGGAGGAGCAGGAGCAGGAGCAGGATGAGGAGGAGCAGGAGGAGGAGGAGGAGGAGGAGGAGGAGGAGCACGAGCACGAGCACGAGCACGAGCACGAGCACGAGCACGAGCACGAGCACGAGCAGGAGCACGAGCACGAGCACGAGCACGAGCACGAGCAGGAGCAGGAGCAGGAGGAGCACGAGCAGGAGGAGGAGGAGGAGGAGTAGGAGGAGGAGGAGGAGGAAGAGGAGGATGGGGCGGAGGACGAGGAGGAGGAGCATGAGCAGGAGGAGAAGGAGGAGGAGGCGGGGGAGTGGGATGATGATGATGATGATGATGATGATGATGATGATGATGATGATGATGATGATGATGATGATGATGATGATGATGATGATGATGATGATATGA
>CAUYUJ010003970.1:34165-74104 GCA_963575745.1 Prorocentrum cordatum
GGGTTAAGGCAGCTAGTACATCTCTGTCAAGCGTGTTGTCTTGGTGCGGCCAGGGTTACGCCGAGAGCAACCGCGCAGGATTGCCCACCCTGGCCGCCGCCACTTCCTGGCCACGGTTGAAAGTTTCAATCCTTTGCCGCCTAGTGCCAGACGCTCTGCGTCCACATTGCTGCCCCGCACCCAGTCGTGCGCGTAGTTAATACTATGGGACTGGGTGGGATTCGTGGGATTTGGCAGGTTGGTTGGAGGAAGTTACTGTCTGACTTGACTTCAGGTGCCCGTGCAGAGTTTGCGAGTTTCGCCTCTTAGTACAGCCACACGTGTTGACTGTGCTGACTGCCTCTGCTAGCAGCAGCGCCGCAATTAGCTGACAGGCCATATGCTTCATCAGCAGCGCAATCCAAAAATCCCCCCCCCTCCTCTCCTCCTCCTCCTCCTCCTCCTCCTCCTCCTCCTCCTCCTCCTCCTGCTCCTGCTCCTGCTCCTGCTCCTCCTCCTCCTCCTCCTTCTCCTCCTCCTCCTCCTCCTGCTCCTCCTCCTCCTGCTCCTCCTCCTCCTCCTCCTCCGTAGCCATGTTGGCTCAAGCGACATTTCGGGCCCCCCCCCCCCGCCTCGAGGTGGTAGAGGCGGACTGGGGCCCCACAGGTGCTTCATCACAGAGGTGGCCCCATCGCACCTTTTTCGCACGCTTGCACACGCATGTTGCCCCCGTGTACTGCACCCGTTCCTGCCGACCCCGCCATGGCGCCTGCTGCTCCCCCTGGTGCGAGGGCGCAAGCCGGCAAGAGCTTCGCGAAGGGCAGCCCGCAGCGGCGGCCCGGCGAGGGCGACCCGCTGCAGAGGCGCGACCCGTGGCGCTCGGCCCCCTCATCTTCGGGACCGTCCTCCACGCTCCCGCGCCGCTCGGCGCTCGCGGGTGCGCGGAGCGACGACGAGATCGAGCTGCAGTCGGGGCCCTGAAGAAGGAACCCTTTTGGTTGGGGAGAGGCTCCGCGTTCCTTTAGTGTTTCGCAGCTTGCCTCAGGTTTGCCTTATGCTTTCGATCGGAAATCGAAGTTTAACTTATGGAGAATAGGGGCCTCGTTCCCTATTTAGGGTTCCTTAGGCCAACGCCTCGACTGTAGAGACAGCCGCGGGCATGGGCCTCCCCACGATACTCGAGGAGTCTGGCGCTTCGCCTGTTGGCGCTGATCCTGATGTTACTGCCAGCGTCCTTGGCGCCCCCGTGGATGAGGTCATCGACTTGGTGAACAGCGACGGTGGCACGGTCGACGCGGATGGCAAAAAGGAGGCGCGGGCCGTTCTTGAATCTCGACGTGGTCGCTTTCCGCCCGGTGGCATTGTGCAGGGCTCCCTGGTGGCAGATCTAGGGGAACAAAAAGTGACATATACATAAAAATTCGGAGCTCCGCGCGGATTTCTCGGATCGGCGCTTGGGCCCCTTGGCGGCGCCTCCGGCGCCGCCCCTGGCGCGCTCCGCGCGCCAGGGAGGGGGGTCCAGCGCCGATCCGAGAAATCCGCGCGGAGCTCCGAGTTTTTATGTTTATGCCACTTTTTGTGCCCCTAAGATCGCTGCTTCGCCATGTTCACGGACATCAGCGCGAACATGGCCACGACGTCCTCGATGGAGCTCTGCATCCAGGAGGCAGACGCCCAGGCCGCCCTCCCGAACGCGAGGGTGGATGGCATCGACTCCCGCACGGGCGCGCTCGAGGACGCGCCGGTCGAGGACGCGCCGGAGGCCGCAGTGCTCGCTGCGCTGGACGGCCGCGCCGCCTCCGTCAAGGCCGAGCTCCTCGAGCAGCTGCTGGCGCAGATGGGCCCCTGCGGCGGCGGCGCGGGCTCTCCGAGGGCCGAGTGCCGAGAGCAGAGAGGAGCAGGTCCAGCAGCGGGCTGCATCCTGCCGCAGGTGCGTGCGGCTCATCGCCGCGTGGCCTCAAGGGCGCGACGTGGACTGCCGCCTCCCCCGGCCGCGCGCCAGGTCCAGCAGCCGGCGCGGCAGGCCTCTCGCTCCAGAGGCCTTCGGCTCCTCCGACCCGGTCTGCAGCTCCGGCGGGGTCTTCTCGTCCGCGAGGTACACCTTATGCGATGCTTAAGAAAACTTTTTTTTTCGGCCAGAGTCTCGATTATTCTTAATATTTCAATGTAAATCTTGAGATTATAATAGAAATGTTGAGTTTTTATTGAAGTTCTGAGACTATGAATTTCTTAACCCATGATTTCTTAAGCATTTCGCAGGGTGTACACTGCTCCGCCGATTGAGCAGGGGGCCGGTCCGTCCAAGCCGCGGGCCGGCGGCCTCCCGGGGCGCGTGCCGGCCAAGCCGCTGGCCTCTCGCGGCGGGTGCCCTTCTCGCCGCGCCGCCTCCGCAGATCCCTCGTCGGCGGCCGCGGCTGCCGCCGAGAGCTCAGACACCGGCCGCGCGCGCTGCAGCGCCAGCGCCGCCGGGCAGGCCCGCGGCGCGCCGGGCCAGCTCGGGCAGCGCGGGGGCTCGCGCGGGCCGGCCCGCGCACGAAGTCCCCTCGCGCCGCTGCGCGCCAGGGTGGGCGCCGCCCCCGAGGTCCGCGCCGAGCAGATCGTTCTCGGGCGCCTCTGGCAGCTGGTCTTCTCCCACATGGATCAGGAGGGGAAGAAGCACACAGACCTGGCATGACGTCGGGCGGGAGAGGGGGAATGTTCAAACATAGAGTCAAAAAAAATAGCCCGGGGATTTTTTTGTTGGCTATTTTGGGAGATCTTGTGAGTGTTTTCTGTATTTTTATATTTTTCGTCCAAAATCCCCCTGCAGGGGGACACGCCCGACTGAACTCTGGCAGCTGGTCTTCTCCCACATGAAGTCTGCTGGCTCCTGGGGCTCGGAGTGCACGATGGGCGCGAGCGGCCCCAGGGGCTTGCTCTCTTTCTCCCAGGGTAATGAGGCGGAGGTGCTCGGGACCTGGGTCGATGGCCTCGGCGGCGAGAAGCACCTGGACATGGATTGTAGTATCCTGGCCCGCAATGGCATCGACCGCGCGGGGGCCGACGCTTTCGCCGGGGGCGCCATGCCTTGAAAGTCCACACCGTTCTATGCGTGCACGTTGGCGCTCCCGAATTCTGGCGCGTTGGGGGTTCTCGCGGGCCTTCCTCTGGGTGCCGAAGCTGCGGCCTGCTCAGGACTGGCGACCTGCTCCTCTGCCCCATCGGCCTTTCCCTGTGTTTTCACGTCTGCGAGTCTTGGCCGTCGCAACTGTGATCGAGGGCTCGGGCCATTTCCAATCGAGGAATCCTCGTCGGTTTCCGCCGCTGGCCCGTCGGGAGCCTCTCCTACGCCAGCTTCTACTGCATCGAGGTCGTCGTCGGAGGCCTCTGCCTTTGCCGCGTCATCTGACGGCTCGGGGCATACGGGCGGCAGCGCGGGCGGTTGCGCTCGGTCCTTCGTCGTGCAACATCATCTGTCTGCCGTCGCATGGAATGCCCGTTGCCTCTTCAAGTGCCCGTTCTCTCGTCATCGTCTGAACGCCCAGAAGATACCACATGTGCAAAGCGAGACCGAGCAGCATCACATGCTGTTCTTGCAGAAGACCCGGGGTTCCCAGTTCGATTCATACTTCTTGGTGTCCGAGGTGAATGGGCCCGCGGGCTTCGGGGCCTTTCTCGAGGGCGAGACGAGGGGGAGCCGCGTCGTCCTCATCGACCCTGTTCTGGCCAAATCGTTTTCGCACTTTGGTCGTACTGTTCTCGCCGCTGGTCGCGCGCGCTCGTCGACGATGTCGGGGCCCTCGGGGCGCGTCGGAGTGGTCAACCTCCGCGGCGATCCAGATCGCACCCGTCAATCAGCAGTTTGTCTTCCTCCGCGGGGTCTCTGACTGGTTCCCGCCGCCGACGGGGGCCTCGGTCTGCGCCGGGGGCGACGGCACCTGCTCGCCACTGGGCGCGCTCGGCTCTTCGAAGGCTGGGCTGGGATTCCCTGGGGCCTCCCCGCCCATCGCGTGGCTCAGGACGACCGCCTGGTGTCCGCGGCCCGCCTGGATCGGGCCCCGGCCAACCTGCTCTCCGCGGACATCCTGGGCCCGAGCGCCAGCGGGCTCGCCCAGCGCGTCGCCGCCGATCTCTCGGGGTCTATTGTCAGGAGAGGAAAAAACACACAGACACAATTAATCCTCGATTTCCCAGAAAATATGGGAAAATATGGGAAGTGGGGGGGGAAGACAGAAACCCAGAAAATATAGGAAAATATGGGGAATATTTTTATTTGTGTGTATCTATTTGTGTGTCCTGGAGCCCCTTCATATTGGACCACGTTCCTGCTTGCGTGAGCTTCGCGCCGACCTGCGCGGCCGCCCTCGCCTCTCGCTCCCCGCCGGGGCCAGTCGCCGCCCTCTGTGCCCCGAGGCCTGCGCGGAGGTCTTCGCTGCCGCGGGGCCCCCCCGCGGGCCTCCACGAGCGCCGCGAGGTCTCTCGGGGCGCCCTTCGGTCCGCGGCGAAGCTTGATCTGGGGGCGCCTCGAGGAGAGGGGGGCCGACTCCGACGCCGAGCGCGTCGCGCGGTGCATGGCCCTTCTTCGCGCGACGGGGCGCGGAGACCAGAGGCTGCTTTTCGGCGGGCTCTGCGAGCCTCTCCCGCTCTGGGCGCTTCCTGCGGTGGGCAGTCTCGCCCCATGTCCTGGACCGACCTTCCTGGCTTCCATCGTTTTCTCGAGGAGCTCCAGACGGGGGGCCCGGCTTCGTGAACCAGATGCTGATCAGGACCTGCCCCCCCCTCGCAAGGCGACCGTGCGTTCTCGGATCTGCGACCGCTGTTCGGCTTGGCCCCCCCCCGGGGTTTCGCAGGGTCTCCCTCGCTGGTCTCGCGGGCTCGGGCGCCGAGATCTTTGGCCCGAGGCAGGTGCGCGATCGTCTTGCTGCGTTCTTGGGGCGGGTCACACAGAGCGGCGGCGCGGCCCCGAGGCCCTCCTCGAGAAGGCCCCTTTTGCCGAAAGGTCCCAGAGAATGTCGAGTGGGAGTCGTGGTTCGCAGAGGTCGTCGAATGCTTCTCCAGGATCCGGCGTGCCACCGCCGGCCACCGCGGGCCGCCTGGCTCGCGTTGGCTTCGGAGCGGCACCCCCCGTCTTCGACGAACCCTCCTCCTGGTGCGCCAGACATTGTTCCAGGGATTTCTCCGCAGGGCTTCGACGCCGCCATCGCTGCATTCCTGGCCAAGGGAATCTCTTCCCGAGGATGTGGCGGGTTGATTTCCAGGACCGGGGACTCGACTCGCCCGATCTGCCTTTCAGATTATGCGAAAAAGCTGGTTTCGGTTGCTATCAGGAGAACGCTTCGGTACATCTGCCAGGTGCGCGCGGTAGATTGGCAGCGGAGTCCCCAGAAGGCAAGGCACTTGCAGCATTGCGGAGCTCGAAGGGAGGGTCCTGTCGCGGTTCGCCCAGCGCGGGTTCGCTCGAGCGGGCTTCGTGTTCTATGACATTCGCGCCGCCTTCCTCTCCAGGAGCTCATCCACTGGGTGCTTATGATGATGGGCGTTCCCCGAGGGCATCGTCGAGCCGTGAATGCCCTGCATCATCAGATATGGATTCAGGCTCCCTTTGGCGGGGGCGTTGAGGTAGGTTCTGGGCCGCCAGGGGCACTGAACTGGGCCGCTCGCTACGCGGCAGTGTGTTTGCCTTGGCCTTCAAAACCCGATCCTCGGGCTGCTCGGTTCCAGGCTCCCGAAGGGCCCCGCCGTTCCTGGGGCCTTCGTCGGCGACGTCGGATCGGCGGCGCCGATGTATGGGACGTTCTCGTCTGCAGCACCCCTGCGTTAGTTCTCGCCGCCAAGGCGGAGAGCTCGCTTCTGCGCGTAAAGGACACTCAAGATGACCTGCTTGACTGCCCCCCTCGGGCCGAGTTCGAGGCTCACTTGCATCTTCGCGGGCTGTCGTTCCAGTCTTGCATCCTCGGCTCTTGTGGCCAGTGCCTCGGTCTCTCCCTTGGGCTTGACGGCGACCAGTGCAGGCGGCTTGCGCCTAGCACGAAGCGCCTCTCTCGCGTTCGCCAGATTCGCTCTCTCGGGCCAGGGTCAACCCGTAGCCTGGCTCGACCCAGCGCCTTCGCTGTCTCGATCCTCCCGTGGGCCGGGCAGCTCTGCAGGCCCCGCTGCCGGGCGCTGCCCGGCTGAAGCTCGAGGCTTCGGCCCTCCAGACCCTGCGTGCTGCCCCCCCGTGATGTGATCTCGCCCGACCTCCTCGGCCCCCGTCGAGGCTCGTCGGCCGCGGAAGGTCTCCCCGTCGAGGCTCGTCGGCCGCGGTCTCTTTGTCCCGCTCGCTCTCCCCGTCGAGGCTCGTCGGCCGCGGAGGGGGGAAGTCGCGCCGCGCAGGCGCCGCCGCGCGGCGTCTTCCCCCCGCCGCCTCTCGTGCCAGGCGCCTCTCGGCGTCCGTGGCCGACGACGGTGACTGCATCGTCGCCCATCGCCCCAATGTTCCGAGGAGGAAAAGGTACCCATACCTCTACCCTCTCCTCGTTTTCCCCTTTTTGGGGGGCCTCCTGGGAGGCCCTCGTCGCCACCGCTGGATTCGCCCCGAAATCCTGGTCAGAACGCACCCCAGGAGAGGTCCGGGGAGTAGCGGTATCGGTACCTTTTGGCTTCCCCAAATGTTTGGTGTCGGGCCTCGGCTTTCCAGCATGCGTGCGCCGCGCCCACCAGGCTGGCCACTGGGGGTCTGCTTGTAACGACCCTGGCCCCCCCGAGGTCCCCGTCCACCTACGTATGGCTTTGCCTGCTTTCTGTTGCTGGCGGCGGTTGCAAGGTGCGCCATTTGCCGCGCGTTTCACTGTTGGCTGGCGGTTGACAGACCCTGTCGCCCAGGAGAAGGGCGAGGACGAAAAAAAAAGAGCCCTGGAGCGCACGGCGGCCAGGTCCGCGGGGCCCAAGAAGCTGCCGCTGCGGCCCTCGAGGCGGCCGAGGGCACCCATAGCTTCCGACACCCTCGGGGGGCGCCTCCGGAAGTACATTGCCGCGCACTGACAATGCCCTGCAGTGCCTTGCAGCTTCCTTAGTTCGCATCGCCCAGCACGCTGCTCCCTGCGTGCTGGCTTCCACCCTTCGCACGCTCGTGATGGTTTTGCTCAGGACGCCTCTCGGGCCCCATTCGGCCGCGCCCATTTTCTGGGCTTCCGAGGAGCGACAGACTTGATCATTCTATGAATTGTGATTTGATGTACCTCTCCCTCTGTCCGCTTCTTCCTCGTTGTTCCTCCGTCGTTTGCCTCTTGTCCCGGCCTTGCTCGTCGCTGCTCCGCTCCCTTCCTCCTTCCCCCCTCCCCAGCTGGTCCCCATGGCTGCTCTCCACGACCTGGCCTGCTCCTGCTACCGCTTCTGATTGGCATCAAGGGGCAGCCTGCGTGGGGAGAGGCTCTCGAGCGCCGCGCGTGCTCGGCTGGCTCGGCCGCTGCGCCGCTCGCCCGACATCGCCGCGCACATCCTTCGACACCATACTGATCTCCTCCTCCTCCTCCTCCTCCTCCTTCTCCCTCTTCTCCTCCTCCTCCCTCTCCTCCTCCTCCCTCTCCTCCTTCCTCTCCTCCCTTGGCGACGTGGGTGTGAGCTGCCAGGCTTGTCAGGGGGAGATGGCCGCGCTTCCGCCGCCCTCCAGAGAGGACCGCCGAGGCCTCTCTCGTCGGCTTGTCGTGCATCCCATCCGGCAACCCCCCACCGGCGGATTTCGCTTGCCCCCTGGGCGGGTTTTCTTCTCGTTCGCTCTCTTGTCCGCTCTCCTCTTTTGGCAGTGGCGCTCCTCCTCCTCCTCCTCCTTCTCCTCCTTCTCCTCCTTCTCCTTCTGCTCCTCCTCCTCCTCCTCCTCCTCCTCCTCCTCCTCCTCCTCCTCCTCCTGCTCCTCCTCGCGGTCGTTGTCGTCGTCGTCGTCCTCCTCCTCCTCGGCGTCGTCGCGGTGGACCTCATGTTCCCTTTATTGCTGGGCGGGCAGGAGAAGGTTGGGGATTTCTGCTTCCCAGGGAATGATCAATTGTGGGCTATATTGCGCAGTCGTAATCGTAGTCGTGGTTGTAGTCGTAATCGTAGTCGTAATCGTGGTCGGAGTCGTAATCGTCCTCGTCGTCGCAGCGGACACTCTGTTCCTCCTACTGTCGGGCGGGCTGCGTCTCGGGGGACACAAGAACTGCAGAAGCATACACTTTCTACGTTCTACGCGGTTTTTGTTTAATCCGCGCTGAGCCCCATTTTTGTACAGGTTGATCCTTATTACACGGGTTGACTGTGCTCCGACCCCATCTGGCTGCCCTCTTCCCAGACATCCGCCGATCTGATTTTTTCAATCCGCGGCCCCAGAGGTCTGGACCCCTTCCCCGGGGGTGGCGTTTCGCCCCGGGTCCACTTCTGATGGTCCCCAGGCCCGAGAACGGGCCCCAGAGGCCTGAATCCAGTGACAAAAACGCCGCATTGAAAAAATCGGACCCTCGGATCTCTGGGCTCGTCGGCCTGCCCACGCCGCCGCGCAGAAGGGCGGAGGACGGCCAAGGAGGGCGTCGTCATCCACTCGGGGGACAAAAGAACTGCACAACCATAAGCTTTCGACGTTCCGCGCGGGTTTCTTAGATCTGCGCCGTGCCCCCCTGACGGCGCTTCCGGCGACGCCCCTGGCGCGCCCCGCGCGCCAGGGAGGGGGGCCCAGCGCAGAGCCAAGAAATCCGCGCGGAACGTCGCAAGTTTGTGTTCCTGCAGTTTGCCCCTCCTCTCCCCCAGGCCCCTCACCCTCGCTGACCCCCGCCCCCCGCGAAGCGGCGCCCGATCCGTCTCCCACTCCGGCACCTTCGAGGCGCCCAGCGGGAGCAAGGAGCACCAGAAGAACCTGCGGAACTACCGGCCTGGGGACCCGTGGTGGGAGGAGCGCGTCGCCCGGGAGCGCCGCAAGTGGCACCCGCCCGCGAGCTCGGGCGTGGCGCAATGGAGGGGCGATGACTTCAGGCCCTCGCCCTCTCCTCCTCCTCCTCCTCCTCCTCCTCCTCCTTCTCCTCTTCCTGCTCCTCCTCCTCCTCCGCATCCTCCTCCTCCCTCCTCCTCCTCCCTACCCTCCTCCTCCTCCTCCTCCTCCTCCTCCTCCTCCTCCTCCTCCTCCTCCTCCTCCTCCTCCTCCTCCTCCCCCTCCTCCCCCTCCTCCTCTAGCCTCCTCCTCCTTCTCCTCCTCCTCCTCCTCCTCAAACCTCCTGCTCCTCCAGCCCCCTTAGAGGCGTGAAGAAAACACGACGGGCAGCTTTCTAGATGTTCGGCTTCTGGGGGCCCTTACCAGGCCTCGGAGCCGTCGCGGAGCGACTCGGGGTCAAGAACCGGCCCCGGGGAATGGGGCGAGACCTCTGAGAGTCGACGTGATGGAAAAATCACTGCGTCGGGGGTCTGGGAATGGGGGGGGAAAGGTGCACCTGTCGTGCCCCAGAGGAGCCCCCAAAGGGGCCCCCAAAGGGGCACGACAGGTGCACGTGCCTTCGCCCCCCCAATTCCTCTGAGATCCGACGCAGCGAGAAGATCTTGGCATCTTTCGGACGTGTGCATTTTTCTTTCGGCGAGGACCATCGAGGAGCATCCTTGATCATTTGGCGAAAAAAACACGCACGAAACCGAAAAAAGCGCAGGGAATGGACGTCCAAGCGATGCCCAGAGATAGCAACATCGCAAAAAGTCGCGACCGCAGTCCTCGACCTCATCTTTCCGTGCCAGCTCTCGAGCCGGACCTATCTGCGAGAGCGCCAGGGCTCGGAGCCGGGCGAAAACGCCCGGCTCGAAAGCATTGAGACGGTCGAGTCTCAGGATTATCTTCAGGCCTCGCAGATGGGGTCGGAGTAGATGGGGTCGGGGGATCGCGCCGCATCGCCGATGCATCGGCGATGCTGCTCGATGTGTAGCCCGATCTTCTCTACGCGAACGTCGCCGCTGCATCGCCGACGTCGCCGCTGCATCGCCGACGTCGCCGATGCATCGCCGATGCATCCGTGACGCATCGACGATGCGGCGCGATCTCCGACCCCATCTACAGTCAACCCGTAAGGAGGAACAATTTTCCTAGGTTGCCTTTGCATCTTTGCCCCTTCGGCCCATCACTGGCCGCTTTCGCTGGCCGCGCCCCGGACATTTCCGTCCAAGGCCCTTGCATCCGACTTGCGCGTCCTTATCATACGGGCTGACTGTGCGATGACTGACAGAGGGAAAGAGGGCGAAGGAAGGTGCACCTTTCACACCTGTTCCGCCTGTTTTAGCAGAAGGGCGAGGAAAGACAAAGACACCTTTCGAGCACCATCGGGGCCCCCAAAGGGGGGCCGTTCTGAGCCCCGTTTGGACCCCTTCGGGTCCCCCCCCTCCATACGGTGGGGGCGTTGGTTCAGGGCTGTGCCCGGGAGGCCTCAGGCCCTGGGGGCTTCCCTCTCTGATGAGGGCGGCGGCGATATCCACGGCCAGGCCTCACTTGATGCTCCACCTGCTTCCAGACCCTGGATTCCTTACCCGATGGCTCCTCATCTCCTCGGGGGACAAGAACTGCAGAAACATAGACTTCCTACGTTCTGCGCGGTGTTTGTTTAATCCGCGCTGAGCCCCCATTTCTGTACAGGTTGATCCTTTTTACACGGGTTGACTGTGCTCCGACCCCATCTGGGAGCACTCTTCCCAGACATCCGCCGATCTGTTTTTTTCAATCCGCGGCCCCAGAGGTCTGGACCCCTTCCCCGGGGGTGGCATTTCGCCCCGGATCCGCTTCTGAGGGTCCCCAGGCCCGAGAACGGGCCCCAGAGGCTTGAATCCAGTGACACAAACGCCGGATTGAAAAAATCCGACCCTCGGATCTCTGGGCTCGTCGGCCTGCCCACGCCGTCGCGCAGAAGGGCGGAGGACGGCCAAGGAGGGCGTCGTCGTCGCTGTCGTCGTCGCGTCGCCGCCGCCGCCGCCGCCGCCGCCGCCGTCGTCGTCGTCGTCGTCGTCGTCGTCGTCGTCGTCGTCGTCGTCGTCGTCGTCGTCGCGTCGTCCCCATGGAGCCACGCCCCGACGAGCGCAGCGGCGCCGCACGCAGCCGGGCCGCCCTCGCAGCCGCCCGCGGCGCAGGGGCGCGGCCGCGCGGGCAGCCTCCCGCGGGCGCCGCGGCGCAGCCCTCGCGGACGCCCGCGGCGGAGAGTCCGCCGCGCCTGGCGGGCGTGGCCTGCCCGACGGCTGGGAGGCCGCGCGCGACCAGACCGAGCGGCTCTATTAGCCGAAAGGCTTTCGCGCCAGTCCGCCTCCTCCTCCTCCTCCTCCTCCTTCTCCTCCTCCTCCTTCTCTCCTCCTCCTCCTCTCTCCTCCTCCTCCGCCCCCTACTCCGCCCCCTCCTCCTCCTCCTCCTCCTCCTCCTCCTCCTTCCTCCTCCTCCTCCTCCTCCTCCTCCTCCTACTCCTACTCCTATCCTTATTCCTTATTAGAATATACTCCTACTCCCCCCTCAGGCCGGCCATTAGGGGCCGCATCCGGGTGGTCCCATCCTAACCTGTAAAAAACAATACAAAATCAACATTTTTCTTATTTTTTCCTCTCGACATGGACGTCCTGTCGTCCACGGCGATAATCCATTGCAAAAAATACCACAAAGAGCACACGCGCGCGTTCATGTCAGAATCCTACCGAACACCGTGTGTTTGCAAGCATTTCAACATAAAAACATCAAAAACCCAATGCTTTTTCACAAAAATTGTACAAATTTCCCGCCCGGGCTCTCTTGCTGAAATCATAGGAAAACCATAGGAATCTTAAGAATTCTGTCAAATCCAGCGATTTCACGTCATCGCGCGGTGCACTCGCGATGCTCTGTCATGCACCCAGGCCGCGAATCCTGTGCAAAAAATACCACAAAGAGCACACTCGCGCGTTCATGTCAGAATCCTACCGAACACCGTGTGTTTGCAAGCATTTCAACATAAAAACATCAAAAACCCAATGCTTTTTCACAAAAATGCTTTGGGGTGTCCTGTCAGACCGTCGGGCTTCCTCCGGCCACCTCTGGCTTCCTGCGGTGTACCGGGCCATTCTCGACTCGTCTGGCAATGCGTGCGCGGCATTCAACACGCGCTCGCCAGTTCCCGTCGGCAACCGCCATCGCGGCCGCATCAGCTGTACCAAACCGGCTGGCCGGTGTGACTTCGGCCCCCAGTTGTGCCAGCTTTGCTTCTTATGTTGTGGGAGGGCGGGTGGGACTGGGCATGCCATGCTTGACTCGCTCGAGCTGGCTAGCTTGACTCCTACTCCTACTCCTACTCCTACTCCTACTCCTACTCCGCCTCCGCCTCCTCCGCCTCCTCCTCCTCCTCCTCCTCCACCTCCTCCTCCTCCTCCTCGCCTCCTCCTCCTCCTCCTCCTCCTCCTCTCCCTCCTCTCTCCTCCTCCTCCTACGCCTCCTGCTCCTCCTCCGCCTCCTCCTCCTCCTCCTCCTCCTCCTCCTCCTCCTCCCTCCTCCTGCTCCTCCTCCGCCTCCTCTCCTCCTCCGCGCCTCCTCCTCCGCCTCCTCCTCCTGCTCCTCCTCCTGCCCTCCTCATCTCCTCCTCCTCGTCCTCCTCCTCCTCCTCCTCCTCCTCCTCCTCCGCCTCCTCCGCCTCCTCCTCCGCCTCCTTCTTCTTCTTCTCCTCCTCTCCTCCTCCTCCTCCTCCTACTCCTCAGTCTCATCCTCCTCCTCCTCCGCCTCCTCCTCCGCTCCTCCTCCTCCTCCTTCTCCCTCCTTCTCTTCCTCCTTCCCCGTCCTCCTCCTCCTCCTCCTCCTCCTCATTTTCCTCCTCCTCTTCCTCCTCCTCCTCCTCCTCCTCGTCCTCCTCTTCCTCATTCTCCCCCGAGGAGGCCCCAGAGCACCCCGAGACCTGGGCGCTGCAGTTTTTCTCGGCTCGAGAAGTGGCGCAGAGAGATGGGGTCCAGGGCTCTGGTCATGATCTCTCGCGACTTTGCAATCTGCGGCGTCGGATCTCAAGGATTGCACTACATATCTTCTCCTCTTTCAAAAGGAATTAAGATCCACAACCCCCCCCGAGGCCAGGATTTTCGGCCCCCTGGGGATGTAATTTGACATGTGATTCTGCCCCATCGCACATCATAAGTATGAGTGCCTACTACCTTAGCCAAACTGGCATCGCCTCCACCCCCCACCATCCTGCGCCAAGAGCACTACGCGCGCACACCGGTTGATCAAAAGTCATCAGTTTTCAGGATCCCTCGCCAAACATGGAACGACAAACAGACGCGCGCGTCGTCGCCCGCGCATGCCGAAATCTTTCAACAACAACCCTCAGCGCCGTAAGGATTCGAAATCGAGTGTCCCGCAACAATGTAAAAACCTGTCCAACAAAAGTTCGCGCGCTCTTACAATTTCGTAAGAAAACCATTGTTGCTTTTTCGTCAAGTGCGACCAAAAGGGTCTATCGAGCGCGCATGTCGAAATCATTCGGGCGCCCTTGCGCGCGTGCTGGAGGGGGGGCGCGGCCCCTGTCAAATAAAGCCATGCGGGCCACTCGCGCGCGTCGGCCGCGCGCGCGCATCGAACCTCCATCGCCGGCCATCGGCGTGATCAGCATCGGCGCCTTCGTTGTCCTCGCCGTCGTCATCGTCATTATTGCCACCATCGTCGCCAATATCACCATCGTGTCCACCCTTGTCGATGCCGCCATGACCTCGCGCGTCGGGGCGCGGCCTGCGAGACGCGCCTGGAAGCCCCCAGCGGTCACCACCATCGCGGACGCGCCGGTCGTCGTCACCGTCGTCACCATCATCGCAAGTAGCATCATCGTGTCTACTGTTGTAGACGTCTCTTCATGATACCGCGCCCGCCCGAGTCACCGACTCTCGCTGAAGTGCCCGCGCGTCAGCGCGGCCTGTGTCGCCGTGAAGTTCCTGGCGGTCAGCGCCACGTTGGCCGCGTCGGTCACGCCAGACTAGCTGACCGCTGTGCGCGCGAGCCTGCGCGCGTTAGCGCGGCCGCAGCGATGCGCCAGGCAGGCATCGCAATTGCCGCCTCATTGGTTTTGCAAGAAGCTGCGGGTGGGTGGGTGGGGAGTCTGCGCGAGCGGTGGAGTTGACAACTCACTACGGACAAGGATCAATTCCGCCGCGTATCTTGCACGACATAGACTGTGCCTAGCATAAATGTCTTCACAGATCTGGTGCAACAGAACTTGTACAACAGATATTGCACAACATAGATGCATCACTCTGTCTAAACAGACATATATATACATATATATATATATGTATATATATATATATATATACATATATACAGACTGCACCACCTAATTTGAACACCAGATAGGTCGCACCACATACATTGCACAACATTGATCGCACCACGTAGATTGCCAAACCTTGATGGCACCACACAATTTGCAACACATCGAATGCTTCACGTGTGTTGCGCAACATAAGTTGCACCGCGTCGGTTCTCCTTTCTCACAACGAATTCGGATAAGATCCCCCCTCTGGGATTACCCCCCGCCCCAGGGATGTGCAATTTGCATGCGATTCTGTCCGGTCGCTCGTCCTAAATATGAAGCCGTACCATGCCAGCCCAGCCGCTGTCGACTGCTCCTTCGCCACCCTCTGCAAAAACATGATGCGCTCACCCGATCACCACACATCTTCACCTCTCAAGAATCCCTGGCAACACGTGGGACGAAATGCACGCGCGCGCGTCGCCGCGCGCGCGTGCCGAAGTCCGTCAAAAACATGTGGATTCGCAGGGATTTTGAAATTGAGTGCCCCGAAAGCATGTAAACACACATGGTTGTGTAGAATTGCTGTCCCCAAAAATGTCTGCGCGCGCTCTTGCGAATTCGGAGGAGAAAAAAAAAACGAACAGGTTTTTGACATTTCGTCCATTGCGACGAATCGGGCCTCTCGCGCATGCCGGAATCCTTCCGAAACCTTCGTCGCCGACGCGAGAACACCGTCATCGGCGCGATCAGCATCGGCACCGAGGCCATCGCCATCATCGTCACCATCATCGCAGATAACAGCATCGCGTCTACTGTTGTAGGCGTGCCCATGATAGCGCGCCCGCCAGAGTCACCGACTCTCGCTGAAGTGCCCGCGCGCCAGCGCGGCGTGTGAGACGCGCCTGGAAGCCCCCAGCGGTCACCGCTATCGCGGCCGAGACGGTCGTCGCCATCGTCGTCACCATCACCGCAAGTAGCATCATCGTGTCTACTATTGTAGACGTCTCCATGATACCGCGCCCGCCCGAGTCACCGACTCTCGCTGAAGTGCCCGCGCGTCAGCGAGGCCTGTGGGGCGCGCCGGGAATTCCCCAGCGGTCAGCGCCACCGCGGCCGCGTCGGTTTCGCCGCACTAGTTGGCCGCTGTGCGCGCGAGCTTGCGCGCGCTGGCGCGGCCGCAACGATGCACCAGTCACCGCCAGGGAAGCATCGCAGTTGCCGCTTCGTGGGTTTTGCAAGCCAAATTGCGGGTGGATGTGCGGGGAGACTGCGCGAGCAGTGGCTTTGAGAATTTACTGTGAATGAAAAGTCACAGTTGCACCGCGTCTCTTGCACCACATTGATCACTCTACATACATGGCACAACATAAAGTGCACCACAGAGATAGCACCGCAGAGAGGTTGTTTCACACAGACTGCACCACATGGACCGCGCCGCACTCCTCGCGCAAGACACATTGCGCAACGTAAATTGCGTAGCGTTCCCTAAACACTGCTTGCACTTGGGGGCTCTTGTTTCTGTTCTAGGGAGTCGGAGGAGGAAGAAGAGGAGGAGGCGGAGGAGGAGGAGGAGGAGGCTCCTCTTCCCTTCTGTTCTGGGGAACTGGCCCGTGTCTTCGGTCTTGCGGTTGCTTGGCCGCCGTCGCCGCCCCGTCGCCGCTTCGTGGCCGCCCGTCGTCTGGGCCTGGCGGTCGGCCTGGCGGCCGCGACCGCCGTCGCCGCCCCTTGCCGCTTCGTCGCCACAGCAAGGATTGCACCAAGCATGTTCCCTTTTCTACAAAAGGAAATTCTACATATCCCTCCTCCTGCTCCTCCTCCTCCTCCTCCTGTTCCTCCTCCTCCTCCTTTTCGTCCTCCTCCTGCTCCTGTTCCTCACCTGCAAAGGATTGCACCGCGCACCGCCCCCCCGAAACGGGGATTATCGCCCACCCGTTGGGAACGTGCAATTTACATGTGTTTAAACCAGACCGTCCTAGCTGGACCGCATACCGTCCTAGCTGGACCGGCATATCCCCCCGAAACCATCCAGCGCAAAAAGCACTACGCCCGCATAGCCGTTGATCAAGAATTTTTGCAACATATGGGACGACAAACAGGCGCGCGTCGTCGCGCGTGCATGCCGGAATCTCTCAAAAACCAGAGCTTCCGTGAGGATTTCAAAATCGAGTTGCGTTTCTGCGAATCCTTTAGACAACAACGCGCTTTTACAAATTTAAAACGAAAAAAAACAAACACATGTTCATCAAATGCGACCATCCGGGCCTCTCGCGCGCGAGTGTCGCAATCATTCGGACGCTCTTGCGCGCGTGCTAGGGGGGGCGAAGGGGCGGGGGGGGGGGCGCGATCCTATCGTCGTCATCGGCGTGATCAGCATCGGCGCCGTCATCAACCTCGCCGTCGTCGTCTTCATCGTCACCATCGTCGCCACTAGCATTAGCATGTCCACCGTCACCGGCGTCGCCATGACACCACGCCCGCCCGAGTCACCGACTCGCGCTGACTTGCGCTCGCGTCAGCGCGGCCTGTGAGACGCCATGTCGAGTCTCCGGCGGTCAGCGTCGCCGCGGACGCGTCGGTCGCGCCCGACTAGCTGGCCGCTCTACGCGCGAGCCTGCGCGCTAGCGTAGCCGCAGCGAGGGAGAGGGGGGGAGGCGCAATCCACGTCGAAGGCCGCGCGCGCATGTCGAACCCCTTCAAAAACCTCCATCGCCGACGCGAGGGCGCCGTCATCGTCATCGGCGGGCGCGATCAGCGTCGGCGCCGTCATTGGCCATGCCGTCGCCATCGCCACCTGCGTCGCCATCACCACTCATCATCGCGTCGACCGTTGTCGGCGTCGACATGCTGCCGCGCCCGCCCAAGTCACCGACTCGCATGGAAGTGCCAGCTAGGAAGTGCCGGGCAGTCATCGCCGCCGCGGCCTCGTCGGTCGCGCCAGGCTAGCTGGCCGGCGCGCGCGCGAGCGCGCGCGGGCTAGCGAGGCCGCGGAGATGCGCCGGCCAACGCCAAGCACCCATCGCAAGCGCCGCCGCATGGGCCTTGCAAACCGCGTTGCGGGTGGGCGGGTGGGATATGTGCAAGAGCGTCGGACTTGTCAGCGCGTTTGTAAAAATCAAATGCACCGATCCCCTCTGCAACAGCAGCAGGATCTACCGCCCCCCCCCTCCCCCCAGAAATAACGAGGAGGCTTTCTGCGTCGGAGCGCGCGTGCAGTTCGGCCCCGTCGCCCGTCCCGAGCGCGACCCTCGTCGCCGCCCTCTCGCCCTTTCCAGAGCGCTGCGCGCGCGAGCCCCTCGCGTCGCGGCCAATACATCCCCAGTTGTCGCAGCGCGGGGGAACGATTGACTAAATCGCCCCCCCCCCCCCCCCGCCGGACCCGCCAAAATGATTGGGCGGGGCGGACTGATAGAATGCAGCCGCCGGAACCTGTCTTTTCAATCGCCCGATCGCCCGCCCCCCCCCCCGGCGTTCGCTTTTGCCCTTTTGGGGGAACTGATTTTTTATTCGTCCTCTTTCGCTCGCCGCTAGATCGCCCGCGGCCGCGGGGGGGGGGTTGCGGGGGGGGGCGGGGCAATTAGGGAGTAGTTGAGGGAAGGGTTTTTCGAAGAGGCGCTTGATCACCCTCGCCCTTGCGGACGGCCGCCGGTCGCCCTTGCGGGCGGCCGCGGCGATTGGGGGGTAAGGGATGAGGAGGAGGAGGAGGAGGAGGAGGAGGAGGAGGAGGAGGAGGAGGAGGAGGAGGAGGAGGAGGAGGGGGGAGGACAAGCTAGGTGCGCTCGCGTCGTATATGACAGCCCCCCCCCCTCCCACCCCTTGCCAAGGCGTAGATCCCCTCTCTACTCGCGCAGTCGGATGTCGAGCAGGGCAATGATCCCGAAAGGGTACGCGATGCGTTGTAGAGCACGGCATGGCATGGCGTTGAAGAGCACCGCAAAGCGTAGTATGTCACAGCATGGCGCGGCGTGGCGCATTGAAGAATTGCATCGCGAATCTCTGCAACGCAAAGCGTGGCATCGCACAGCGGCCCCGAACATAACATTGCATTGCATGGCGTTGAATATCAAAGCGTAGCATGGCAGAGCACGACGCGGCACGTAAGCACTCCTCCTCCTTCCTCCTCCTCCTCCTCCCCCCCCCCTCCTCCCCCTCCTCCTCCTCTTAATTATGATTCCTCCCCCTCAATTGCGAAGGCGTCCGAGCGGGCGCCGCCGCGTGGATCATTATCTCCACGTCCTGCCTGCGCTCTCCTTGCCGCGCGCGCGTTCGTCGTCTCCCTGGGTGCCGCCGCGGGGAGCGAGGGGCGCGTCGAACGAGCAAGGGCCGCCCTCGCCCTTGCGGACGGGGGGGGGGGGGGGGGGGGGCGAACAGGAGGAGAACGAGGGGGAGGAAGCGAAGAAAAAAGGATGAGGAGGAGGACGAGGGGGAGAAGGACGAGGAGGAGGAGAGGAGAAGGAGGAAAAGGAGGAGGAGGACGAGGAGGAGGAGGAGGAGGAGGAGGAGGAGGGCGAGGAGGTGGCGGAGGAGGAGGAGGAGGACGAGCTCGCCCTGCAAAATCACCCCGCCCATCCCCCTGCCCCCCGCGCCCTGGATCGCCACCCCATGCCCCCCCCCCACCCTTGGCCTTCCAGGCAACCCGGAATCGTCAGCCCCCCGTCTGCCTGCCCTGCCCCCCCCCCGCTATTGCGGGGGCGAGGGGGCCCGCGAAACAATTTGTTTAATCGTCCGCCCCAGAAAGTTTTTCTAAAAATCGTTCCCTTCATTAATCCCCCGCGGAAAACTGGGCGGAGCGCGCGCGCGCGTCGTCGAAATCGCGCGCAATCGTGCAATGGCCTCGAAGATCGATGGCCCCGAAATCGCATGAAAAATGGTCTCGCGACCTGAATGTTCAAAAACGCGCGCGCGCGTCTGAAGCCTTTCTACGTTTTCAACATTCAAATTCACGCGCTACCGAACGTGCCTCTCGCGCGCGCACGTTGAAATCGCACGGGCGCCCCGCCGCGCGCGCCGTCGCGGGGGTCCCCGGCGGAAGACGTGGCGAAGTTCACGCGCGCTCGTCATCGCGCGCGCGCGCCAGCATCTATCGGGGACCATGGGTTTCGCGGCGGCGTCAATATCGAGCGCCCCGAAAGCATATAGAAATGCGCGCGATCTTGCCGCGCTTGTTTTCAAGAGTTCTGCGCGCTTTCTCGCTAATTTCCAACAGGCCCATGCCCTCTTCGACGCGCCCGTCGAATTCGACAGCGGGCCTCTCGCGCCGCGCATCAATCGAAACCATTCAAGTTTCCCTGCGCGTGCGCCGGAGGGGGGCTGGCGATCCCCGTCGAGTAATTCCACGCGGGCCACTCGCGCGCGTCGGCCGCGCGCGCGTCGAACACTTTCCAAAACCTTCATCGCCGACGCGAGGGCGCCGTCGCTGTCGTCGGCGCGATCAGCATCGGCGCCTCCACTGGCCTTGCCATCGCTCGCCACCGTCGCCACCCCCGGCGCTATTATCATCATTGCGGCTACCGCTGTCGACGCCGCTATGATGCAGCGCCCGCCCGAGTCACTGACTCGCGCGCAAGCGCCCGCTGGGAAGTGCCCAGCAGCCAGCGCCGCCGCGGCCGCGTCGGTCGCGCCGCACTAGCTGGCCGTCGGCGCGCGAGCATGCGCGGGCCAGCGCGGCAGCAGAGATGCACCAGCCAACGCCAAGCGCCCGTCGCAATCGCCGCCGCATGGGCTTTGCAAACCATGTCGCGGGTGGGCGGGTGGGGCGTTGCAGAGCATGGAACTTGTCAATTCGTTGTTGTGAATTTCAAACGCGCCGCGTAGTTTCCATCTGAATCAGCATTTGCATCTGCCCCTCCCCCCCCCCCCCGGAAATCACGAGCAGGTGTTCTGCGTCGGAAAGCGCGGATAATTCTGCCCCATCGCCCATCCTGAGCACGAGTTCGTGTTATCTTGGCAGTCCTTTCTCGCCCCCAGACTACCTGGGCGCGCGGGCTAGCGCGGCCGCGAAGATGCACCGGCCAACGCACCGCGCCCTTCGCAATCGCCGCCGCGCGGGCTTTGCAGACCAACTCTTGGGCGGGCAAGCGGGCGGGTTGCCCGGGCACCGGCGTTCGCGACCCCGGGGGTCTCAAATTAATTGCGCCGCGTAGATTGCCCCAAGTAGGCCGCGCAACGCACATTGCTTTGCGCAGATCGCACCACGGCGCAAATTGCACGACGTCGCCCGCGCAACACATTGCTAGGAACGCGGCGCATGGGGCCGTGCTGGCTAGCGTTGATTTACATTCCTGTCGCTGCACAGAGGTGTTTGGGTCCCCCCCGTGGGGCCCCATGCAATTTCCATGATCCTGCTGCGCGCGCGATTATCAGAAATCCAAAGTTTTCGAGGGCCCCGCGCAGCAAATGGGAGGACGCGCGCACGCTCGCGTCGTCGCGCGCGCATGCCCGCACCCTTCGAAGACCTTGGATGTTGGCGGATTTCTATATCCAGTTTCCCAGAAAGCATGACAAGCACGCGGCTTTGCAAAATGGCCATCCACAGAGGCTCACGCGCGTGTCCTTGCGAATTCCCGCGAAAGCCATAGGTTTCCAACAGTCCCATCGAATTCGACCAAACGGGCCCCAGCGCGCGCGCGTCGAAATTATTCGAGCGCCACTGCGCGCGCGCGGGGGGGCGGGAGCACGATCCCTTTTAAACCGTGCCACGCGGGCCACTCGCGCCCGCCGCACCTTCATCGCCGACGCGCGAACGCCATCATCGTCATCCGCCCGCCCTGGGGACTTGCAGTTTACATGGGATTATGCCCGATCGATCGTTTCAAACATGAATCCAAGCCGCTCCAGCCCAGCCAGCGTCACCCCCCCCACCCCCATTGCACCACCCCCTGGAAAAGCCACTTCTGCGCGCGTCCTCGCACATCACGACTCATCATTTGTTTATACAGCCTCAGGGAAAAAAAAGAAGAGGATCAACAAACAAACAACGACAAACATATGACGAAGTGCGCGCGCTTCGTCGCGCGCGCGTGCCGGAATCGTAAACAGGTTCATCAAATGCGACCAGGCCGGCTTCTCGCGCACGCATGTCGAAAGCGCTCGAACGCACTTGTGCGCGCGTTGGGGAGGGGGGGGGCGCTATCCCTGTCAAATAGTCTTATGCTGGTGAGAATTTTAGCGTGGGGATAATATAGAGTTCGGAGTCCTGGGAGGGTAATGAACTTGTCCAGAATATATCGACGTTGGGATGTCTTGATGGGTCTTGAATGACCTCCGAACTTTGAGCGCCTCGCTCGGAACATCCTTGCAAAACTATCGCGCTCGCAACACTCCTTTTTGCAAAGCCAAGCGGTGTGCTTGAGACATCCTCGAAGAGCTGCTGGTCGCAAGTTCCGCGAATCTCCGAAAATTTGCGTTTTGTTTGATACATCCTCACGAAGTTTATATCATGGACTATTCATTGAGCTACGCGCGATGTGAATCTCAGGGCGGGGATGCGAACTTTGGCAGTGATTTTGTAGCTCGCCCAAAGTTCGCCCCCCGCGCCTCTTGTGGCACTTTGAACGCGCACGCGCCCCGTAGATAATCGCATCGACGGGGGGGGTCGCCTCCATCATCCGCGGCATGCGGTTAACACCGCGCGGGCCGCTCGCGCCCGTCGAAGGCCCTCGCGCGCCAGCGCGGCCGCAGCGACGCACCGGCCAACGCCGAGCAGTCATCGCAATCGCCGCCGCGTGGGTTTGCAGATCCAGTTTGTGGTCGCGGGCGGGATGATTGCGCGAGCTATGGGGCTGACAACTTCAAGTTCGGCAGGGTGATTTTCACCGCGCAGATTGCTTTGTTTTAAGAATTCGGAGCTATAGCGCCCCCACCCCCCGGGATTATCCGCCCGCCTTGGGGATACCCAGTTTACATGCGATTTGGCCCAATCGTTCGTTCTAAGCATGAATCCATACCAGCCAAACCCAGCAGGTGTCGACCCCTTCCGCCATCCTCTTGAATGAAACACTACGTTCGCACACCTGCGTATCAAAAGTTGCAAGTGCTCATACATCTTTTTGCAACGCAGAATTACACGAAGTGCGCACGCGCGCGTCGTCGCGCGCGCATGTTGGAGTCGTTCAAAAACTTGAACTTTCGCATGGATTTCGAAATCGTGTGGCCCGCAAACATATAAGCACACATGATGTTTGCACAGTCCGTGTTCCAAACAATGTCTGCGCGTTTTTCTTAATGTTTAAGAAACGTGTCCATCAAATGCGACCAAACGGGCCTTTCGTTCGCGCATGTCGAAATCATTCGGATGCCCGTGCACGCGTGCTGGGAGGGGCACGCTTCCTGTCAAATAATAGCATGCGGGCCACTTGCGCGCGTCGGCCGCGCGAGCGTGTCGAAATCCTTCCAACAAGTCGCCACTGACGCGTGAGCACCATCGTCGTCACCTGTGCGACCAGCATCGGCGCCGTCATTTGTCTTGCCGTCGTCATCGCCTTCGTCGTCATTCGCATCGGTGCAATCCTATTCGTGTCAGCCTATGTCGACGTCGCCATGATACAGCGACCGCCCGATTCACCGAGTCGCATTGAAGTGCCCGCGCGTCAGCGCTGCCTGTGAGACGGTTTTTTTTTGCAATCTTGGTTTTTTTTTTTTTTTGCAATCCTTGGGTTTTTTTTTGTTTTTTTTTGCAATCCTTCGGTTTTTTTTTTGCAATCCTTCGGTTTTTTTGCAATCCTTCGTGAAAGTCCCCAGCTGTCAGCGCCACCGCGGTCGCGCCGGTCGCGCCAGACACGCTGGCCGCCCTGCGCGCGAGCCTGCGCGCGTTCGCGTGGCCGCGGCGATACATGGCCAGGCAACCTCCTCCTCCTCCTCCTCCTCCTCCTCCTCCTCCTCGTCCTCCTCCTCCTCCTCGTCCTCCGGCCTCCCCCATCGCAGCTCGCCACCGTGGGGACATTCCGCAGCGTCCCGTGGGCCTCCCGGTGGGTGCCGCGCTCGGTGCCGTGCCTCGGGGGCAAACATCACAATTGCCGCCTCATGGGTTTTGCAGACCAACTTGCGAGTGGGCGGGCGGGTGGGATGATTGCGACAGCGGTGCGGTCGACAACTCATTGCGAACAGAAGCGGATTGCACCAGATAGGTTGCTCCACGTTTACTGCGCAACGTAGATTGCTAGTAACACATTGTTTGTGACCCCCGCTGGCTAAGATTTGCAGGAAGGATCGTGGCCTTGGGGGCGCGGAAATATTGTTTTTTGGCAGGATCCTGGCCTCGGTTGAGGGGGGCGATGAACGCAGAAGGTCTGCATCGACTTCGACAGGGAGGGGGTCCTTGCATGGCATCCTGCCGCGCCTCCACGTGCCAAAGGGGCACGGTGGCGGATTTCAACCGGGCCCAGGGGAAGAGCCAGTGGGAGCGCCCCCCCCTGGCGGAGAGCTGCTCGCCACCGCCCCCGCGCCCCCCGTCGCCGCCGCATGCGCCGCCCGGCTGGACGACGCACAAGTATCCGAACGGCGAAATCTGGTGGGCTTGTTTCCACCGCCACCACCACAAGCAGGAGGGGGAGGGGGTCCTCCTCCTCCTCCTCCTCCTCCTCCTCCTCCTCCTCCTCCTCCTCCTTCACCTCCTCCTCCACCTCCTCCCCCCCCTCCAACTCATGGTGGCGGTGGTGGACAGCAGGCCCATCACAACATCTACTACCACAACGGCGAGACAGGCGAGTATCGGTGGCAGTTGCCATCACTGGCAGCTGGCCCGGCACCCGGGGAGGTTCCCACACCCTTCGGGAGGCCCTTCGGGAGAGCGCCGAAGTAGGGCGCAGGACATGCTTCCCTGCGCGGCGGGTGCTGGGAAGGGGGAGGGGGCAGCAGAGCGGAACGAGGAGGAGTCGGAGAGTGTGGACCGGAGCCAGGGGACGGGGAGGTGTACATGATCGGGCGGTGGACGGAGCGGATGCGGCTGTGAGGTAGCGAGTTTCTTCCAGGCATGGGTTTGCTTGTACAGTCGCAGCCATGTGCATCACGCCGATGCTCGACTTGGCCCATGGCGACGAGTATGACGCCATGGGAAACAGAAAGCAGCTGTCGGCGTCGACGGAGTGCCATCGTAGGCCCTGGTCGCGTGTTGGTCGCGGGTCTCAGCGTCTCTTGCCCAACGATGTGTGGCACAATTAGCCCATTTCGTTGTTACGGACGCCGTACGCGGCCCATTTATATAAGCGGCTGCTTGCACCACAGGGGATGCACACATGACGTCATAGTCTGCGCTCGCCTTGGACTCGGTCATGTTCCTCCCTGTCCCTCTCCTCCGCTCCTCCTTGTGTCGCCGATTCGTTTCCAGACGAGCTCCCAGTGGTTGCGATCTCTCGCCAGGTGCATGTGGTAGTGACAACCGTGCGGAAGATATTAGTCGGCAGAATATTAGCCACACCTGCAAGTCAGTCTTTATCTGTTGAATGGCGCTTGCTCATCGCAGCCTCCGTAGCCAATGTATATGCCACGCTTATGAGAGAGCATGCTTCATCTCATACCTAGCTTCTCTCAAACCAGCTGCTCAGAAGGCGCGAGGGCCTCTGAGAAGTTCCGCCGCCTTTGGGAAAGCCTTCTCCTTCTCGATTGCCCCCCGTGTTCGCCGCCGAAACGTGTCCAGTGGGGACTGAGGCGGAGGACATGGGACTGGGGAGGGCGAAGAGCGAGGGGAGCAGCAACGAGGGGGACCAGGAGCGGGCGAACGAGGGAGGAGGCACAGGGAAGGACGGGGACGGGGAAAGGCGAGGGAGGGAGGGGGACGGGAAAGAGGGACGGGGAAGGGGCACAGGGAAGGGGGACGGGGAAGGGCGAGGGGGCAATGTGGGGGGCGCCTGGAGCAGCTGGCAGCACGAGCGTCTGCGCGCAGGGGTTGAGAGCTAGGATGACAGAGGGCTGTGAGAGAGACCAACCGGCACCCCCAACAGCAAGAGGAGGTAAACGCATGGGCACCAGGCCGCACTGGTCCTCCGTCCACATTGCGATCGTTTTCTCGCCGCCGTTTCCCGTGAGGCCTGAGGCGTGCTCCGGTGGGGTGCAAGACCGTGCTTCGGACCGACATCTTGCCTCACCCTCCACACCTACCAGGCAGCACTGGTCGATAACTATAGGGGAACAAAAAGTGGCATAAACATAAAAACTCGGAGGTCCGCGCGGATTTCTCGGATCGGCGCTGGGGCCCCCCGGCGGCGTCTCCGGCGCCGCCCCTGGCGCGCTCCGCGCGCCAGGGATAGGGGTCCAGCGCCGATCCGAGAAATCCGCGCGGACCTCCGAGTTTTTATGTCTATGTCACTTTTTGTTCCCCTAAACTAACCCAGTCGCGGACGCCACATTCCCCTCCTCCCCCTCGCCCTTCCCCGCCCCCCTCGCCCGTCCCCTCCCCCTCGCCCTTCCCCTCCACCCTTCCCCCTCTCCCCTCCCCCTCGCCCTTCCCCCTCGCCCTTCCCCTCCTCCCCCTCGCCACATCCCTCGCTCGTCCCTTCCCCTCCCCCCTCCCTCCTCCGAGGGAGGGCCCAGCTGCCTCGCTCCCCAGGCCCTCCTCCTTGGCCGAGCTTCCCTGGCACATTCGTGGTGGCGGCCGCCCTCGGTGGCGCACGGCTGTGCCCAGCGGTTTTTGGCGGCCGGCTCCAAGAGGCGAGCTGTCGGCGGCGTGTTTGGTAGCAGGGAAGAGGAGGCGGAGAAGGACGAGAAGAGGAGGAGGAGGAGGAGGACGACGAAGAAGAGGAGGAGGAGGAGGAGGAGGAAGGAGGGGGAGGAGGAGGAGGAGGAGGAGGAGGTGGAAGGAGGAGGAGGAGGAGGACGAGGAGGAGGGGGAGGAGGAGGAGGAGGAGCAGGAAGGTCGACGGTCGAGGGGCATGCCTCTTCCGGGTGTCCTCGGGCCCCATGCCGGGCCCCGCTCGGGGCGGGAAGCGGGTCCCATGGAAGAGGTCCAGGCCTCTGGGGAGCGAGGCTGCACCGGAGGCCCGGTCGCGGGAGGCGTCGGGTGTCGCGTTGGACACGCTGACCCCTCCCTCCCTCAGGGTTTCTCGCTGCTTTCGGCCCCCGGGGGCCCCCCGCGGGGCCCCGGGGCCGTTCAAAAAAAAACGACGCAGGATGAGAAGCTGGTCCTGGGGGGAGGGGTCTGGATTGCCGGGGGCGCCGTCTTGAAAACATCGGGACGTCGCCTGTCTGGGAGCCCTGCCCTTGCCGGGCGATAGCAAACATGGATCCAGGGGGTGTGGATTAGCGACGGGCCCCGCTTCCACGGGACATCGCGGAGTTCCGCCGCCGAGCGAGGCGGCACCGGCTGCATTTTGGGGAGGGTACCTCCCCCGATCCAGGGATTCGGCGACCGCGCGCCAAATCCCTGGATCGCCGATCCATGCCTGCGCGCTCCCGAGAGCTCCGAGGACGTGTTTTTTCCAGCCGGCGGGTTTTTTGTCCCATGGACTTCGGCATCCCGGGCCCCCTTTGCGGGCCCGGGGGCAGGATCAAAAGTGGGACCAGGACGAAGAAGCACCCCTGGGGAAGGGGTCGGGACGTCGGGACCTCTGGGGGCGCGGATGGAAAAGATCATGTCGGCGGATGTCTGGGTCTTGGCTGCACTGTTGGGCGTCGTGCGCTGGCGGGGGCGATAAATAGGAGGGGCAGCGAGAGCTACAGAAAAGGGGCCCCTGGGGCCCCTGACGGGGCCTTCTAGGACCCCAAGCGAGGGGGGGAACTGAGAAGAAGAAGAAGAAGAAGGCCTCTTCAGAAGGCGGCGGAATTTTGTCAGAAGCCCTCGCGCCTTCTGAAAAGTTTTCTGCGACTTCGGGGAAGGCCCAGAACATTTCTCATAAGGCCAGCGACTTCCAAGCCTTCTGAGAGGGCCTTCTCCTTCATATAGTCCACCCACATATTAAGGGTGGGCATCCTTCTCAAGGGTACCCTTGCATCCTTCCCTCCTCGGTCCATCCTTGGCCACTTTCGTTGGCCGCGCTCTGCTCGAAAAGCTTCGAAATGGGCGTCCAATGCCCTTGCACCCTTATCGCGCATCCTTAGGATACGGGCCGACTGTACTTCCACCCCAGGCTCGCCGCCGAACCTTTTGCCCCCCCATCTATCACCTCTTTACGAAGCGACGCCCAACGCTGACCCCCTGTCAAGCAGTGGCGAAGCGTCCTACCTCGCCTACAGGCCCACCCAAGAATGTTCTAAGGACCTTTTGTGGCCTGCACGAAATAATGCTCTTAGAGCATTTCTGGCTGGGACTGCCTTGTTCTAACACATCGGGTTCATGTTCTAAGAGATCTTTCTGTTCTTAGGGCATTTTTTGGGGTTCTGAGAGCATTTCGTGGTAGGGCTCAAGGAATGCTGGGACGGTCGGTCCCTGATCAACTCTGGGCCCAGGCTATGCCTCGCCAGCCTCGGCGATCGGCACCGGCTGCGCGCAGGCGTGGCCCCGGGCAGGAGAGCGGCCTGTGGTTCGGCAGCGGGCCCAGGGCGAGGCCGATGCGTTTCGCGCGGGGCCCCTGGGGGGCCCGACCCTTCCCCGAAGACGTGCCCACCCCGACCCCCGTTTTTGGACGACCCCGGGGCCTGGCGATGGCCCCTCGAGGCCAGAAGTTGCCCAAGACCCCTTGTCGCGCCGCTGATGGCCGCCCAGGGCCGCCGAGGGACGCCGAGGAGCCCCCGGTGGCCGCCGAGGGCCGCCGAAGGGCTGCCGAAGGGCCGCCGAGGGCCGCCGAAGGGCCGCCGAAGGGCTGGCGAAGGGCCCACGCCAGGCGGCGCGGTGACAGCGGCGCCGGGCCATGCGGGTGGTCCTGCTGGCGCTGGTGGGCCTGCTGGCGCGCCCCGCCCGCACCTCCGCCGCGTGCTCGTGACTCGGTCGTGGGCGGAAGACATGTCCGTATCCGAGGCCTCGCGGGCTGGGGGGAGGGGGAGGAGGAGGAGGAGGAGGAGGAGGAGGAGGAGGAGGAGGAGGAGGAGGAGGAGGAGGGGATGGGAGGAGGAGGAGGAGGAGGAGGAGGAGGAAGGAGGAGGCGGAGGAGGAGGAGGAGGAGGAGGAGGAGGAGGAAGAAGAAACATAATACGAATCATAATAATAATAATATTTTTATTAATAATAATAATAATAATAATATTAATAATAATACTAATCATACTAGTAATAGTAATAGTAATAATAATACTAATAATAATAATATTACTAACAATAATAATAGTAATAGTAATAGTGATAATAATAATACTAAGAAGAATCATAATAATAATAATAAGAATAATATTAAGAATGATCAGAATATTAATAAGAATAAGAAGAAGAATAATCACAATAATAAGAATAAGAAGAAGAAGAAAAAGAGGAGGAGGAGGAGGACGACGAAAAGGAGGAGGAGGAGCATGAGGAGGGGGAGGAGGAGGCCCCTGGGCCGCGACCCCGCGGGTACGGGTCGTTTTTGTCGCCGATGCCCCGCGCTGAGAGTACCCGTGCGACCGCGTGTGCGCGACATCGCGCCCCAGAACCCAGACCGCGAGGGCGTGGGTATGGATACATTCGCCGCTCGTGAATCAGCATCGTCTGACCGATCCCCTCTCGCACTGGGCCGTGGCACCTGGCTCAGACCCCTTCGGGCCGTGGAAAGATTACGCCGTGAGGCTTCGGACAGTTCCCGGCCTCGCAGAGCCCTCACCCCGGGCCACGGGGCCGTCGAACGACTGATCGGGGTGAGAAGCTGGTTCCTGGGAAGGGGTCCAGTGCGCCGAAGTTGCGCCACGTTGCCGCCTCGTGGGCGCCTCGTGGGCGCCCCGTGCTCTGAGCTTGCACGGCATCTCAGCTGTCACCACATAGTTTATACCACATAGCTTCACCGCGGGATGCAACTATCGACCCCGCCCTGTCGGAGGAAATTGATCACTGTTCAGCCCCTGGAATTGACATCCCGCCCCCAACCCTCAGTGCGGGATCCCACCAAGATCAGACTGGGATGCCAGCAAGACTCCAAGCGCATTCCAATAGGATTCTTCCAGGATTCCTTGACAAATCCTGAGGATTCGGGAAGATCCCTGCTGATTCCTGAGGATTTCACAGTGATGCCTGAATGATTTCTGAGGGTTCCTGCCTGATTCCTGAGGCATGATTGAATCAGACTGGGGTGCGAACGCTATCATTCGGCGGCCCCCCCCGCCCTCTGGAACAAGAGGCACGCGAGCCAAGGATCATACAACTACGGGCGCGGAGCAATCGGGGATGGCGATGGCGCTAAGGAAGGATAGCATCCCAGACATGATCGCGTCGTAACAAAAATCAGGACGAATGTTTTTCGCAATTTTTCGCCCCTGGAGGCCCTCGCAGGGCCCCTGGACCGTCAAGAAACAATTCAGGATGACAAACCGGCCTGGGGCAAAGGGTCGGGACGTCAAGGGACGCCGTCCTGAAAAAATCAGGACGTCGCATGTCTGGGGTGCGGAGCAATCGGGGATGACGATTGCGCCAAGGCAGGACAGAATTGGGCAAGATCTCGAAAGATGCGACACCCCAGTGAGCGGGCGCATGCCAACGACGACCTGCAGCATGTCTTATTGAATGCTGCAGGCGATTTCGATCTGAAGGCTGCGAGGTTTCAGCGGGGCGTGTTCCAATGAGGAGGCCAGCTATGGCGCGAAATGCTGGCCTCCAGTTGGAACACGATGGCATACGTAGTAAAGATGAAGCCGATTTTTCATGAAAGCGTCCTCGACGAATCAATCCAGCGTGCCGCAATGCCGATAAACGAGCGGGTAGCGCAACGCCAATTCACTGCAGCACAGCATTGGTGGAGGGTGGATTCGACGAGGGCGGTGCTGAAAGTGTCTGTGAAAGGGGGGAGGATGGAATGAGGGAAGGGAGGGATGCAGGGAGGAGGGAGGGATGGGGGAAGGAATGGAGATGTAGAGGGAGGGAGAAAACCCAACATCGGGAGCTGGTGGAACCGTCGAGGGTATGAGGATGGAGATGGATGGAGTATCGGTGGGGAGAGGGAGGGATGGAGGAGGGAGGGATGGAGAGTGCGGAACGGGGGGGGGGGGCGACGCGGGCCGGTCGGTCGGTCAGTGGGAATAACCCTCCAGGGGGGGGGGCGTGCGCCTGGGGGAGGGGTGGGGGTCCAGACAGTCGGTCGGAACGAAGCACCAGAAAAGGGAGGGGGGGGCGCGCCGCGGGCGGTGGAGGGGGACGGAGCGGCCGGTCGGAGTTGGGCACCCGAGGGGGCGCCGCGAGGGCACGCGCGGGGCGGGGAGGTGGCGCCAGCGGCAGGTCGGACGGTCGGTCGGAATAACACTCCGTGGGGGGGGGGGGGGCGCTTGGGAGAGGGGGGGGGCGCGTGGGCGGTCGGTCGGAAGAAAGCGCCAAGGGGGGCGCGGGGGGGGGGCAAGGCATTCTCCTGGGACAGACCCGGGATACGCTTCCGGGGCGGCGCCGGGGCGCTGCTCCAGGACAGATGCCAGGGCGAGATCCGGGGCGCTCTTCCAGGGCAGATCCAGGACATTCTCCCAGGGCGGGGTCCAGGATACTCTTCCAGGGCAGATCCAGGGCGGATCCCAAGACAGTCATTCATAACTCATCCAAGACGTTCTCCTAGGGCGGATTTCATGGCGAAGTGCAGGACACTCATCCCATACACCCCTCCAGGACAGATCCAGGACATTCTTCCGGGGCGGCGCCAGTTCACTGTTCCAGGACAGATGCCAGTGCAGGACAATCGTCCAGGACAGATCCAAGGCTTTCCCAGGGCGGGGTGCAGGACACTCTTGCAGGACAGATCCAGCCAGAGGCTCCTCTCAGGGGGCACGGCGTTCCAGAGTTCCCAACCAGGAGGGGTTGACGTGCCAGAGCTCCCCATCGGGGAAGTTTGCGGCGCCGCTCCTGTCAGGGGCATTCAGGCGCCGCTCCTCTCAGGGAGCATTGTCAGCAAGAGGTTTCTCTCAGGGAGCATGGCCCGCGTGCCGGAGCTCCCTATGAGGGAAGTTGGCGTGCTGGAGCTTCCCGATCGGGGGAGTTGGCGGCGCCGCTCCTATCATAGGGGGCATTCAGGCGCAGCTGCTTTCAGGGAGCATGCTAGGCCGAGGCTCGCATCGGGGAGCGCCGCGCGCCATGCCGGAGCTCATTGGGGGCGGCGGCATGGGCCCCCGCCGCGCGCGCTCGGCCTGGCGGTCGTGCACAGGGCGCCCTTGCGAGGGAAGGCGACCGCGAGTGCCGATGACACGTTGACACGCTTAGCCCCCTTCCGGGAACCGCGGAAGAGCGTCGCGCGCCAGAGGCTTCTCCACAGACGCGCTGCTGGCCGCGAAGGCTGCGGCCGCGCTGGCGACCGCGCTCGAGCCCGCGAGGCGGCGAGGAGCGCGGGCAGCCCGCGGCGCGGCAATGAGGGGGGCCACTCGCGGCGGCCAGAACCACGAGCAACGAGCGCGAGCGGCCACCAGCGGAGCCCAAGGCAAATCGCTGCTTGGGGAGAGGGCGAAGACCCCGCCCCGCCCCCCACCCCCCCTGCGGCTTGAACGCACCATCCAGGCCAGCAGGGGGCGCAATAGGGGCGCGGGCCCCAACGGCGGGATCTCGCCAAGAGGGAAAAGCTGCCTTACTTCCCTTGCGTCGCAGAAGCGCGCCGGCTCGCCAGGCCCCGCCCGTGAACTCGCGAGGCAGGCCATGGGGTGGGGGGGCAAAGAGGAAACGCGGAAGCATTGCGAGAGCAGGCTCCTGATTGTTTTTCCCGTTGCAGAAACGAGTTTACGATGCATGAAAAATCCGCTGTCGGCAAACTCGAGTCCAGGACCCGTCTCTCAGGGCCTGTTCCCTTCGCGCCAACCCTTGAGATCTTATTTGCGTCGCGAAACAACGCACCATGGTCAAACATCGCGACCAGAGTCCTAGACCCCGTCTTCCCGCGGCATTTTTTTCCCGAGCCCGATCGGCCTGCGACGGCCCCAGTGCCCGAAACAACGCGGCAACGCCCAGCGCGAAAAATTCGCAACGCCCAGATCTCAGGGACGATCCCCAGTTCTGCAGAAGGCGCTGACACATTACCGTGGCATTCATTATTGCAGCGGGTCTTCATAACGACTTGCAGAACACCTTGCAACTCAACGCACCAGCAAGCAACACATAACGAATCGGAAGAAAAAGTGCGGGCAGCTCCTGATAAACAGCGTCGTCTTGGGGGCCTCGTGGGCGGCCGTCTTGGGGGCCACCGCGGGCCTCATCTTGGGCCGTCTTGGAGGCATTTTGGGCCATCTGGGCGGCTTCGTTGCCTGGCTCGAAACTCAGGAGCGCGGGGCCATTTCGTTCTCCATTCTTTCACAGGACAGTGGCCTCGGGAGCGCGGAGCCATAGTTCTTGTACGAGGGATCGTGGCTCCGTGAGCACGGGCCAATCGCTTTTGCAAGGGTTCGTGTGGGAGGCGATGCAAGCGACCGTCTGCCGGCCGTAGAAAACTACAGAACCCTGCCAGACAGCCGCTGCAGCCACGCCTGAACGCGCCAGAGGGCACGGTGGGAGAGGGAACGCTGTGGGGCCCTCCTGTCTCATAATTTGCGCATCCGCTTCATCATCATCATCATCATCATCATCATCATCATCATCATCATCATCATCATCATCATCATCATCATCATCATCATCATCATCATCATCATCATAATCATCATCAGCATCATCATCATCATCATCATAATCATCATCATATGCATCAGCATATTCATCATAATCCTCATCACCAGTTCTCTTCGCAATTAGATCGTTATCGTACCCATCGTTAACTACTATTTGTCGCCATCGTCGGCATCGCAATCATTATCATCGTCATCGTTAACCTAAGCATCATAGTCATTGTTATTGTGCCTGTAATACGCATATATGTTCAAGTTTTCTTCTGCGGCCACGCTCTTCTGCGGCCACGCTTCAGAACCGTCTTCGGCCATGGGCAACCCCCTCTGGGGATCCAAGCAGTACAGGGAGAAGCTCGACGCTAACAACGAGCGGCTGGCGAAGAAACGGGTGGAGAGGTTCCGCAAACAGCCGCGGGCACGAGCGGTCCTACTGAAGGCAGGGCGCCAAGCTGCCGCGAAGCTGCGGGCTCAGGCTCTCGAGTACCGACAGCAAGCCGACGACTTGAGGACAGGCAACATGAAATCGCACCAACCTCAACCTGGCGGCACGTCCGTTTCTGTGCTCCCGCGACGGGCGACCGCCTTTCGAACCCACTTCTTCTCGCCAGGCCGCACTCCTTCGTTTGCGGGGCATCCCAAACAAGGGTGCCGCCAAACAGTTTGGGGTGTTGCTGATAAGGGGCGTCCCAAAAAGGGACGCCCTCAACGCAGCGATGTTTGAGGGCATCCCAAACAAGGGTGCCGTCAATCAGTGTGGGATGTTGTTGATAAGGAGCGCCCCAAAAACGGGTGCCCTCAACGCAGCGATGTTGGAGGACATCCCAAACGAGGATGCCGTCAAACATTTTGGGGTGTCGTTTGATAAATGCAGCGATGTTTGAAGAGGTCCCAAACAAGGGTGCCGTCAATCAGCTTTGGGAGGGCAGCCCAACAAGGGGCGCAGGAAAACGCAGATGGAACAGGGTGCAAAGAGAGGGGCTAATAAGAACCCAACAAGGGACTCGAGAGGGCACCCAACTGGGATCTGGTAGTTCCGTAGTCGTCCTGGCTCAAGTTTGCACTGGCGCTCTGTCGCGTTTTGCACGCTGCCCCCAGGGTTTCTGATGCGCCTCCAGATGTCCTCGTACAACGAGGGCTTCTGCGCCGTCGAGTGGATGGTCAAGGTCAAGAACGGCTTCATTGACGGTTTCATTGACGAGGAGCAGCGTGGCCAGAAAAAGGTACGCTTTGCGGAGTCAGCCCCAGGCGACGTGGATCTTCCCCAACGATCGCTTCGCGGACGCGCAGTGGGCCAGCCAGTGTGCTGGGCTGTCAAAGACGCCAGCTGCGGCATGCGCGGCTACGTCATCGGCCCCAGCAGCGGCTGCGCTGAGGATTGCCTGATCGCGTCATTTAAGGGCAAGGGGGACCACGTGACGTTGAACTCGATATCTACCCGCCGCCAGAAGAGATGGCAGAAAGGGAAACCAGGCGCTTGCCGAAGCGCCCAGTGGCTGCGAGGTAGGTGTCGAGCCGCAATTGCCTGGTCACGTGGCGGGGTCGACCGTGCACTTTGCAGCGAAGAAGCGCCGGCGCCTGGGCCCGCGCAAGGGCAAGGTCATATTCGACATGAAAGTCATCGTGATTGGCCAGAGCGCAGCTTTCATGGAGCCCTCGTTGCTCGCGATGTTCAACGGTGAGAGCTACCGCGTCAGGAAAAAGCGCAGTGCCCACTACGCGCCCGAACCATGGCCGCCAGGCAGCGCCGCCCCCCAGCACGCGCCCCGACACGCTGAGCGACGCCGATGAGCGCTGCGACGAGGTCGAGAATCCTTCGCTGAAGATGTTTGACATCGACGACCTGCCCAGGGCCGCGGCGAAGACGAGGCGCCCAGCGGCGAGCTATGCATTCCCTGAGATCGCGCCCCCCGCGCGCCTGTTCTTCGCGGCACTCGTCTACGCCATTTGCGGGCCGATTGGCGTTCGCAAGGAGCCTTTTCGCCCGTGTGTGCCTCCAGAAAGCCTTGCAAAACCTTGGCTACACGTTCGCGATTAATGAGGCTGGGCCCCACTGGGCTCTCCGAGACGGCAATCGCTTCCTCTCTATTTTCGGCGAGGCACTGCAGCGCGTTCAGAGGCCAGACCACGATGTGGGCCCAGCTAAATGTGTCGCGCACGTCTTCTTTCACTTCATTGCCGTGAAAGTACTCGAGGACGGATGCGACGTCATCGATGGCGACGAGCGGCGCCAGTTCGACGGCCCGATCAGGCCTCTCGAAGAATTCTTTGGGGCAGATGCCACTTGATACCGCGTCGTCGACATCGAGGATGTGTCAGAGCAAGCCGGCGCGACGGATGCAGAGTCAGACTCGGACAGGCGCTCTTCGCCACGTTCACTGGACATTGACCCGTTGATCGACAGGCGCGCGCTTGGCGCTCACTTGCAGCGCCTATGCAACGCCGAGGAAGCTTCTCGCCATTCAGGCGACACCGATCTAAGTGACGAGCCTTTTGATGCACTGCTGCGCGATGATGACTTGTTTCATCCTCGGTCGAGCCGCGTCCACGGCGTCGTTGCCTTCCTCGACGGCGCTGGGCCCGATGGAGAGAGCACCAGAAACGGCGACGCCCCTCTGGAATGCAGCGCCGATGGAAGAACTTCGACGGCGCGATCCTTGGATACTCTGGGCGGCATGGATTCGGGCGAATTGTACACCGCGGAGACCAAGCGGCGGATGCTGGACAAGTGGGGGCCGGAGAAGTTCAGGCGTCTCCAGGTGTTTCCAGGGCCTGCGTTGGTGGATGACGTGGGGCCCTCGAAATTCGACCTAAGGGCCGCGGTGTCGCAAGTGATTAACAAGACGAACGAATTGTTGCAGACGTGGGACACGCGGCCATCGGACCTTGAATACTTCTGCTTAAGAGTAATAGCGATGTGCGTCATGGGGCCGCTGCACTGGAACCCTACCAACGACCTCCTCGTTGCGCGCATCGCTGCCTTGGCACTTGACGACGCCGTTGCGCGTCCAGACGGCGTCGATTTATACCGGCAGGGGTCGTTCGGGCGACTGGAAGATCTCCCCACGGCGTACATGTACAATATTGAACTGGCGTTGTCCGTTACCAAAGTTGTTCTACTTCGCATCATGCACGGGAGCGCCCCGCGCGACTTAGTTAACGTGTTCCAGTTCCTGGAGATCGATGTGGGGAATTGGGCAACGGCTCGACCTGTGTGCTCCTCAGATCTACAAGTGAAGAAAGATCGAATTGCTGGCTGGGCGTTCGACGCCCGCAGGGGGCGCCAGCATGTCATCTGTCGATTCGCGGAGAAGCTCGTGGATCTATTGAGAAGCTCGTGGATATACTCGGCTCCTGGTTTCACTCCCCTAAGCCAGACCCGCCCTTCGTTTCCGCTGCGTTCGAAGATTGCGCTGTTAAGATCGACGACAGCGCTGAGCGAGCCGCAGACAGGATCGCGCAGATTCCGGAGGTAAGGGCAAATCGATGCTATTTTGGAATACCAATCAGCATCGTACCAGAACAAGGCCAAGATGTCGCGGATAAGCTCGCTCTTTTCCTAGCAACATCTTTTGCTGGCAAAGAGCCTGGGCGCGAGATAGACCTCGCGATGGAGGCGCTGGCGTGGGCGGGGGTTCCGGCGCCGCCCGTGATGGCCATGCTGACGGGGAACGGGGGCCGTTCCAAGTCCGCCAGGACAGTGCTGCGGAATCGCGTATTCGGCGGGCGCCATGGCGCCCTCGCGGCAGACGTATTCCAGGAGCCGCAGGAGTTCAGGAAACAAGGTGGACAGCTTGCTTACGCAAAGAGCCTCACTGTCCAAGAAGGCGCGGCTGGCATTGCATTGTTGGAAGAAATTTGGAAAAAAAGTTTGCACCTGGAGAATGGAGAATTCATTGCTTGTCGGCCCCATCTTCGGCAAGACGACCCAATGCTATCGGTGGCTGACTTTTGCCAAATATTGGGAGACGAACAGGCAGTGACGCCACAGAGTTGTTGTTCTCAGGTCTGCGTTCACCAGCAACGTTGGGTCGATCAATGTCGACGGCGCTGTGTTCCGCGAAGATGCAGACTTGATGTCCTTCTTGGAGGGCGACCAGACTCGTCTCGCTTACATCAAATTATTCTCGCGGCCGTTCATCCAGGGCCACGCTGCCAGCAGCTGCCGCCAGATGCTGCTGGACCCAGACGAGTCGATTGTGGAGGAGACTCGGAGGGTCGTTGCTCAGATGGCCAATGGTGGCCTCGAGATGCCATCAGAGTTTGCGAATTCAGCTGAGGACTTCAAGAGGGCGCGCGAGGCCAGAGCAATCGTTGAGACTGCCCACAGAGACGCGGCTGGCAAGACAACAATAAAGATGTACCAGGCCAACTCAATGTTGAAAAACGTGCCTGGTGCTTACAGGCCTGGGGCCAAAGGAAAGCCGACCCGGCTGGATAATCCCATGGCGGCCGCAAGAGCAGCCCAAGGAACCAACGCATGAAATTTGCAATGGCCATGCAGTACTTGTATCGCATGTTCTGGCGGGGCAGGGGCATGCGCGGGGGCAATGTATGCGCGGGCTTCGAACCCTCGGCCGAGGGCAGCAATGGTGTCGGTGGAAGCTTGGCGGACGGCCGCGGAAGCCCGCGGAACTTCGATGGCGTGAAGCTGCTCCGCTCCCCCCCACGTCCCATGGGGTGGAAGTCTGGCGGGAGGCCGCGGAAGTTGGTGGAAGCGAGAATGATTGCATGTGGCGCGCGCTCTCATTGCCCCCATGGCGCGTCGACGCTGCGCGCGCATTGTGGCTGCGCGTTTGCACTGCGCGCATGCGCGCGAGAGAGGTGGTGCACGTATGCTGCGATTGTTGCATGTTTCTGCGTTGACGCCCGCGGGAGCTGCATTTCCTCAACCTCAATTGCGACAGGTTTTCCGAGATCCTGAACAAGCACGACGCATGCGTGTTCGGCGGGGGATTTGAGAAATGGTCACTTGTGTGGGAGTGCAAAAGCAAGTTTCCGTCACTGGCCCCCGTGGCGCCAGAGCCAGCAGACAGCAGAGAGTTGGATGGCGAACAGAAGCTCGCATGCGAAGTCGATGAATGGATTAACTTCACCGCGCTCGCCCAGGGCTTAGAAGAGGAAGCCTTTTCTTCCAAGGTGCCGCAGATACGGCAGCTCCTGGAGGCCTACCGCGCGCGCGGCCGCAGAGTCGGCGATGTCGGTGTGATGAAGGTTTCCTATTACAGCAGGCACGGTATACCAGGCAGATGGCACGCGGCAGCGCCGTCAATGCAGTCGCATTTGAGCAGAGAGGCCAAGAGAATTGCCATGGCGACCGAAGTCGGGTCGTCGGCGGGGGGCGGCTTGATTTTTGCCGACGCGGATATCAACAAGTGCTATCCCGCAATATTTGTCAATCTGCTCAGAGACACCGTGGCAGACCTAGCTGATGTTGAAGTGCTCGTTAGCTTCGTCGCGAATTTCAAGCATTGGCGAGAGTTTCTAATGCAGCGCTGCGAGGTGCCATTGAAAGCAGCTAAGAAGATGTTGATTCGGTTGGTCCATTTGGGCAGGCCGTCCAATAACATTCCGTTTCTGTAGAATCGTTCAGTGCAGCTTCACGCGGCCGTGGATATCGCGTTGGGCATGCCTCGTTTTGAATGTTTGAGGCGCCGCTTCGCTGATCGGCCCAACCCTCGCGCGTCTCGCCTCCACTTTGCGCTTGCTGCCGTGGAAGAGATCATGAACGACTTCGCTGGCGGTTTGGGGGGAAACGTTCCAGAGTGCTACGTGAATGCTCTCATGCTGGACGGGGCCATCTTGAGGCTCCATCAGTCCAGTCTGGGTGATCTGGACGAGCACTTGAATAATGCGGGGTCGAAGCACAAGGCGTCGTTCTCGACGGACCCCTTCGACAGGTTGGGCGGGGCAGCTGGCAAGAGTTACGCTGCGAAATTGAAGCAGCGCGCGTTCTGCGGCTGTCCTTTGAAGGCGCCAGACAAGAAAGCCGAGTGCGCCATCTTGGGCAGCGATGCCGCCACAACGGCTTGGACGAGTCGAAAGAGGCGTTGCAGCCGCAATTGCGGCGCATCCTTCCGACCGAATTCTGGTTGGCAGCAGGAACGGAAGTGCAACGTTCCGGGTTTCGAAGAGGTGGGGGCTCGCGGAGTAGATTTTCTTACAGAGAAACGTGGCTTCACGTGCGACAACTTGGCGTTGGCGCGCCTGCGGCTCTTGCGAGCCAAGAACGCCCCTGGGCAGGAAGCAGCCGCGCGGCATCTTTTCGTCCATGAGCAACGGTGCTCCAAGGAGGGCGAGCTCTTGAGTCGCATTTCGCTTCGTGACCACTTGCTTCACGCGCTGGAGGGATTATCCGTGACCCGTCGGTCCCCGACGGGCGTGATTCCTTTCGATGCGGAATACCCTGCAGAATAGCAATGGAATGCGAAGAGAACTTTAACGCACCCCCCTTCCTACGAGGTGCGCGCGCAGGCCTTCGACTGGGATTTCGGTGTTCGCCGTGATCTTCAGGACGGCGTGGGCGTCCCAGAGCCAGCCGCAGCGCGCGGACGGAAGAGGAAATTGGCATACAGGGAGGACGAGAGGACTGCTTCGTGCGCCAACAAGGACAAGGTTCGCCCAGCGATGCGCGGACACACTGCTGGGTGGCAATTTGTTCTTGATCCGCAATCTCGGCTACTGTTGGGGGCCACTGAGCATTCCCACAGCGAGAATATGGCGGACAAGCTGCGCGTCGTCAAGGCAGTCATGAGGCTGCCAAACGTCCGCGCTGATGTGTTGTTCCACGATGACGCATGCCATGTTGAACAGCACGTGCACAAGAACCACGCAGCGTTCTTCCGTAGCCAGACACATTTCCTTTCCTGATCGGTAAGTTTCACTTAAAGAACCACAAGTGCAGCAAGCGCAAGTGGGCAAAGGCGGAGACGACGCGCGCGAATGGCCCCCCGTCGGAGCTTCCTGAGATTTTTAACAGCTGGATTCGCTGCGCCAACTTCTTTCTGAATTCTTTGCGGCCCGCAAGCCATCGCTTCTGGGTTAGCTAGTTTTGTGAGATGTGGAATGCCACTGAGAAGGATTCGTCGACATGCCGATACGACGATTGAGCAGCGCGCTTATGAGTTATGATATGCTCGCGATTAGCCCTATGGCAGCCGAGGGA